>CM052542.1:144641892-144661792 GCA_028533065.1 Trachops cirrhosus | reverse complement strand
AAAAAAAAAAAAAAAAAAAAAAAAAAAAAAAAAAAAAAAAAAAAAAAGACTTCAGAGCTAACGATCTTACCTAGCTATCACCTTATAAACTGGGCAGAATGGAGTGGATAAAACGGTAGGTCATTGTGGGCCACATTAAAAAGCAATAAAGAGTTCTAATAGAGAGGTAGCTGCCAGGTGGGGATGGGGTGCCCAGTGATCTTTATAGAACTATCACTGGGTCATTTTAATTGAATGACCATTCTAGCGGTTGGTGTCAAGTTGACAGAGTGGTGGGTTGGGGAAGAAAGTTGATTTTCTGATACCATCTTTAATACCCCCCAAATCCACAGCATGTAAACACCTCCCAGTATGTTCAGTGACGTTTACTTGCTGATGCATCCAGTTTTCTACTTGGGTACCCATACTCAAAAGCCTCAGGTGGTGAGCCCCTAAGGATAGGGTTCACTTACTAGCCTACCAGGAGTTAGTGACTCAAGCCACGTTTTTGGCTGACCAGAGGCCTCTGGGACAGCTTCATGGGCACTGACCTGTGGTCCCACTGGTGAAGCAGATGATGCCCAGATCTTCTGGTTCAGGAGGCTGGAAGGGGAAGCACAAGGGCTTAGTCTACCAAGAACTTTGGGAGTTGGATATGCAAGGTTCAAATGTGAGCAGAAGAAAACTTACCACGGGTTTTCTGAAATTCTCTTTGCCTATGTTCTACAATGGGCAGAAAACCAAGAAAGACAGATGTTAGGTGAGACAGATAGACCCACCACAAACACAGCCCTCTCCCTTTTTCACAAGAATACATCTTTGGGAATACAACAGAAATTTCAACCTCGATCAGGCCCAGAAGCCCTATGGAAAAGCATAAGCTTATCTAGATTACATAGCTTAAGAGGGCAGATCCCAAGTGTCCAAACTTCCCACCATACTCTTAAGGTTCAGTCACCCATCCCCATTCTTAAATCTGTTTGAATAATATGTATAGTGACACAGGAAGTCTTACTACATACCACTCACTGCCCTGAGTACTTTCTGTATATTAACTCAGTTAACTCTTTAAATACCTTGTGATGTAGGGACTCTTTTATACTTATTTCACAGAGAGGGAAAAGGAGAGATGGATTAACTTGCCCAAGGGCACCTAACTGGTAGTGCCCAGCTCTGGGACCACATCCTGAACTGCCACGGACCACTGCACCTGTCCATTCTCTGCTTAGAAGTCTGTGCTCACTGGCCACAGACCTTACTCCTGCCCTGGCATGGTTTCCCAGTTGTCCTGGGGAAATTATTCTTGAAGCTGCACAGCATGAGTCTAATTTACTCCTGTCCCGCCACCCCTGGAGGACAACAGCCCTCGTTCTTGTGTAGATGCCCAGCCAGGAGCCCATGGTGTCAGACTGGACTTGGAGCTGTGGGCTGAGTTTCAGGCCACTATTACCTCAGCATCGGAGAAGGATAAGACCTCCACTCCACTCTTCTCCCCTCTTTCTTTCAGGTCCTCCTTAAAGGGGTCCATGAGGATGATCAGTTTCAGGCCTGGAGTGAGGCTCTTCTCCACGTTTTCCAGCAGGACCGACGCCTTTTGGGGCGTATCACAGATCACGGCAGCAATATCAGCTGAAAGCAGAAACGGAGCCAGAGGTCATCTTCCTGCTCTGCTACGTAGTACACGGTCTTATAAGGAGGAAGGGATTTTTTAAAATTTCAGAGCTAGTGGGTCCCCCAAAGGCTATTAGTTATGACTCCAAATGAAATTTTCCGTAGGCATTAACTGAAGGAGAAGCAGGCCTCCCTTGTGGCTGTCAGCACAGCTTCATCTCTAGAGAGGCCACACACTTCCTTCTGCTTAAGGATACGGACGACTCTTGGTGGGATTGCTTGGCTGTGGTCCTGCCATTGTGTTTTATCTGGGGGAGGCGAGTAGCGGGTAGAAGGGAAAGGAGGGGGCAAACTGAATTTTAGCAGACAAGCATTTTGTGATTCTAAATGTTAGCATTTGCTTTGATACTTGTTTACACAAATAGAAAACGCCTGATTGTGTCTGTAGTTCGAAGGGACCTACTCATTTAATCTATTTCTGTGAAAGAAAGTAACATCTTGGATATGGGGAAGGGCGTTACTTGCCCATTGAACTTGCACTTGTTTGACAATGGTAATGTTTTTACAGACTCGCCATAAACATTGGTACACACTGGTTAACTGTAGTGACTTGGATTTACAAGAGCAGGAATTTAGACGGTAAGTTTCACAGCCATTTAGTCACTCACTCTGGACTGTTCTCCAGTGTGGCCAACATAAATAGCCTCACCCTGTAAACTCCATTGTCAGACTATGTCCCCTTAAAGCATTTCATTGACTCTTCTATCTGTGCATAGCCCTGCCTCGTGGACTTTCTGTAACTTCCCTGTAAAGTACAGTATACTGTAGGTATTACAGGGCAGCAAAGATGAGCATTTTTCAGGTCACAGCATGCCAAGTCCACTCACAAAAGCAGACATTGAAGAATTACTCAGCATGAAGAAAGAACTGAGTTGTAATGTAATAGCAAATTTTTACCCTTATTGATAATGTATATGACGGCTTCTGCTCCCAAGGTGTCATACAGGGGGACGGCCACCATGGAGTATGTGTAACAAGCTAACTCGGAGATGATCCACTGTATGGAGAGAAGTTCACATAAGGACTAGGGCACACTTTGAAGAGGAAAAGCATTAGTCATTTAGCCAACAAATTCTTTTGTGGTTGCTTTGCATTAACAAATCACTGTGGAGCATTAGGGGCAAGGCTAATGCTACAAAGTACAGTTAAATAAAGGAGATAAGATAGGCGCAGACAACTATAATACAAAGGTAGACCAGGGTGCAAAGGTGGAGTGTGATACGGTCCATCCGTAAGAGGTATTGAGAGCATTAGGGAGTTTCAAGGAGGCAGCGGTCACTTTCAGGGGTGGAGGAAAGCCTGTCTGGGGCTGCCTCGGGGAAAGTGATAGAAACTGGGCAGGGCTGTGAAAGACCAGTGAGAGAGGGCTGTGGGGGTGGAGCCAGCGGAGGCATTCCGGGAATGAGCAAAGATAGGCGAGTGTGACGTGGATGTACGCACGCCAGGAAGAGTGACAGAAAAGGAGTCCGGGCGTGACAGGCGGAATTGCAGCCCTGGCCTCTGGCGCCATGAATTTTGGACATGGGGCCTTTAAAGAGGTAATTAAGGTTAAATGAGTTCATAGGGTGGCAGGTCCTACTCTAATACGACGTGTGTCCTAAGAAGAGGAAGAGACAGCAGGATGACAGAGAAAAGATCACATGAGGACACAGTGAGAAGGCAGCCAACGTCAAGGAAAAAAGAAAGTCCCCAGGAGAAACCAGACTGGCCGAAACCTTGATCTTGGACTTCCAGCCTCCAGAACTATGAGAAAGTATATTTCCTTTGTTTAAACCACCAATTTCTGGCATTTTGCTATGGCACCCCTAGCAGACTATTCACTAGGTTTGGGCCTAATTTCCTAAACTGGAGTTGAAGATATATGTGTCTTCTCATTGATGCTGGGTGTAACAAATTCAGTCCAATCATCTTAATGTCTACAATCTGCTTTCAGTGGTCAGTCTCAGTAGCAATGGACACCCTGGTTTACTTCAGGCACAACATGCAAGTTCCAACTCTGACATGAGGACATCCTTTTCTAGAACATCCTCTACTGGCCAGTCCCTTTTTGCTTCTTTGTTTTCCTCATGCAACAAACAGACAGACTTAAAATGACTCTTAATGGTCTGGAAAATAAGAGTCTGGTCACGTAGGGTAGAGCACTATATATTCAACCAGGAATCAAGGAGGCCCTGAGTTGTCCCTCGCTCAAGGGGAAGAATATTTAAAGAATATGAGATCTTTAAATAGCTTTGGTAAGTCATTAAGTGTCAGTCAGAGTGATGGATTAGGGGTGGGTTTAAAGTGTTTAGACTTAGCCCTGACTCATTTGCTTGAGTTAACTTGAATATGGTTACCTCTGGCCTATTCTGAGCAAAGATGCCAACGAAACAGTCTTGTGATGGCTTATATCCTTTATGCAAGAGACAGGAGCCCAGGTACTCTGCTCGATCAGACACCTACAAAAAAGGGAGAAAGGGGAGAGGCAAAAACAGCAGTCAAGACCCCAAGGGACCAAATTAGCTCAGGATATCACACCAGCAAAAGAAGTTTTCCCAAACATGGACCCGACTTACCTGTTTGTAGGACAGCCATCTGTAAGGTTGGTTTGGTTTTCTATATCCCAAGCAAGGCCCATTGTCTAAAAATGTAACATTAAAAGAATATCAGCTCCATTTGCAAATTCTATGGCCAGATAAGGTAAAGGGGAATTAGGAAGCAACAGGACACAAAAGATAAATCTAGTTAGAATGTGAGCTTCTCTTATGTGCCAAGGAAATTCAAAGGCAGGAAGTACTGACTTCTCAAAGACAGAGAAAGCCTTACAAACTATACTGGGAACCTTTAGGAAATTCTACAGAACAGGGGTGGCTCAGTGTTGGAATATGTGACCTCCATGGTAACAGGCATTCAGAGAAAGCCATGAATAGAGCACTAGGCCTAATAATTCGAACAAGTGAAAGCCCACAAGCAGACAGCCTGAATTGGATAATCTTGGATTAAGCATCCCTGTAACAAAAAAGTATGCTCACAAAAATATAGAAAAAAATCAAAATGTGAGTTGTCAATAATCTTGTCACATAAATACCACTGTCTACACTGATATACTTTTCATTGTTCCTTTGCATAGTTCTATAGGGTTATGACATATATTTCAATTTGTCCTACTTCCTTTCCTTGTTTGATATAAACATCCCCATGTTATTATTTATTCTCTGGAGAGATTTTTGTGGCCTTATGATGGCCTACATATGAAGGGTTTTCCTGTAGTTGACTTAACTCTCATTGTGGATATTTAGATTATTTCCAAGTTTGACACCTTAAATAATGCTGTGGCAAATATTTTCAAATTTAGAACATTTTCTTGGAATAGTGTCCCTCAAAGGAAAGGACTGAGCTGGGAGGTGGGGGGTGGTTGGCATGGCGCAGGTTTGACACCTAGCACCACCTTGTAAGCACTACAATTAAGCACTACAGTGGGGCTTAATAAGACCCCATTGTAACCATTTGCTTTTCTACCACCAGGAACATATCAAGTCATAGACACTAAATAGCATCTTTTTAAACATGCTCTATGGTCTAGGTTTAAACAATTATTATTTTAGTCAAAGTTTCTTTAACAGCTAGTAAAATGGGACCTTTCTCTTGCTGGTGGAATTTCATGTACTCTCATCTGTTCGGGTACTCTGCCTGTGTTTAGGAGTGTCTCCTGAAATATCTAAGGCTCATTGGAATGAGAAGGACGCATGCATGCACACACAAGCAGCTCCACACACCACATGTATTTCCCTTCAGTATCTTTGTAATTGTGCCTTCTTTTGACAGTAAAAGAATTAAACTTCTGAACATCTAAACTACTCAGTCTTATTAAAACTAAAAATAAGTGTAGGAGTATCCACTTACTAAATAGTAGTCTCAGCCACAGAAGCCACGAGGTTGTGATAGGAAGCTAAGGAACAAGCCTAACTGGCTGAGAAGTCAGCATGAGACCAAGTTATAAATGCAACGGTAGAAAGGAAGGGAATTTGACATAGAGGCTCTATCCGAATTTCTGAGAGGACTTCAGGTCCTGCCAAAAGGAAGCATTCAGAGGAAGGGTTACCAGGAATTCAGAGGTAAATATGCAGACTTTCAGACTAAGTGACAGAGGAAAAAGGAAAGAAAGCAGGAAAGAAATAGCTGCTCTGATTAAAAAGATATAAAATATAAACGAAGACACTGTCTGCAGGAAATGTCAGTACTTTTTCTTCCTGCTGAAACAGCTGCATAAAAGTTCAAGAAGTAAAGTCTCAGACTCTAATTTTCCATGAAGCCAGGTAAGCCCTGTCCTACTAGGGGCTCGTGGACCCTCTGCTCCAGTCCAGAGTGTGTGCCTTGATGCTCCAACATTGAGCTTGCACTAACGTGAATTACTAGTGATAGCTGTCAATTGCGGAATGCTTACTCCATGCAAGGCACATTCACTCATTTGGCCATTGCAACTATTGTTATCCCCATGGTACAGAGAGACAGAAAGGACTGGGGCAGCTTAGCTTCTTCAAGCTCACCCAGTCAGTGGCAGAGCTGATGAATGTGGGAAAAACCACACTGCATCTCCTTATCAACTCCCTATAGGTGAAAATTCTAGCAGAGGCCCAGGGCCAACGAACAAGTCCCATAATTGGCCCAAAGGGGCACCAACTCAGGTCTCATTAAAATCTGTGCCCTAATCAGCTTTAGCTTGATTAGCCAAAGTCCCAATCACGCAAGAGCCATGCCTCTGATTAACTTACTCAATTCAGATCCACTTGGCAAAATTGCTGCCCTAAGTTAAGCAGAGTTGAAACTATGGCATGACAATCCCTTCTCCCAACCAAGCTTTGTTAAACATTCAGATTCTTAGGTCTCATCTGGAATTTTGATTCCTTTTAACAAGGGGAACCAGAGAATCTATATTTTAAACATTATCCACAGGCGACTTGCAACATAGACCATCTACCGGGTAGGGGTTAAAAGTGTATGTTGGGGAGGATGGACTCAACCCCAGTGGAGATCAGATGGGTTATTTCTCTTTGGAAATAGCCAGGCCAGATTTCCCATGTCTGCTGAGATGAGAAGTGAATTTAATTTTATTTGTTTAGTTTTAATTTAGTATTGAAAAAAAAACCCTCTAAATGAAGTATCTTATGCAACGTTTTCTAGTTCTGTCACCTTTACAATGTTCCTGAACCTTAGAGTCTCTATTTTCTCATTTTAAAAAATGATAGTCATTAGTCAGGGCACAAGCCTGTGTTACAGGGCAGGTCCCTCCCCAGTAGGGGGCGCATAAGAGGCAACCATACACGGATGTTTCTCTCCTCTTTCTCCCTCCCTTCCCCTCTCTCTAAAATAAATAAATAAAATATTTTTTAAAAAAATGATAGTAATTAATTCCTGAGGTTTAGGGGAGATTAGTAGATGGTATATGAGAAATACCTATTGCATAGTTAGCACCTGACAGGAGTTGGCTATTAAGTATTATCGTCGTCATAGTTAAAGGCAGAAGGAAGGGAGGCATAAGGAGTCACATACACAAACCTATGCCTGGACATAATGTCACCCCCCCAAAAAAAGATAGAGGAAGAGCTATAAGCCAACAGCTTTTGGAAGGAAACTAGCATACCTAGTATTGTGTTCAATGATAAAAGATATACGTATGGAGGCTTGATATGTTCCGAGTGAACCTACCAAAGCCCACATCGTGACATTTCAAAGAAAGTCCAAAGATAATTGTCTTCTGTGATACTAAGGGTAGAAACCTGGGCTGGTAGTGTGGTTTTGGGGTCAGGACAAGGTAAGAAGTCAGGAGGCCTAAATGCTAATTCTGGTTCAGATTCTGCATCTGGGGAATTGCATTCATCAAAAGCATGTTCCTAAACAAATGTGATGTACAAATGAACTAGTGGGTTGATCAAAATACTTTCCTATACATCATTTTAGACTCTTTAACAACAACTTGGCAGGGACGATCTTGCGCTAACAGTAAACAGTAGTCTCAGCCACAGAAGCCATAGAGGTTGTGATAGGAGGCTAAGGAACAGGCCTAACTGGCTGAGAAGCCAAAATGAGACCAAGTTGTAAACAGAAAAGTAAAAGGGAAAGGAATTTGACATAGAGGCTCTAACCAAATTTCTGAGAGGACTTCAGGTCTTGCCAAAAGGAAGCATTCAGAAAGAGGGTTGCTAGGAATTCAGAGGTAAACATGGAAACTTCCGGACTAAGGGACAGGAAAAAGGAAAGAAAGCAGGAAAGAGATAGCCGCTCTGTGTTAAGTGAGGGACAGATTCAGGGAGGCAAAGGAGTTTGCACAAGGTCACACAGCTGGAAATGGAAGGACTGGGTTTCAGGCCCAAGGCTATCTTACATTGTTTCCTGATACTGCGATTTTCTGATTCCTGCATCCATCCCGACACCGCTCATGTCGCCTCCATTTTGTGGGCTGGAATTCTACCCAGACGCCAGTGGGTGTTCAGAAGTGAGACAGGAAAGCAGAGGTATGGAACAACACCCCATATGGGTCTTTGTACAGGCAAGGTGACACTGCCAGGCTTACCAGACACAGCAAGTCCTCTTTTGAAAACTTCATACATTGTCTTGGCATCTGAGAAGTAGTAACTTAGCAGGTCATTGTTCTTCTGGCAAGCATTCCTCCGTGCGCCTCCCTAAGACACAAGGCCAAGTTTAAGCCAAGCCCGAGTCCCGCCCCACCCTTTCCAGACCCTTTTGAATTGCATTGAAGAGAACGTAAATGCTGACCACTGATGTCACAGGAATGACCCCCCTATCCTGTTCAATCCATTTTTTAAATCTCAAAACGGAAGTATCTTCACATCATAGGAACCCAGAGACAGTCATAGTTAGGTTTTTGGCAGTCATCCCCCAGCCCTCTGGGAACACACACACGAGAGATAATGTTATTGTATTTTTATCCTTTAAAATTCATATCAAGTTCAAACATCTATGAAATGCATGCTATATTCTAGGCACTGTTGAAATACTGTAGATGTAAAGTAAGTTAAGACAAAATTGCTGGCTATGAGCCCCTTGTAAGTGAAAGTTTTGGAATGAGGGTAGAGTAAGAAGGGGAAAACATGCAAATATAATACAGTGGTGTACATGCTGAAATGAAGTATGTGTTTTGGGAGACTAATGAAGCAACCAATTCTGCGTTAAGTAGAAAGGCTATAAAGAAAAAAAGTGATATTTCAATAGAGGCTTTGAAGATAAGTCAGCATTGACTAAAGGGGTGTGGAGTGGTACAGGTGAGAGAAAGGGTAGTTCAAAGTGAAGGAACAGCCTGAATAAAGCACAGAGGCCAGAAAACCCATTGCAGACTGGTGGACAGCTGGAGAGCAGGGTGTCTGCGGAAGAGGGAGTGGCTGCGGACACGTCTGGGAATGTCTGCTGGAACTACAGGGTCAGGGCCTCAAGGGGGTATTGGAGCTGCCATGGTCCAACCCTCATGAAAATTTATCTAGAAAGAAATAGGCATCAATTAAATAAGCATGCAAAAGGGGCCATTAAAGTACAGGGTAACACATGAGACTCTAACAAGAGATCTGACTTGTCTGGAGCACCAGGGAAGATGCCCATCCGATGTCGCATTAAGATGTCAAAAATAAAGTTCCTTGTTTAGTAAAGGAAGATAGGTTCTATTCTCATAGGTGGGCTGAGGAAGATGGAAGAATGAAAAGAGATTCAGAGTCAACTTTAGGCAACTGGCGAAGAGGTGAATTTTATTGAGATAGAGCAGGAAGGGAAATGGGAAAGGGAATGGTGCTCACTTGTATGTGCATGTGCATGCATGTGTGTGTATGCAGGGAGAAGAGAAGCAATAAAGAGACTTGTTGTTGCCCTGGTTGGTGTAGCTCAGTGGATCGAGCGTGGGCTGTGAACCAAAGGGTTGCTGGTTCAATTTCCAGTTAGGGCACATGCCTGGGTTGTGGGCCTGGTCCCTGGGGGGGGGGCCACATAAGAGGCAACCACACATTAATGTTTCTCTATCTCTCTTCCTCCCTCCCTTACACTCTCTCTAAAAATAAATAAATAAAAATCTTTAAAACAGAGAGAGAGACTTGTTGACCTTGAGATACTTGAGCCTCACTGAGGACTGGAACTCAGGGGAGAGGTCAGAACTAGAAGGTCATATTTGGTTGTCATAGCCTTTTAGGTACATTTCAAGTCATAGGAGAGGAAGAATTTTCTCAGATGTGAGGAATTAAAGCGGGGATTGGCTCACATCTGGCCTGAACCTGCTTTACAAATAAAATTTTATTGGAGCACAGCCATGCTTACTCATTTGTATGTTGTCTGGAGCTTTCACACTACGAGAGCAGAGTTGGGTAGCTGGCAACGGAGCCCATCTGGCTTGCACAGCCTGAACTGTCTGGCCCTTACAAAACATGTTTGCCAACTCCTGCTTTAGAGAAATCAAGAGATGGTGAGGCGGAAACTCTAGGGTGAAGAGAGGAAACAGCCTAAGCGACAAAGAGGGACTGTCTTGGAATTAGGAAGGAATTATGAAAGGCAAAGGAGAAGTTTTAAGAAAGAAGTCTCCAGTCAATTGAGAGGAAGGCTGAAGGATAAATCATTAAACTTGGAAGTTAGATTATAAGTGACCCAGAGAAGTTTGGGGAGATGGTAGTAGTGAAGGTCTGACCTCAGGGGATTGAAATTCAAATGAGGATATCAACAAACAGCCTACTCTTACAGAACTCCGGAGGGAAAAGGAAGGAGTGAAATTGAACAGTGGCCTGAAGCAGCAGGATCAGCAGGAGAGGACAATGCAGTGAAGCAGACAGAAACACACCAGAATAAAAGAACAGGTAGTGAACAGTGCAGTTAACTCAGGATAAGAGTCCCAAGTAGATGAGAGAAGTCCAATAAAAGATCAGAAGGGGCTTAGATTTACAAAGGAACAGAAATGCTTTTTTTTTTTTTCCCTCTGAAAAGGGTTGAAGATGAAAAATGACCGAGAGAACATTCTTGAAACTTCCCCTTTGCTCAGAGATATCAGAAGCTGCTCAATTTGCTGAAAGTTGGGGAATGGATGGGAAAAGGTCAACTTCTGCCCGTTTTAAGAATGAATAGTAAGTCAAAGCTGGAATTTAACTCAATAACTTATTTATCATTTTCAGACATTGGGTATTTCCATAAAAGCATTCCCCTGCCCCGCAAGTTCCGCGTCTATCATCTAGACCAGTGGTTTCCAACCTTTTCCATCTCATGCCACACATAAACTACTGCAATTCTGTAGCACACCAAAAACTATGTTCTCTTTTTTGCTGATCTGACCAAAAAAGGTATAATTTTGATTCATTCACACCGGACAGCTACTGTTGTGTTGGCTGTTGTCATATTCTAATTTGACAATTTAAAGGAAAATAAGTCAGTGCCCCAACTAAAGAAATAGTCAGGTGTTGCATGTAAAAAAAAATTCTTGTGGCACACTGATTAAAAATCACTGATCTAGATCTTAGTTTGGCAAACTTTTTCTGCAAAGGGATGGATAGGAAATAGGCTTTGTGAAACACAGATGATCTACCCCTCCTTTTCATTTTTAGTTTATGTTTTTACATACCCCTTTAAAAATGTAAAGGCCATTCTTAGCTTGCTAGTCCCATCAAAAAAAAAAAAAAAGTGGATTTTCCCTGCAGGTTGTAGTTTGACTTCCCTGATCTAGATTGCTGGCATCGTGAGACCTATTTGTGGTTTCATTTTTATTATAAAGGAAAATGTGCCATTACCAGAGGTTTAAATTTGTAGACTTTCTGTGGATTACTAACCCAAAAGGCTCACCTTCCGTGCTACACCCCATCCCCTTCATGAGTTATTCCAAGGTCTTGAACCACGTACAGTTTGTGTTTGATCAATGCTGACCGACTCATAAAGGCGATCGGTAAGTTACCTCAATTCCCACGGACTGGTTGTCCAGGTCCACAGCAGGCAAGACGGGGTAAGGTCTATTGATCAGCCACAGGAAGATGGCAGCTCCAAAGGTCAGGAGGCAGATCAGTGCCGGGGTTGGAAGTGGGGAAAACAAGAAGTTAAAGATAAAAAGCATCTTTGTGAATAGCAGCAGGAAGTTCAGGCCTTAAAAAAAGAGAGAGAGAGAGAGAAGGAAACAAAAAGTTAGTGGAAATGGCTGTATCTTTTTACTCAGTAGTTCTAGGTTTACAGAAGGGGACACACACACACACACACACACACACAGCTTCTAAACCTCCAAATAGCCAGCGGCGACCTCTCTACTAGCAGAATTTCTCCCACTGTT
The DNA here is from genome assembly GCA_028533065.1 of Trachops cirrhosus. Taxonomy (NCBI): domain Eukaryota; kingdom Metazoa; phylum Chordata; class Mammalia; order Chiroptera; family Phyllostomidae; genus Trachops; species Trachops cirrhosus. Next base: position 144,649,872 of record CM052542.1, on the reverse strand, counting down.
TACCTTAGCAATGTTGAAAAAACAGAATGTGTTCTACCCACTATTGCTACTTGATGTGCTTCCACAAGGTGGGAAGGACCAAAGGAAACAAGTTAATCATTTCCCAGACAATTTCGAGAAACGACTGTCCTTTATTTTCTGGCCCACAAAGCCCAGAAGAAGCCCATTTGGGTCCAACATAAGCTGGTAGTCAGAGGAGGGTGCTTCAGAGAGCTTCCCCCTGCCCAGGCAGATGGAGGGTCAGGAAGGACTCTTCCGGCTGGATTTCTGTAGCACAAACGAAGCGGAAAAGAGAACCTCCAGAGAGGTGACACCCCAGATTTTAGAAATCAAGTGTTCTGCATGAAGGACGTTTCCTGTTGGCTGGATAAGACTCGCTCATTGCTTTCTCTTTTTTAAAGCATCAGGAAGGGCTCAGAGATCAACAGTGTCACAACTTGCCACATCCAACTTCCTCTCCTCCAGGGAATCTGGAGGAGCTGTTTTCACTGGAGGCAACTGGAACCAGGTATGCAGACAGAGTGCTGGAGAATGAGCCTAAACATGGTGACAGATACGTGGGGAAGATTTCAGCCAGCAAGTGACCTCAAGAAACAAAAGCAACAAATGCTTTTTGCAATGCAGCTTTTCTTGAGCGCTGACTGTGAATGCCAAATCCTGGGCTTGTAACAGAATGAAATGCTCTGTCTCTTGGACTTGTTCAAGCCTTCCTTGTTCCCATACCTCCAGACTAATAGCTCTTGCTTTGTCTTGCATATAGACGTGGTAATTATTAGAGGAATTCTGCTTGTACCCTGAGATTTACAAAACCAGCCCCTCCCATTTTTCCTTTCCTTGACATAAAAGAAGCCTGAACTCTGTACTTTCGTGAGATGGATTTGGAGAACCACCAGGTTTCCCATCTTGTCAGTTGGTACAATCTCATCAATAAATCTTCCTCACCCCAAACTCTAATGGTTTGGGTTTGGACCTTTGGAAGAATTGGACCACAGACTTTGGACCAAATCCACAATGATTTGTTTGTATGAATTACCTAACTTAATTCAACAAATGTTATGAAGTAGCATTTTACAGGTAAGAACAGAAGCTCCCAGGGATACAGTGACTTGTACAAGTTCACTTACCATTTCCATCGCTGCTTCCCCATTATAATCTATAAAGCCCACAACTCAGTATTTTCTTATAGTGACTAGCCACCAAGTTCAAAGAGACTGAATTTGTCTGGCACCTCACAGCGGACAGCAAAGGAAGTTCATAATTTGTATTCTTCAAAGTTTACTGCAATGCCCAATGGAAAAATATCTCAGAGAAGAGGCCAAACATTGGCATTCGAAATCAAAAGAGCAAAGCAAGCCCAATAAAAGGTTTTATCGGTTCAAGATCATGGTCACCCTTAGAACTGTGGGGCAGCCACCATTAGCTGGCATCTAGAACTTCTTTCCATCAGGAAACACACTTCAGTCCATGATAACCAGGGCAATAACACTTCGGAATTTTGTGTGGGAGCAAGAGCAGCCCCAGCAAACCCTGAGTCACTCATCACTTCTCTGCCCTCTGATTGGTTATCCCCTGAATTTGGAGCAGTCCCTCTCCATTGTATGGAGGAAAACTGGGATACGGGATGACTGTCTCCCCCTCCTTGTTTTTTCCACATTGTGTTTAGGGGAAGAAGAAGCAGAAGGTAAAGCAGGGCCCCCACAGGAGCTAGCCAGCTTATGTAACAATAGGTGCTACTGTGACTACCTGCCAGGATTCTGAGAGCAGGGATTTTTTGAATCCAGCCTTACCTGGACTTGTAAGGTGAAGTAATGCTCCAGGAGACAGAACCTGCTCAGGAGTCAGCCACCCAGAACATGCGTCTGAGGCCAGTCACCCCAACCTCCGAGGGGCAGGGAAGGTTGTGAAATTGACAGAGCACGCAGCAATGCCAAAGGGAGGGAAGGCCTGTTTGTGCTCACCTGTCCTGCCTGCTGTCGGCCCCTCCCCTCAGCCTGGGACACTGCCACCTGTCTGGTAGTGTCTTATGCTCTAAGATTCTTCTCTCTGCTCCAACACCATCATCAAATTAAGAGAGTCTTACTGAACCTCCCTTCTCAGCTATGGGAGCAAATTGTGGCATGCGGACTTTGCCCTCTTTGTACAGATGACAGATTTAATAGGAGACTTTGCAAACAACAGCTTCAAAAGAGGGTCTAAAGGTGAAATTTATGTTCACTTGTGGCAGTTCGGGGTGGGGGGAAAGGGAAAGGAAAACAGGCTGGCAGGTAATACCAAGGAAGGGAGGGTGGGGGCAGGGGGAGAGATGGAGGGAGAGAGGGAGGGAGGGAGGGAGGGAGGGAAACAGGGAGAGAGGCAGCACCCGCTCGCAGCCTTGACTGATTATTACCATGCAGTGATGTGAGCTGGGGTCACCAATTGGTCAGATTTTTTTTCTCCCTAGAAAACCTGGCATGCTGGATTTTTATGAACCTCAATTTGAACTATTGGCTCAAATAGTCAGGGGCTGGTTTGGGATTAACAAAGAAACATCTGGTTTAACCTCGACCATGGTCTGTCAATGAGCACTTCTTTTAAACATACTCCAGTCGTACTGGCCACAAATGGAATGAGACGGGTCACTTCTTTACAAACAAGGGAGATATTTATCAACGCCAAGACCAGTTTCATGAGAATGAAAGTACCTTGCCTGCACTGGATTGAAGAAGACATCCGAGGATATACCTATTTGTCAACTGCAATAGCTTACCTTACTTTCCCATTACTGACCAATTCAAATAGGATATGTGCAAAGTTTCAGATGGTCCCTCCCTGCCTCCCCATGTGTTTAAAAATTAAGGTAAAATTTGAGTGACATAGGATTAGTCATTTTTAAATGAACAATTTAGCAATATTTAGTTCATTCACAGTGCTGTGCAAGCATTACCTCTAGTTAGTTCCACAGCATTTTCATCAGCCCCAAAAGGAAATCCTGTACCTATTAGGCAATCACTCCCTATTCTCTGTTCCCCCCAACTCTGCGAACCTGAAGTTTACTTTCTGTTTCTATTGATTTACTAATTCTGAATATTTCATATAAATGGAATAATGTAATGTGTGGCATTTTCTGTGTGACTTCTTTCACTCAGCATAACATTTTCAAGATTTATTGATGTTATGTATCAGTTCTTCATCCCTTCTTATGGCTGAAGAAATCCAATCGTTTCATGTACTTTTTGGTCATTTGCATTTCTTCTGTAAAGAAATATCTAGTCCAGTCCTTTGCCCATTTTTAAATTGGATTGCTTATCTTTTTGTTGCTGAGTTGCAAGAGATCTTTATAAATCCTGGATACTAGACACTTAGAAAAAATGCTTCACAATATTTTCTCCCACTCTGCTGTCTTTTCACTATATGATAGATTTGTTTTTAATGCACAAACGCACACATTTTTTTGCACACACACATTAAACACCTTATAATGTTACCCACTGCTGGAGAGGATTTGTGCCCATATCCTGTAACTCCCACTGTAAATGGGAGAAACTGAGGGTCTGAGAGAAGGTGAGACCTTCCTGTCAGCTCTCACCATTACTGGACTGGGAAGCTCTGGGAAGCATTCTAACCCTAGAATCTATTAACACTCACATTTGTGCTCAAATAAATGAGGGGGAAAGCCACCCCCATTCCATCACGTGTTGTGTGTCACTCAAGTTACAATTTGTTTTAGTCACTTCATGGAAACTCCTGCGAACTGTAGGTGTGATGGCACTTCCTCTTCCCTTTGTGTCACTACTCATTGGGAAAGTGTAGGGTAGGGAGAAGTGCAGTGGTAAAAAAAAAAAAAAAGAAAGAAAGAGAGTTGCATGATGCTACATCTGGCAGCTCCTCTTTAGGTACCGAAACATGGCCGAGAGAGCCACAGTGCACATCAGGATGGCCCCAAGCGGAAAGCTTCCTCCACTTCCTGATGTCATAGTGACATGCCTCTGTCCCCGCCTAGGATGCCCACTGGTCCTCAGCCATTGCTCTTGATTCCCTCCAGGGCTCTCCCTTGTTCTGCGGTGTGGATGGCCATGGCCTTGGTCGCTCATCTTCCAGCATCCAACCTGTTTCACTCTGAAGGTAGCAGTAAGACATCTTCTGCCTTCATACTTCCTAGTGAGCTCCCAGGACCAGCCTTGGGTACTAGGTTATGACCACCCCATATCCACCTTTGGGTTTTGCTTCTTTGTGGGTTTGGAATAGTATTTCTTCACTAAGTCTAATTTTCTTTGGGTAAAAACCCTAAATGGCCCCTTCTACCCTAATAGTCAAGTTTTGGTCAAAGGTAACTCCATGTCTACCCTAGATCCTCTGTATTTTTCTTCTCTTTGCCTGGAGCACTGTTCCCCAGATCTGCAATAGTTGTAATGGCTTATAGGTCTGGTCTCAACTCAAACGCTACTTCCTCACAGGCTTGTTCTGATCACCTTATTTAGCATTGCCCTTTTTAGCCCAGTCACTACCATTGACGTTGCTTTCCCTTTTCCATGACACTGTTCACTCTCTGAAATAGTCCTGGCCTCTTACCACCCATTGTCCCCACTGCACTGATGTTCTAATTGGAGCAGGGATTACCGCTTTGTTCACTACAGTGCCTCCAATTCCTGACCCGTGCCTGGCACACAGTAAACTTTCAATGAGTGGTTGCTGAATAAACGACCGGTTTTCTGGTTCAGAACTGTCTGCTTTAATACTCTTAGTTAACCCATGTTTCCCTTAGCAAAACTCCCCCACCCCCAAGTTCCCCAAACCTAGATCATCAAAAGGCATTCTGGCCAATCTTGAATTGGGTACTCCCACATCAATATTTCACCAAGGGTTAGGGATGGTGGGTGGTGAAAAGAATGTATTTCTAACACATATCAAGAACCATTCAGGATCAGTCAACTCCCCCAAGCTCGGTAGAATCTACAGGATAAACCATACCAAAGTAAGTCATCTATAGCAGTAAGTGGGCAGAAAGTCTAGTCTAGAAATAAATAATTCTGTTACCCTGGGTTTCTGGAATCCAAAGCACAATAAAGTGAATTATCTTTTCTTTGAGGGCTGAAGAACTAATTATTTTCTATTCAATAATAAGATGTAAAATGTAATTAGAAACCACTCTGTGGTTTCTAATCTGTAAAATACCTTTTTTTAATGCCTCCTAGAAAATGGTACCCTCATTTGGGCTTGATTGGTTTCTCTGTCCTCTTGCATGTATGGGCTTATTCTGTGGTGACAGAAAGCTCATGAACTGGGAGACCAGAGTCCCCAAGTTCTCACACCCAGTTAGTTAACACATTCTTCCATCCTGAGCTACATACTCTCTCCTAGAGACTGTGTCACAAGTTTTCACCACTCACAATGACTCCAAAGGGGGCCTGCATGTTCCTTATTAGGTTGTATATGAAGTTTTGGTTCATTGGAGGGACATGAAGTTGCTAACTCAGCCTCCGTTGTCATTTTCCCTAAATTCCTGCCACCCCCAATTTAGGAGACAACTGCCTAGGTCCTTAACCACATAGTCAATATTTCTAGACAAATTCCAAAATAGCGGCAAATAGTTCATAGAACATTACAGACCAGGAGCTTCGTGAGCGTACTTGGAGATCTGATAGCCTTTTCCTTAATATGCAATGAATGCAAACAAGTTATGCATTCTCTTGTAAGACCCTTTACCCAGTTTCCTCAGAGCCCTGGACCTAAGGGCTTTTCTTACACCAGTTTACTTTTCTGATTGAACGCAATGTTTTATTACTAAAAAAATAAAAGATAGCATAATTTGAGAAAACAGATGAAAGCCTGCTATGGAAAAGCATTGGTTCCTAAGGAGAGTAAATCTCATCTATTTAAAATGATCCAAAGGTCAGAAGGGTCAACCTTCGGTTATATCTGAGATAAAAAATTGTTGTCATATTTCTCAATTAAAAAACAAAAACACCTTCATGGGGAAGCTTTAAAACCCTGTAAGGAAATAAGTGGCAGTTAGAAACCATGAATTAAATTCAGTGAGGTAGCCAGGAAGTCAAAAGCTTTCTTATATTTCATGCAAATAACTAACTTGAAAATAATAGAAAATATGCCATTCAAATAGTATCTATGAGAAGAAATGTGTACAACCTATAATAAAAATTATATTTGAGGGACAAAAGAAGGCTTGAGAAATGGAAAGACATACCTGAAATAGTGAAGGGGTCCTATTTCCCTAAATGTATCTACACATTCAATGCAGCCCTAATAGAGACCAACAGGATTTTCTTAGGAACTAAAAAGTTAATCCTAAAGTTCACCCAGAAAAATGAAACTTACAAAAAAGAGTCAGAAACATTTTGAAAAATAACAGGAATTGGGTGGGTGGCAGAGAGGTAAGCATAACAAATTGGCTTACTATAGAGCTTGGGAAGTTTTCTACTGGTCATGAATAGACAAATATATGTCACAAAATAAACTTGAAATACTCCCAGTGGATCTACTATTATGTACTCAATTGCATTTCAAATCAAGATAGATTTCTTTTCTCTTTCATAACTGTATGGAGACAATTGCCCGGCCACTGGGAGAGAATACTCAACGTTGATTTCTATCTTACTCCTACAACAAAAGGAAGTTCAAGATGGATCAAAGACTTCATGTAAAATAATGAAAGTCAGAGAGTATTGGGAATAAAAAAAACTGAGAGAAACTATTTTATAATTTTAGTATGGGGAAAACTCAAAACTGACCCAAATTCTAGAAGCTATAAATAAAAATGTCAGCAAGTTTGATTAGGTAAAACTTTGAAAAATATTTGCTTTTCAGAAAAGACATCAGAGACAAAGTCAAAAATAAATTGGGAAAAATATTAAATACTCCAGACAGGCAAAAGGCTCATTTTCTCAATAAGGAATGCTCAGAAGTGCGTGAGAAGCAGAACACAGCCCAGGCTGACCCAGGGCAGAGGCCCTGGCCAGGAAGTTCACAGCAGAACAGTTTACTTAAAGTTAGGAACATTCAACTTCTCTTATAGGTTTAAAAATGCAAATTGAAATGAAATGCCTGTCCCTTCCCCATTAGATTAGCCATGGTAACATAGTGCAAAATGCGCTATAAATTTGGTCTAGCCTCCTTAGAGATGCGCCCACTGCCCTCTCCCACAATTTAGGACGTGTGCCTCTTGACCTAATGACTCTACTAGTAACTTCCCCTGTAGAAGAGAAAGACACCAGTTCAGCTGAGTGTGTCACACAAGGCTGTGTAAGGCACCGGTGAAGGATGTGGGCTCTGAGTCAGACTATTTGGGCTCAAACTCCACTTCGCTGTCATCTTTGTGAGCCGGGTTAGGCTAACCACCGTGTGGTTTCTAATCTGTAAAATGGCAATCCAATCTGTCTCAGAAGGTCGTCATCATGATTAAAGGGGTCAATGTCCCTGTAGAGTGCTTAGAACCATGCGTGATGCCTAGTCCGAGGTACTAGCTATTCGGTTCATCATCATTAAATCTACGGGAGCGTGCATGGTGCCGGAGACCAGGAGGGCCTTCCTTGATAGAAGAGCTGCCGTGTAAGTCGTAGCATTTCCACACCACGGAACTCTCGGCCAGTATGGAAAAGAATGAAGCAAATACGTGTGCCCTGATAAGGAAGGTCAAAAGGAAACAAACAAAAAATGCTCAGACAATGTGTATGCTTTTGTGTTGCTGAAAGTGGAATTCTTCTAGGAAAAGGCCAATGGAAGAGGGAAAAGCATGAATGGATTTTGCAGAAAGTTTCGAGTACTCGGTCACTCGGCCAGAGATATCTAAGTGCTTGCCTTCACATCAGACCTCACTGTAGGTGCTGGGATTCAGCAGTGAAAGCCCTGCCCTCGTGGGGTTGCGTTTTATCGGGAGAGTTTGGCAACAAGCCTGAACAGCCAGACTATACAGTGCTGTAGAATAGAAAACAGAGAGGGAGGATTGGGGTCCAGCAGGGGCTTTTTTGTTTTTTGTTTTTTGAATCA
>CM052542.1:144507607-144641792 GCA_028533065.1 Trachops cirrhosus | reverse complement strand
GGGGGGAGGGTGGCATTTCATGCAAGCACCCTTGAGAACACAGCCTCAGCATTGTTTCTAAAAGTGCAACTGGCCCACCGCCCGTCACACTTGACTATGGCCTTTCCCCACTGCTGGCATCCTGTAGGGAGCTTCTCAGCTGTCGAGTAGGCCAGGCCCACAGCAGTCCTGGGGTGGGAGCATTTTTCATTCATTTCTTTACCAGATAAGAAACCAGAGCAAAGGTCAAATTTCAGTCCCAAGAGCAAACATGTGCCTCACGTTGCTGAGGAAAAGAGGCTGTGGCCTAAGCTCCTGACCTATGGGTCTGCTGATAACTTCCCAGCCGCTCACCAGCGCCACGGCGCTCAGGCCAATTGATAGGAGCCTTTCCCACCTAACAGGGCCTTGTCGCCACGTCACCATGTTGCCAGGCCGTGAGTGCAGGTGGCTCTCCTCCTCCAGGGGCCTGGCACTCAGTGTGCTCTGCAGCTCACACACCAGGGGATGGTCCCAGGCAGAGAAGAAAGGGCCCTTCTCATCTCCACAGGGTCATGCAGGGCAGGACAGGAAAACAACATCACCAAAGGAGATCCCTATTAAAACCCCCGAGGGTAGCCCCGTAGTCATTTGCACACCATGGAAAGATTCTGTGAGAGTTGAAATAACACAGGAAAGTGACATGAAGCTCCCCCATGTTGATCTTCCTAGCCCAATTTCTAGGCTGCACTCAACAGTCCCAATTTGTAAGGCAGCTGGCAGAGAGACGGTGAGGGTAGACTTGGGACAGATCCCCCGGCCTGCCAGCAAGCACCCCATAAATAAATTGTTAGGGTTTTGATGCATAACCATTGCGGAAATCTTTGCTGCCGAATCACACAGGAAAAGCTACCGGAACCAGGGCTCAGGAGGGTCGTGAGAAGTGGAACAGACAGCTTTCCTTGTGTTCGGGTCTCACGGACGCTTCCTGTGGCTCAGTGAACAACTGAGGCACGAGCAGCTTCCAGGTAGAAGCTGCCAAACTTTCCAGAATCTACTGTGCCCAACACAGCATCTGAGATAAGGCGGAACCCACTAAGTTTCAGCAAGTCACTTTCCCCTTTCGCTCCCCATTGGCACAAGTTCAGAGAAACGTAACTTTAGGGAGGTGACACATTTAGAGAAAGGTGACTTTAGGGAAGGGAGTCTGTTGAAGAAAACAGGTCGCAGAATTCAACCCCGCAGTGACACAACATGCATCAATACTCATGGGGCTGCAGGGGGCGGGGACAGAATCGGCCTAGCCCCCTTCCAGAATGCCACAGCCAGGGACTTTATGTCATGGCAAGGGCAAGGCTAAGCAGCCTGACCTGCTGAGGCCAACGTTCACTCATTCAACAAGTATTTGCATATCTGAGCACTCACTATGTGCTAGGCAGTGTGCTTAGAGTTCACAGTAGGGGATAAAGCCAGCTCCCCAGGCAGCAAACCGATGCTCTGTGGCAGGCGTGTCAAACTCATTTTCAGCGGCGGCCACACTGGCCTCATGGTTGCCTTCAAAGGGCCGACATAATTTTAGGACTGTATAAATGTAACTATTCCTTAACTGTTAAGGAGCTGAAATTACATTCGGTCCTTCAAAGGCAACCACGAGGCTGACGTGGCTCCTGGTGAAAATAAGTTTGACACCCCTGGTCTATGGGATGGACCCCAGCTTTGAGAGCATCTGGCAGACTGGAGAAGTATGTGTGTGGCAAGAGATATCTTTATTCTCTGCACTTTAGATTAACTTGTAATTTACTTTAACCAAGGCCAACAAAGATCTTGTACCTACTATGTACCCAGCTATGTGCCATGTACAGAGAGACACACACTTAGAAGACATAGTATCTGCCCTTTGGGGACTTATGGGTCTGCTGAACACCAAAAATACTTAGAGAAGGATTCAGAGTGTGGGCCACAAGCTAATGAACTTGAAGAAGAGAGAGGCTAGTGTTGACTGAGTAGGTGAAAGTAGAGGTTTGGAGCTCCGGACCCTCGAGGATGTGTGCCCCTTGATCCCCTGGGCCTTACTATGAATAGTCTCATTTCCATCATCAAGGATGATGACCCTATCAATGATGCCACTGGCTAATAAACCCCCAGCTGTGAGTTCGGCCAGGGTCACTGTCACCAAACCATCCTTCTCAACTGTAGTCTGGTTCTCCGTGTCCACTTTTTCCATGGAGAGACCAGTCCCCACACAGGCCGGATGAACCTCAGTGAAGGGAGGAAGGGGATTCCCAGATGTGGGGCGACAGCTAATACGGCTGGAGACACTGAAGCACGACAAGCAGGACATTTGGGGAAGGGAAATGGTGAAGGGGTTTTTCTGATGGAGGTAGAGGATCCATCTTTAGTTGAAAGGTAAATACAGGAAAATCCTCCAAAAAGGCCCAATGACACAGTGTCGGGGGCCTGGCACAGACACCACACCACTGGGGTCACTTCAGTTCACAAACCCCAGGGAGCCCTGGAGTGCCAGGCTTTGACCAACTGAGCTGCGTGGTAGTGAATAGGAAAGCCCTCATGAGGTCGAATAACTCAGTCCATGAAGGTAGCGTGGGATTGTTGTTGAGCCACCATTGATAGGCTGGTGACGGGAATGACAAATTAAACCGAGTCACAGATTGACATAGTCAACATTGATCTACCATTAGGCTTCCCACAACTCACAGTCCTGCAGCCCTACCCTGAAGGATATCTTGCACCCCCAAAGGCTTCCTATGCCAGTTGCTGACCAAGTGATTTATGAGAGCACTGAGGTCAGGAGAATCAGTATCAGAGGTCCCCGGGGCTTGATAAGAGAGCCTATAAAAAGATAGGCTGGACAAAGTGCTAAGGCCCCGTCACCCATGCCAGGATAAAGACAGGTGATGCAAGAATTTGTGAAAGAGACTTTCCTATCTGGGCTTTCTGCAGAATCAGCCCTCGTACTACTTGGTTTGGCCAATGGTTAGGAGTCACCAGATTCAATTTGCAAATGAGCTGTATTGCCAATAGTCTCATTTGAAGGAGAAAACTTTCAAGGCCATTGCCTTTTCGAGTACTACCACTTACTGGATGTGTGGCCCTGGGGGCAGTTACTTAATGCCACTAAGCTTAAGTTTTCTTCCACTGCACACAAGAAGGGGTAAGGTGATAATCTCTAGTTCAAAGGCATAGTGTGTTGGTGGGCCTTCTGGTGCACTGTGGGTCACATGGAAAGTCCTCAGTAGACTATCACCATTTTTCCTCTTCCACAAGGAGTTTTTAACTCCTTGTCAGTATCAGACATTCTGTTGTGACACATCCCAAATGAGAAGAGGTAATCATGGTCTTCATACTATAACTGTCTTTTAACTTCTATGCAAAAATCTTAACTCCTCATTTTTTGTAAACAGAGCATTTCTAGTCGGAGAGGGCATGGTACACCTCTGAGCTCTGACCAATCCATTGCCCCTGATGCAACCCCACCCCTGCTTTCTCCTACAAGCCCTCAAAACCTCTTAACTCATAAAAGACCTCATAATTCTTATAGTAGAATGACCCATGGAAACCCAGAGAACTACTACCAGCTCCCCTGAAGAGGGGGATACCATGGCCTGGCCATAGCAGTACAAGGGCTGCCTGACCTTCCAAAACTCATGTATTTATTCAAACAACATGAATTAAGTAAGAGCCTGGGAAATATCAGGCGCTGTGCCAGGAGGAAGAAGGAGTGAGAGTTAGAGTCACCTAGGGGAAAAACAGACCTGGAGGAGTTCACAGCAGAATGTGACAAGGGCAATGACGGGTGAACTCAGGGAAGCTGGGGACACATCGCCCTCGCAGGGTGCTACACGAGAATCACCCCAGGCTGCACGCCAAATGGAGGTCAGTACATCGCTGGCCAGGCATGCAGGACACACAGGAGCAGACACGTCACTCCTGGTTTCTAAAATACTGCCAAATCCTGGTTTGGAAATTCCCTTGTCTAGGGGTGGGAGGGTTTCTTTGTTTGAGGTGCAAAGTACATAAAATTAACCATTTTAAACCAGATGCTTCAGTGGCACTTAGAACATTCACCGTGTGAATGTTCTACCACCACTTCTGTCTAGGTCCCAAGCCCTTTTTCATCACCCCAAGGAAACCCTGGACCCATTAAGCAGTTACTCCCACTCCCCTCTCCTCCCAGTTCCCGGCATCCCCCAATCTGTCTTGTCTCTTGGGATTTGGGGTGGGAGGGTTTTCAAAGGAGGATTTTTCCCAGTTTCGAATTCTTTGGCCTGTTTACTGTATTAATACTTAACTAGATCCTTCAGAAACTGAGGCATAGCTTGCCATCAGAACTAAATGAGTCAGAGTTCAAATTCCAGCTCTAATCTCTTCATACCACCTCTGATGCCAGTTTCCTTCTTTCTAAGCCTCAGTTTCTCTACCTATGAAACAAAGTTACCTACCTCACAGTTCTATTTTAAATATTAAAAAAAAAAAAAAAAAGAAAAGAAAAGCCCCATAGAACAGTAAGGACAGCACTACCCCATAGAATATATTCAGTGAATGGTAGCTGTGTTATTTGCAGTTCTAGAAAAAGGTCAACCTGAAAAATATTAAGTATGTGAACTCACTATCTGCCCGGGTCTTTATACATGAAAATCTTATTACAAATAAAATTTTCTAGGAAATCTGAAGATGGGCTAACTCAATTCTACTCGAGCGGAAAGAGCATGGAAAGAGCACGGTTTCAGCATCAGACTGACCGCAGCTTCAGTTCCCATTTGACAACTGGCTGCTTTGTGACCTTGAGAAAATTATTCAACCTCTCTGAGCCTCATAACCCAACCACAAAATAGCAAAACCATCCATGTCATAAGATTGTCTCAATTAAATGTAAGTGTATCTACTATGAGCTGGCGCTTCACTGGCTTCGTCTTCCCTCTCTCCATTCATCCCCCCCACCATCCTCTCTCCTCCCCTGACCACCTGCTTCCCTGTGGAATTTGTGGCCACACAGTGTATTTAGCACTTAGGTACTCAATGATACACTGATTATATTGTAGGCATTTTTGTTCTCAAAGAGGTGGGATATGGCATGGGAGAGAAGACTGTTTCAGGTTAGGATCGAAATCCAATGCTTGGCCAGCACATTCTCTTTGGCCTGGATAATGTTTATATATAAAAAAAAATAAGTCAAAATATGTTTTTGGGGGTATGCCTGCCTTACGTTTTGTCAGACTCCCTATCACCTACGTCATATTATGTCCCATTTTTTTACTTAGCTATGTTCTCTGCCCGTCCTACAAGCATTTGTGACTTTTGTTTTATGTAGGTTTTCACTCCTTTCATTGGGCTGAGCACACAGGTGATTCCTACCAAATTTTATACCTTGCCTCTTCCAAGATTATTCTATGTTCATCTCAAACACTTGTTAATCACAGGGACCCACCACAGTGTGACTGCTGTGCTGGAATGCAGCAAAAGGGATCAAGCAAAATCACTTTATTTGTGTACTTACTTATTTATTTTACTAAATCAACTATTTACTTTTAAAATTAAATTTAGTTTTATTTCATTATTTTTCAAGGTGCTGCCTCTGTCAGAGATCACCTATCACCTATATGTTGGAGCTACAGATTCGATCCTTATTTTCAAACCACCAAAAAGGTGGATACCCCCAGACCCTAGTAAGCACTGAGGGGGGAGTCCCTTCCCAATGCTCCCTCCTTAATCTTCCCTGAAGTTCACCTTAGGTCCAACTGTTGGTCTTGGCCCTTAAAACAGATCTGACTTCATCAGAACCGGTCCATCGGTCAGTCATTCGTCAGCTCTTACCCCAGGAAGGCGTCCAAGTCCTCGCTATAGATTGAGGGCACCCCCCAGCCCGCAGGGAAGCTATGGCGGACACTCAGACCCAGAAAAACAGGTCTCGGTTGTGGTTCACCTCCCCCAGAGAAGCAGAAGGAAGAAAATTGGATCCGTGCCCCACATTCCTCCTTCCACTACCCGCTCCTCCTAAGGAGGCTTTACAGGTGTCTCCCAAAGACCTGGGAGAGGAAGCGCGGACACGTGCCTGGGGCGCAGCGAGCTCCAGCTTCCCCGAGGCTGGCCAAGGATGCCTGCTCGGCCCCTCCCCACGCTCCCACAAGCCCCGTTGCTAAGCAGCCCCCTGGGCTCCGTCCCCTTACCCTGTGAAGGGGGCCGCATCTCTCGGCGGTTCCAGCAAACGGGACTTCCCGGCTCCGAGTCCTTCCTGGCACATGAGTCCCTGCTCTTGTCCCCTCACCCCCGCCTCCTCCGGGGACAGGGCGGCTTCAGAGCACCCATGCAGGCAGACGGCCCGGCTCGGAGCGCCCCAGGTCTGCCCTGCCCGCCCTGCCGGATTAGGCCATGGCGGGTTTCTAACGTGCTCGGGGCCCTCACTTCCTGCTTTTTCTCTCGCAACTGAAAGTGCAAGCGTCCGACCAGGAGGAAGAAAGCCGCCGGATCTCCCCTGGCCGGTTTCCAAACGCCGCAACCCCGGCCCCCGAGGGCTGACACCAAAGCCAGCCCACGTCCACCCAGCTCACCCTTTCCTCCCCTGAGCACCCCAGAACGGAGACAAAAACAAATGAAAACGACAGGAGGTGTCCCCTTGGACCACCGGTGTCAGAGGAGGGACGCTGCGCTCTGCTGGATTCGCAGAGCGGGAAGGTCCAGCCAGAGGCACCTGGGCCGTCACAGAACTCCCCAGACCACGGGCACCGGCCCTGGCCAGCTGCGGGGGTCACCCTCTGTCCCCAGCATACCTGCCTGGGTCCTAGAAGCAGTTCTGATAAAGCCAGCAAGCAATCAGGTCAGGAAGGGCAGGGACAGGGATGGAAAGACTTTTTTTTCCCCTTTAACTCATCGGCTCATCCTTTTCATACCTGCTGCTGCTTCCCTCACAGCCCAGATTAAAACTGGAAACATTTTAAATCACAGGACCAGACAAGCACATATGCCATAAACTGTCAGATTGACCCCACATCTAACAGCTTCTGGAAAACTCCACCGTACACGCAAGAGACCATGACAGAGGAAAAGGCAAACGATGTCTTACTATGCATTACTACAAAATCGTTTTTGAATATTCGGATCCCCTGGCAGGGTCATGCAGATTAGTTTACAGGTATCAGGACCTGTCACAGTCTCGTGGGATTCACCTAAGGCTGTGGCCACAGAAGGGCATGCGAGCCTCTGTTCTCAGATTTAGAAGCATAAATAACAAGTTTTTCCTGCCTCTTCTCAGCCACATTCCTCCCTCCCACCTCACTGACACCCTGAAAGTAAACAGCATTTGATCCATCCAGCCTTTCACTAGAGGTGGATTAGGATTTCTTCTCTCTACAAGAGAGGAGGTGCTGAAAGGTGCTGGGTGAGCTGCGCCGTCTCAGAGAACACGAGTTGGCCCCGTGGCATCATCGGAACCCTCCTCAGACACTGGAGAGAGGCGAGGAGCAGGAAGATGCGGGCGGCCCCTGCCGTTCCATCTTCTGGGGCCTCTCAAGGCTGGAGGAACACTTGGCTTGGCTTTGCTTCAGAAGCTCAGCTCCCCAAGAAGCTTCCTCCAGCGGAGGGCAGAGGGTGGCAGAATGGGTGTCCTGTCTCAGCCACTCTAATGCTGCGAGCACTTCCCTGGGTGCTGTTTTCTATTTCCAACCAGATGAAGAGGTCAGGGCCAGGCAAAGATGAGCCTTGCTCTTTTCTTTTCTTTCCTTTTCTTTTCTCTTCTCTTCTCTTCTCTTCTCTTCTCTTCTCTTCTCTTCTCTTCTCTTCTCTTCTCTTTCCTTTCCTTCCTGCCCTCTACCTTCCTTCCTTCCTTCCTTCCTTCCTTCCTTCCTTCCTTCCTTCCTTCCTTCCTTCCTTCCTTCCTTCTGAATTGAATGCTCAAGTTCAGAAGATTCTGAGTCATTCTAAAGTTCTGGCAGACTTGCATTCCTATTCAATCCTCTGTGCACATAAGTGACAATCCCAAGACATGAGAGAGTAACAGAAGGTTTGGCAATCCACAAGAATTCTGCACCATCCAGCAGCCTATAGTAAGAGACTGATTAGGACTCAAACCCTTGCCACATCATCTCAGCTATACAGCCCAGGCCATGCGGTTTAAGCCCAGGCACATATCATTTACTCATGAAATGGGATACTACCTACCTCGCAGGAAGTGGTGAGCCAATGAGGTAACGCATGTTGCAGGCCTGGTAGAGACCCCAACACCTAGTAAAATGTCTGCTAAGGCTTCCCTTCTCCTTCTTTCTTCCAAATGGGAATCGTTGCCATCAGCAGCCGATGAATGCCCTTTCTAACCATAGTGACACAGAATGGAAGATGGAGACCCATATCCTGGCTTTGTCTATAACCCTTAGAGGTTTGAAGTCTGTTTTGATTGCATTTAGTAAAATTAATAACTTTCTCTTCCAACTCTAATTCCTGTCAATGTTCAGGTTGCTCTGATGTCTGTACTCGGTTTCCAATGGACTTTCCTTTCTTGTGCCTCCCACATACGTCAGCTGAGATGACTACTCAACCAAATGTAATTTCATGTTGAAAGAGTCTTAGGCTGAGAATGGATGAGGGTCCCACCTTCCTCCCCCAACAACTCCCAACCCTGCTCTCCCATAGACACATAAACTCTAGAGCAGGCAGAGTTGGTGCAGCTTACCGTGTAAGGATCCTCTCACTTCCCGGGTGGAGGAAAGGCACCCCTCACAGCTGGCTGTCCTGCTTCAGCACCACTGTCAGGCACCTCTGCCTTTGTCACAGCTCAGGGATGAGGCCACACCTGAAGCCAATGCGTACTGCTCCAAGAGTGGCCTACAAGCTACCCTGGAAACTTTGAACCTGTTGCAATAGAAGTTCAAAGGTAGAAGTTACCTGTTCAAACACTTGTAGTAACCTCTGACAGTGAGAAGTGTAGGATTTGGCAAAAGGTAAAAACAGGAGACTGTTATGCAATGGGCTTAAGAGGAAGGGAAAAAAAAAGTCCTCAGCTAAGAAAGCTAACATTTAACAAGCAAAACCCCTTGCAGAGCCCATAACTCTGGGAAAGAAAAGGGGAGATAGGGCTTTGCATCTGCTTTGGGGGCAGAATCCTTGAGATTGCCACAGGAAAAGAAAGATCTAGAGAACAAGCAATAGGGAAACAGCACTCCCTGAATTTAGAGTGAGAGGAAAATGAGAAGTCACTCTACTTGTTCCTCAAGCTCTAACTTTAAGGTTCGAATAAGCAGAGGCCTTCAGTCTTCTTCTAGGAGGAGCCAGGGACCCCTCCAGAATTAGAATGTCTCTGAACAACCAAGTAAGGCAAACCACTCTAAAGTCAAGACTGAGGCACCAGCCTCGCTAGGTCGGATTTAGAATGCAGAGCCCTGGCCCCAGGCTGCACCACCCACGGCTTAGCAAGGCCCTGGAAGGGGCAGGGCTGCCATTGCATCACTGTTCAGCCTATTCTCTCTTTCCACTTAGAAGTCACTAGTCTCCATCTCGATTCCAAAATCTTGAAGACTACAAGCCATCATTACTGAACAAAAATGGTGAGTGGAGGTGAAAGAGTCCCTGGAGATTATTTAATCTCCATTTTACAGGTGAGGCCAATGAGGCCTTTTCCAGTGAAAGAAATAGCTCAGAATCACACAAGCAGGGACAAGACCTGAGCCCGGGACACAACCACTGCGTTTCCTCTGCCCCATATGGTGCTGCACCTTTGGTGTGAGTCCATGTAAATGCCAGCAGACCTTAGACACTTGAACACTCTCTGGGTATGAGGCCAGCGGAAATTCGTGGAAATGCTGCATTAGCTTGCTTCTAATTGTAATTGGTCAGGTGGCCAATATCAAAATTAGAAGCCAATACCACTTCCTGCTGCCTCCTGCATGGAGGAGTGGCTACCACAGTAACAAAGAGGCCTTATTAGGCCAGATTCTCATCCAGGTCTCAGGTGCATTAACTCTTTAAGGTCACTTCTCTCCACAGAGCCCCAGCCTTGCCTTGGTACCTGAAAGAAAAGGGATTCTAAGAAGTGGCTAAAGAAGATACAGTTCAGTGGGAACTGGGAGCATAAGTCCCAGTTGACTGGACCAATGCCAAGTTGTAGTTAAGTTGTAAACACCTTCTGATACCACACTTACAAGAACAAAATGCTCCAAGCCAGTGGTTCCCAAACTTCAGCATTACAATCCCTTGGAGAGCTTGTTACAGCACTGATTACTGGGCCAGTGCCATAGTTTCTGGTTCAGTGGGCCCGGGGTAAAGCTGGGGAATCAGTATTTCTAACATTGCCAGGTTATATGGAAGCTGCTGGTCTGGGGACTGTACCAGGAACTCATTATCAGCATCACTGCTCCAAGCAGCCACCCTACCTTCAGAGGACTCAACTACTGACTGGCATGTTAAAAGGAACAGTGTTTGGAGTAGTCTTGGCTATAGTGACCCTGGAGTTGGGAGGATAACTTGACACAGAGTGGAACTCACTACCTGCATTACATAAGATCAGCAGGCAAGCCAAGTCCCAGAATAGTGCTTTGGCAATGGCAGGAGGAATTGCTACTCATTGTCCTACTCCTCCTTCATGTAAGGGTAAATCAAAGCCTCAAGGCATCACAGGTAGACAACCCATTAGTGGGTACAAGTGTAGGGGTGTAAGTAGCATCACCTGATCCAATAGCCTTAGCTTTATTCTCTTTAAGAGAACAAAGAAAGGAGGGAGAAAGTCAAGGAGAGAAACGTTGATGTGAGAAAGACAAGGAGAGAAACGTTGATGTGAGCGAGACACATCAATCGGTTGCCTCTCTTTCATGCCTGGACTGGGGATCGAACCCACAACCTAGGCATGTGCCCTGACCTGAAATCAGACTGGCAATATGTTTTTTGTGAGATGATGTGCAACCAACTGAGCCACACCAGTCAAGGTGCCTTAACTTTTCTTTTGAGGGTACCCGAGAACCCAAATGGTGAAGTAGTTAGCTAGAGTAAGCTGTTGGTTCTTTGTGGGGGGAGTCCAGAACCCTGGTCTCTAGTGTGTAGCATGCTACACCATCCCTTGATAAACCACGGTTTCCTGTAGCATCTCTCTTAAAAAAGAAGTGTTAGATAGGCTTCTTTGAAACAGCCTTTTGCCCTGCCATTCTTCCAACAGCCATATTCACTTAGAATTCAATAAAAAAAAGATCATTCTTTTGAAACTGGGCATCACGTAGCCCCTAAAAAGTGCAAACCTTCATTTTTTCCAGGTCATTCATAGGTCAGGTGCCCAAGGTGTGGAAGGGTCTGACGCACAGCGGTGGTTCTGATGTACTTTCACATGCTGCTTTGGTCGGTTTGTGTGCATCCCCCCACTTTCCTAGAGACACAGGAACCACGCGTGGCACATGCAGCAGTTCTGGAAGACCAGAGGCCCACATTCCAGAATTTTGTAACTGAGCCAGGAAACAGTCAAGATACTTATGATAGGGGCTGATGGCCCTTCAGAAGCAAAAACCAGGTTTTCTCCCTTTTTGAAAGCAGGAAAGGACAGACCTTGTGAGTGAGCAAAATTTACCTAACACCACATTGTTTATGTAGCTCCTCCCAGTTTATCAAACACTTCCAGGCTATTTCTTGACAAACCTGTGAGGTGTGAGGACAATACCCCCAGTGGCTGTGGGAGCCAGGGCCCACGGCAGGGACTCCATTTGGCCCTCACAGGAGACTTGCCAGGTAGTTACAATGTGAACAGATGAGAAAATGGAACTCCAGAGAAGGTCCATCACTTTCCTGAGATCCTATAGCTTGATCACGTGGTCATAACGGTGGTGGTGATGGTGCCAAACATTATTTTTGTTTTGATTAAATCATTTTTTAAATTGTTATTTTATTATAGTTGTCCCTATTTTTCCCCCTTTGCCTGCCTCTGCCCATCCCGCTCCCCATACCGACAGTACACCCCCACATTGTTATCCATGTCGCGGGTCATTCATACATATTCTTTGTCTAGTCCTTCCCCCTTCTTTCCACTTTCAATCTGAAGCAAAAACCAGGTTTTCTCCATTTTTGAAAGTAGGAAAGGACAGATCTTGTGAGTGAGTAAAATTTACCCACTCCCCTCTGGTCACTTTCAATCTGTTTCATGTTTCCATACTTGCGGTTCTATTTTGTTTGTTAGTTTATTTTGTTCATTAGATTCTTCTTACAAGTGAGATCATATAGGATTTGTCTTTTACCAACTGGCTTATTTCATTTAGCATAATATTATCCAGTTCCATCCATGTTGTCACAAAAGGTAGGAGTTCCTTCTTTCTTTCTGCTGTATTCCATTGTGTAAATGTACCACAATTTTTTTATCCACTCCTTTACTGATGGGCAATGTTAGCATTGGTGGTATAGTGGTAAGCATAACTGCCTTCCAAACATTTTTTAAAAACAGTTTCAGGCTATTTTGTAAAGCCAGGTGATTTGTGGCTTGTCTATGAAGAACAGCTCTTCTTTAAAGAGCTTGGTTGGTTGCAAAGATTTTAGAGCAGTTTGTGTGTGCGGGGCGGGGGGCAGGGTAGGGAGGATGAATGAGCCAGGACACCAAATATTATTTCAGCATTTTAGTGGGTGTTTCTAAATGCCAGACGACACTTAAAGCTAATGAAGTCCTTCTAAAGAAAAGCAGAATTTGTCCTTCAGTGCTCAGAATCTAGAGATTTATCTTAAATCCTTGGTTCCTCTGCTTTAGAATATTTCCTTAGATTTGGATTAGGAAGTAATTATTCAGCAATGCCCATTGTAAGTGTTCCAGATGAGGGAAAAAGAAGAAATTCAGCGATGAAAAGAAAAAAGAAACGCACAAGATTTCTGGAGGTGCTGGGGCATGGGAACACTTAGGTCAGGGGTGTCACACTCATTTTCACCAGGGGCCACATCAGCCTCGAGGTTACCTTCAAAGGGCCGAATGTAATTTTAGGACTGTATAAATGTAACTCTTTAACTAGGGGCAAGGGGCTCCGTGCTGCCACCAGGTAGAAACAAGGTGCGGGCTGGATAAAACAAGGTGGAGGGCTGGATTTGGCCCGAGAGCCTTGTGTTTGCCACCTGGGACTTGGGAGGATTTACAAGGATCTGAGGCTGCTTTGACAGCTAAGCCAAGTCTTTAAAAGTCGAGCAACACGACCCAAGAAGAAATGGAAGCAGAGTCATAGAGGTAAAAGCTTAAATCAGTGCACACACACTTAGCAATGATGGATTGGAAAGAAAGGAGGCGAGATGTCCCTCCCTACAGTTAGCTGTATAGCAGGACAGAGGTTGTGATGGTACAGAGTGAGCATAAAGAAAGCTGTGATAGACTGACCTTTGGCTTCCTACATGGCATAGCTGATGTTGAAGTTCACTCTTCTACTGAGATGTGAAAGGAAGGGGCGAAGTTCTTTCAGCTCTTAACAAGGATGCCATAACTGACCTTGCCAATGATCAGAATTCTATACCCACCCTTTCCTAAGTTATCTGATGTTTCAAAAGGCTAATGGCACTCAAAGTACATTGTACAGGGTAGAAATCTTAGGCTCTCATGCCAGCTTTTTCAGAAGGTCTTTAAGATGATCACAACACCACGTGGACATTATGGTGGCACTGTGCCAAGAGTTTTGTCTGCAATATCTTATTTAATGTCACAGCACCCCTGTGGAGAAATTATTGTTATTGTTTTGCAACAGAGGAAAGGTTAAGAGAGGCCAGTAACTTGCTGAAGGTATATGGATGACAGCTGACACAGTCTCAGAGTCAGATTTTGAGTCCAGGTGGTCCTGAGTCCAGAGCCCAAGCACATATCTATGATGGTGTAGGATCCACTCTGTAACCCCCTTGCAATCTTGTGCATTTATATATGCATTTCTCTCTCTGGAACTTCCATTGGCTTCTCAAAGAAAATTAAGAACCATTGCCCTAGAGGAAGCAGTTCCTAAGGTCAGCCACATAGACCCGATGCCAAGCGGGGAACAAGAGCTACCTTTTCCCTTTCAGAAGGGAGTCTCATCTGCTTGGATGTCCTTCCTGCCACTGAGCTTCCCACACAGAGCCTTGCTTCATTCAACTGGGAGTGGGGGCAATGCACCACCCATTCAGCAGTGCACCCCAACCCCCAGCTCCTTCTGCCTAGTTGTCTGCTGTCCTGTGAGTGCCCACAGCTCTGCTGGAGTCTGCTCTCAGTCCTGCACCATCGGGGCTCACAGTGCACAGCTGGACCCAGAACTCAGTGCCTGTAGCAGCCCATTTTGCTCAACTTGGGTTACTGACAGCAACAGCTTGAGCACCCCCAGCTCTTCAGGTCACGTGCTCATTCTTTGTGGGAAGGAAGTCTTACTCAAGCACGAGCACTTGCTTGACGAGAATGGTGTTTTCACGGATTGCAATAAAACCTTCCCCCAACCCCAGATACGTTTCACCTCCCTCAGCCCCAACAACATCCACGCAGAGCAAACTGCCTTGAAGACTTAGATGTGTCTGAGCTTCCCAACTGACAAGCCACGGCACACTGATGGGCTAAGAGATACTGACCCCTCATCCTCCGGAGCGGCCAGGTGTGCTCATGGCCTGCTTCATCCAGGGGTCTCAGTGTGCCATGTATGTGCTGGTATTCTCAGGTCATGATGTCAACGAGGTTGGAACACAGCGACACAGGCAACCTACTCCTTTACCAGCGAGAATGTCCCAAGAGCATTTGAGAATCAGAAGTCAGCTCTAAATTCCCAGAACCTTCAACGATCCCAGGGAAATATCACCTTCTCACAGCAGGATAGAAGGGAAGCTCAGAGCGAAGAGGCAGACCTGCACCACCCAGGACTGTATCCAGTAGCCTCGCGTGGCTGCTGAGGAGTTGAAGTGAGGCCAGTCTGCACCGAGATATGTGTAAGTGTAAAATGCACACCACATTTTGGAGACTTGGTATGAAGAAAATTACATAAAATCTCAATTTAAAAGACATGGATTACATGTTGAAATGATAATGTAGGATAAGGTAGGTAAGTAATCTTACCTGTTCCTTTTCCCTTTTTAAATGTGTCTGCTGGAAATTTCTGAACAGTGTGGCTCACACCCTATTTTTCTTGGACAGCACTGATTTAGGCCAAAGTTTCTTGGCCTTAATACCTATTCAGTGTAAGTAAAAGGTGGCATTACCCAGTGGCAGCAGCGGGCATGTTGTGACTTGAGGACAGCCTTGTCTTTAACCTATTTCTCTGGGGTCTATAGTAGGATTTGCAGAGCATCCATACAATGGAGCATGCGATCTTGACTGAAGCAATAGTCCGCCCCCTCATTATACAACTGCTATTACTCTCTCACTGCTCAAAGAACGAGCAAGTTCAATGCCAGGCATCATATCATGTGCTCTACGTCTATGACTTCATCTAATCCTTGCTTGAGCTCACCAAAGTCATTACAAGTGAGAATATTGAGGTTCAGACAGTACATAACTTGTCCAAGTCAGCTCCAGTCTCATGTCAAACCTCCACTCCCAACCACTCCGCCACACTGCTTCCTACAGGATGGTACGGGAGAAACCTCCCAACGGAGCACTGATGCTTGGGGCTGCCTGCCAACCCCTCCCTCTCAGCAAGCCTTTGAGGACATTGTCCTCTGTGTTGCAGCCTTGTTTCGGTTCCCTGGGCTCATGGCTTGGAGAGCAAGTCTGAGTGCCTGACTAGGGAGCTGTTTGGGAAGCTGTAACATGCGCAGAGTAGAAATGACAGGAAATGGGAGGGTTCTGGTCTCTCCAGATAAAAAAACCCAGGAGGCTGGATGAGTCAGAAAGGACATCCTGCCTCCCTTTAGAGAAGCCAGCCAGACCCCTAGCCTAGAGCCACACGGGTCCCTGATGGGCTCAGACAGAGAAGCCTATCGTTCTCGTGGGTTAAAAGTATGTAACCAGCAGAGAAAGATGTATTAAGGCAAGGACATATTCTTTATTCTTTATTCTTTATTCGAGACACTGTGACAATAAGATGCTTTTGGAAAACTTAAAATTTTCTGAAAAGTGGCTTAGGAAGTAATTACATCACTGCCAATCATTTAGTATCTTTGCTTACCGAGGAGCAGGACCAGGCAGTTTCTCCGCCTCTCCAAGTGCTCTCTGCTTTCTGCTTTCCCCAAGGTTTTGCTCTTCTGGCTAATGCTTTATTGGAAGGTGGGGTCTTGATCTGGGAGGCAGGATCAAATACCACAAAATAAATATTCAGATCTGAAATCTGGCATTTAGAGCTAACCAACCTGCTAAACTTCAGGTTATATTTGTAGCCAGAAGAAAGCTGGAAAATATTGATTGGAAGCCCCAGACTGTCAAAAGCAACTGCTCAGGTGTCAAAGACATACTCCTGGTGGAAAGAGGTGAGAGAAAGAGAAAGAACAAACATCATAGGCCAGAGGAAGGGTCTCTTTCAGCAGCATGGGATAAATACCAGGTAGCAGAAGCATAAAAGAGTCAGGTGGAGTCCCCAGGAGGGAAGATCTCTTCTGTCACACAAATCCACTCGGAAACGGGACAAGAGAGTCTTCATCAGACGGCCAAGGTCAGTGCCCCATCCCCGGCCAAGCCCCGGCTTTCTAGGAGTAGTGCGCACACGGTTACCTGAAAGCGTGGCTTTGGGATCCAAGGAAGTGGCCTTGTTACAGGCCTGAGAAACATGAGCTCCTGCTTTATACAAGTTCAACCTTTGCTCCGCTTTCCTGTGGCTTCTCAAACATTTACTCACTAGGAGCTTCATAGTGAAGTTATCTCAGCTATTTGCAAAAGACAAGAACACAATAGGGAAGTTTGAAGTTCACACCCTGACAGGAAACAGCCACGTTTTATACTTGCTCCTGTTTCTGGGATGGTCCGTACAAGGTGTGCTAGATCTTCAGCAACACTCCCTTTAGGAACTGGACGCAAGATCTGGAAAGAAACTTGCCGCCACCACCGAGCATGGGGTACGTGGTTCGTTATGAAGCCACCAGAGTGCTAGGATTTTAGGGCAAGAAGCTGGTAATGTCAGAGGCCTCTGCCCCCTGCCGTTTCCCCATATCATAGTGAAGGATGAGGAGGCTCAGTTACAGTGTTAGTCACTCGGGAAAGCCTGAGGCCGATGCCTTTTTTAAAGGAGACACCGTGAGATGCAGGAGAGTGTGTGTTGCCTCTCCCTTGTCTTTCCCTAGGACATTACAGGCTCATCTCACTCTCCCAAGTGGGCCAAATGCCTTTCCCTGCCTCTTACCTTTGGACAAGTTTGAACCCACACATTCTAACCCCTCACTTTTTCTCTGAACGTGGTCTGACCACTGATTTACAAATTGAAGGGATGCAAGAGAAAAACAGGAGAGGAGGACAAGACGGGCAGCTAGAAAACTGCTAGAGGTTTTATGAAAACCCCAGCACCCTGGATACAGCTGATCTTACTTGACCTTGGATGCAGAATAGCTGGCCCTGTATCTGATTTATGGCCAGGCTGGTCAGCATCGAGGAAACTGGGCAGAAAGAACCCTCCCTCTGTAGTCGTCTCTTCAGGAAGTGGAGATAGCGCAAAGTAGCTAAGAATGAAAGCACCACCCCCACGGACACAGGACACAGGGAACCAACCTCTGCACCTCTACGGGAAGTACCTCTGTGCTACAGCATTGTTGGATGAAACAGCATTGCCTCTCCCCGCAGCCACCATGCCACTGGAAACTTGTAGGCGTAAGAGTCTCCTAGAAGAAGGGAGAACTGGAAGAAAAGTGGAGGACATCATGTTCCCTCCAGCAGCCTCAGTCCCTGAAAGTCCCACTGAATTGGTTTTAACTTCAGGCCGTTTCCACTCTAGCCAATAAAGCACTTGGCACAAAGTGGGTAGGTCTGTTACTATGGCAATGGTTTCCAGGTGATTTTCACTAGCTGGATCACAGCATCTCCATCTCTCGCCTTTTCTGGGGGTGATGGTAAGATGGAGGGGGCTGAACTCCACAGAGAACAGTTAGAGCCCACAGAGGAAAGCCGAGTGCCTTGAAGTGTGAGGGCCCAGGCCAGCGTGAGACAGATGCTCCCGTCCTCAGAATTCAGACAGCGTGAGTTCAACCCCTTGCTTTCACTCCACAAATGCAAACCTGTGGGGTTTATTTGTAATAAAAACTTATACTTTTCTTTCTTCTTGCAGACATTAAGACAAAAAATATGAAAATTAAGATAAGCAAAGAGAAGAAAAGTACTCATAATTCCCATTATTCAGAAAATACCACTTTTAGAGTTTAGGAATATGTAATCTTTGCTGCGTAAACTGTGTGCTTTGAAAAAACAATAAAAACAGAATATCATACATGTTGTTTTATAGTGTGCTTCCTTTAATTCATTGGGATAATCCTTCTCAGTATAGAAATGCACTCATTTTCAGTGACTGGCTGGTCCTTACACATACAGATTAACTATGTGTTATTTATCCAGCCCCCTGCTGTTAGACATAAAATTGGTGTCTCATTTTTAACTCTTAAAAAAAACAGTGTAGCCCTGGCTGGTGTGGCTCAGTAGATGGAGTGCCAGCCTGAGAACCAAAGGGTCGCTGGTTCGATTCCCAGTCAGGGCACATGCCTGGATTGCAGGCCAGGTCCCCAGTAGGGGGCATTCAAGAGGCAACCACGCATTGATATTTCTCTTCCTTTCTCCCTCCCTTCCCCTCTATCTAAAAATAAGTAACATCTTTTTTTAAAAAAAAAACAAAGTGAAAAGATAAATTTTAAAAAAAGCAGTATAGTAAAATCTTATCATACGATCTTATTTCTTTAGGATAAGTCTCCAGAACTGGCATTCCTGAGTCAAAGATCCATATATTCTTAAGGCTTCTGGATGTGCATTGAAAAACATGACTATCGGCATCTACCAACAGTGTATGTCTGCTTGTTAAATTCTCCAGTGCCGAAACTTCATCAGTATTTTCTCATGGTTTTCCTCATGCTCACATGTAAGCATTTAGGAATACAAAAAAAAAAAAAAACACCTTATGCTTATCATGATTAATGTTAATTTGTATAGATAGAGGTTCCAATCTGAGGATCCAAAGAGGAGCACACGTAGTCATCTGGCCTCAAAGATTTCTCAGAGAAAGTCAGTCTGTAAACACAAAGAATCTCAATTATCCAGAATGGGAGTTCAAATTTTAAGATGTTTACATATGGGAAGGGGAGAGGGCACACAGAATGTATAATAAAATATTGTTCCCAGGATCCTGATTTGGAGATCACGACTTAGGTGAGGACACGCCCATTTTGGGGAGTGCTCCTTTACTGGACTCCTTCTAAATGTGAAGCTCTAGGTAATTATATAATTTCACAATATCTTTACAACACCCCTCTGAGAAGAACGTTGTTAAATGAATTCTGAAGTTGAGAAAACTAAGGCACAGGTTTGAACTGACTTGCCTGAGGCCACATACATCTGGCAAGCATGTGAACACAAACAAAAAAAATCTGTGGAATTCTGTCTATGATTAGATCGAGGATATCTTTGGGCTCAGATGACTTTGCAAATTGATGCCAAGCTGTCCTAGTAGAAGAGATAGAGAATTTGAAGCTCAGTGAAGGAGAAGTTATGCTGAATTTGTTTTGGAGAAAAGCAACTCCTCCAATGCATAGGGTTTGAAATGGTCCCTTGAGATGGGCCAGAACGAGGGCTCAGTAATCCCAGTCTGGGGGCTTGCTGCTGAAGGAAGGTAAGTACAGGGTAGTTATCAGCAATCCTTTTCCTCCCCTTACTTCAGACTGTGTCAGAACTTCTCAAATGCTAGTGTACTACGCTTATATGAGTCTGTCAATTGCAGATTCTCAGAGTAAACTGAAGACTGCTTCTGAGGATGTGGAGTGGGGCCCTGGAATCTGTACTTCTACTCACTGGGAGAGACTGTTGTAGGTGGTTCTGAGATCAAGCTTTGGAAGTTAGTGTTCATTCATTAGAAGCCTCTCCCCGATGTCCTTGTCCAGGGTGAGGGACATAGACTATGCTATTTGTGAGTAAACACTCTCATAGTTATTAACACACTTATTCTAGAAAAACTATGATTAATTCAGTATGTGATCATTATTATTATGAAATCAACATCATCAGTCATTATCATCACCATTACTCAGCATGGAGAAGTAGATCCCTTTGTGCATGCATTGTGCTGAGGGCTGGACTTGTAGAACCTTGTTTAACCCGTACCATATTACTTAGGTGGACATCCCATTACAGTTTAACCCCCATTTATCTATCAGGAGATGATGGCGTAGAGAGAGGAAGTAGCATGTCCTAGGTCACACAACTAATATGTGGTGGAGTCACAATTCCAACCCAGGCCACCTGCCTACACTTGAGTGGTTCCAGATTCTTATTTAACTAGCAGAGAGGGATCCTGGGGCTGGGGACAAGTGGGGCTATGTGCGTTGTCCAGGACCATAAAGTTTGTCAGTGGTGTCCCTGGATTAATTACCAGGGCCTTGCTGACTCCCTGCCCTAGCCTCTTTCTGCAAGACGGCTGCTTCTAGATGTGTTAGAACAGATTCTGAAAAGAAAAGGTTCCAGCTAATTAATGGCACTGAATAGAAACCAAGCTGTGGTCCTCAGGGGATTCTGCACTATCATTTAAGCTCCTGGCATGAGTGATCAGGAGGCGGAGCCTCTCTGAGTTTCGCAGCGTGCCAGATGTTAGACCCTATCCATGGCTCCCAGCACAGGTGCTGAGGCCCCACTTCCATCTGGGCTCTGTTTGGGGGTTAAATGCCATGATGCCCACCCAGTACTAGTTCTAACAGTCTTTGCCAGTGTGCTGGTGACTTGGCCTGAGGCTGCCAAACTCACTGTGGGCTTCCAGGCTCCCTGGAGTATCTCCCATCATTCAGTGTGCAAAGGCCGGGTGCGGGTCTCCAGATTGCCACGGGCAAGATCAACTCAGAGTCAGCGGACCTCGGAAACTTCAGCTGGGAGTTCACTTACACCAACTCAACCTGCATCGCCAAGGAGGCTCCTGCTATTTTCACCAGCCAGGTCCAGAGGGAACAGATTTCTGTGCTGTTTGGACCAGCATGCCCAGAAGCAGCAGAGGTACACCGCCTTCTACAAACTCTGGCTGAGTTTCCATCGGAAGGGGCGGTCTTAAAGATGATGGCACAGCTTTGAATAATCCCTTGACAAGGGTGGCATTATTGAATAATTATTGTGTGGGTCTTCGGTACCATTTTTTGAGATGTAATTAGACCATGTAATTAGAACGGTTAACATTCTCTTAAAAGAAAGTCTTTCAAACCAACAATTGTAAGTTCCCTCACTAGTCTGTGGTTGTGTATGAACAAACTTGTTGGTCATTTGGACTTGGTGCTGTTGCAGATAGACTCATGATTTATTCTAATGTTGTCAGCTACATGGGTCAGGAAAATTGAGAAGAAAATTAATGCTTGGTATTCAATAGAAAAATGTCATTTCTGTAGGTTTCCCTTTGGTGTATAATAAGTGGTTCGGTGATGGTAAACGTAAGTGGGAAAGAAGGAAGTATGGCGGACAGTAATAAGCTAGGGCAAGAAAATGAGAGAAAGCGATGACTTGTATCTGTTTAGTTAATGGGATTAGACTCGTAGAAGTCCTTGGGTATCTCATGCTTGGTCTAAAACAGGCTAAGCCTATTGATGCAAAGCCAAAATAGGAGCATCCCAAGTTCTCACTCACTGCACAACGACCACTAGTGGGGGCTGTAGAATTAAGTTCTTGTTTGAATTTGAATCTTGCTCTCTCCTGGAATTCCTCGTTTGACACATTTCTTGCTGTCCACAGCCTACCCATTCTTCCATGTCAAGCTCAAATGCCATGGAGCTTTTCTTCACCCCTCCATCCTCACTTCCATATCCCTAATTCCCAAATCAGAAGTGATTTCTTACTTTTCTAAATTCCTATAAATCTATTGTCTATAAATAGCGAAGGGTATATTTAACTGTATAGCTATTTTCATATGTCTTAGCTCCTGTAATAGATCATAAACTCCTTTAAGAGCAGGGTCTCCAAAGTTTCTTATAAATAGTGCTGATAATAAAAAATGAATGAGAAATGAATAAGGAACAAATTAAGAAAGATACATCAGGAGGGGTGAATAGTAGTTCTGAGTGTGGGCTCTGAATTCATTTTGCCTATATTCCAATCCTGCTCCACTATTTGCTAGCTTTGTAACTCACACCTCTGCACCCCCATGTTTTCATCTACAAAATGGGGCAATGACAATGCCTACCTCATAGAAATGTTGTAAAAATTAAGATAATATATATAAGCTCTTAGCAAAGTGCTTGGCACACAGCAAGCTCTCAATGAATGCTCACTGTTGTTATTCTTGTCCTGAGGTCTTGCATCCTCACGTTGGATACAAGATGTTATCATCAATATTCCAAAAGACAGGCTCCAGCATGACCCACTGAGTCACTGAATTCAAAATTCATGCAGTTCCTTACAATGGGGTTTGAGTGTAGCATAAACTCAATTATGAAAAGACATCCTTTTGTTTACTTTCAAGGTGATTGGTTTGCTGGCCTCTGAGTGGAACATTCCCGTCTTTGACTTTGTTGGACAAACAGAAAAACTGGAGAACGACTTCTTATATGACACCTATGTGAGACTTGTGCCACCTATGCGTGAGATTGGCGATGTGCTCCAGAAAAGTCTCCAGTGCCTGGGCTGGGACTTCCTCCTGGGATAGAGTGGATGAGCTGTGGAGGACTGTAGAGAATGAACTCAAATCCCATTTCACCATCACCGCCCAGGTCAAATACACCAACAATGATGCAGCCCTCCTGCAAGAGAATCTTAGGACCGTGTCAGCAACTGCCAAGGGTAAGTGGAAAAGGATCTTCTGTTGCTTATGTTTAGAGAGACAAATAGGAAAAGCAGATGGGAATTGTTCATTTTGCTATGCGTGTATAAAGCAGATGGAAATTTGCAGCTCAGAGGATGCAAAAATTAGTGATACATAAAAAGTTTTTCTTTTTGGTTGACATCACCATCGCCATCAATAAATATTTTTAATCTAAAGTGAAATCCCATATGTTATAGTGTTACAATTTACTGAATACACTCTGAAAGCGTCTTCCAGGTGCGCTGAGTCCTGGGCTTGGGCTGTCGTTCAGAGCATGGGCTCTGGAGACAGATAGCCTAGGTTTCAAACCAGCCTCTAATACTTGTTAGCTGTGTACTCCTGGGCAAATACCTTGACCTCTCTGTGCCTCACATACCTTATCTGGAAAAGGAAGGTAATCATCTGCCTGCCTCACAGAAACATGAGGACTGCATGAGGTCCTGCCTGTAAAGTCTTAAGTACTGTGTCTGGACATAGTGATTGGTCAACATATGATAGCAGTTTGTTTTGTTGTGGTACTTATAAGGCTCTGTTTTCTAGTGTGAGTTAGTAACTGACTCATTTCCGTTGTTCAATAAACTAAGCTTTTCTGGCCTTGGCACTTTGAGACTCTCTGATCCTTGGCCTGGAGCGTAACCTGCAACCCCATTGCACCCCATAATTCACTGATATAGTTCCTGTCTGTCTCAGTTCCAAGAGAGCAGGTGCCCTCTGTCTTGCTCATTGCTGCATCCTATGCTTAATCAGCACAGGGCTTGGCACATGGATGGAGTTTAGATAAATAGATTATAATTTACCTCATTTAAAGAATGTCACTATTTCCCTTGAGTGTCCTCAAAATGCACACTGACGGGTTTGAATGGAAGAAAAGCACCATAGTCCACACCTTTCCCTCCCCCATCCCAACTCAAAAAGTCTGAATGCTCCTGGCTCTAGATCCTCCTTTAACTCCTCCTAACTGTGTGGCTGATGATTAGCAAGCCAGATCTGTGGTTCTGAGCCAATGACACGGAGAAACCAGAACACAGAGGTGGTCTTAACCTTTTCTGACTGGATTTGGGGAGAGAGCCGCAGTGAGGACTTGAGTTCTGCAGAGCAAATCTGCCAGTTGGTACACTGCTGGTGGCACCGTCTGGGGATAGTTTCGGCATTCCCCTTTCCTAAAGCAGCCTTGGGGAAAAGAAAAAGTTCACGTCTCATTTGGAGCAGTTTCAGGCTGGACTTTAAAAAGCAGGGGCCTGTGTGCACGTGATCATGTGTGCTTGCCTGACTTTTTTTTTTCTTATCTTATAGTAATCATCCTAATCTGCAGCTCAGAGGATGCAAACGTTATTCTGCTGCCTGCGGAGAACCTGGGACTCCGTGCGGGAGGGTTTGTTTTCATTGTTCTGCAGCAGTGGCAGGTGAGTGGCTCCTGCAGCAGGAGCTAAGAAGTGTGGAGCCGTTGCTAAGCACCAGATGAAGTGGCTCACTGAAGACTCACCACAGCCCTAAGTGTCCTCCTCTTAAGGCTGGGAGACTTGGACTGAGCTGGAAGAATGTGCCCAGAGTCCTTTTGCCCAGTGAGTGAGCGGTTGAGCCAGGCCTTGAACCTGGGTGCTAACTCTTAGTTTGTCAGCAAACACCAGTGAGGGGTACTGTTGCTCTTATCATGTATCTGAGACCTTCCCAAAGGACGCTCAAACACATGTGGCACTTCCTCCCTGTGTCTCTGTTGGAGTCCTAACGAAGGCCTGGAGAGACCAACATACTGGTCCGATGAGGCCAGTCTTGGGTGATTGGGATCCTTTGGTCATGATCAGAATGGTCAAATGTCTGCCATGAGGAATGAGTTACACATTTTATCTGCACTGCTGCGCTTAATATTCCCATGAGCCTCATAAGGTAGATCTTAGCAGCAGTCCAATTTATAGATAGAAAAATGGAGGGTTAGATGCATAAGGTAACTTCTCCCAGACCTCAGGGCTCCTGAGGGCATAGCTGGTCTTCCAAACCACGTCTTTTGGACTCTGTGATAGAGCCTGCACCCCAACATCTCTGGCTTATGGATTAGTTACTAGGTGCCAGGCCCTACTGTGAGCACTTGATACGCTAAAACTCATGTCAGCTCATACCACCCTGTGGGAGATATTTTTATTTTCCCTGTCTTACAGATGAGGAAACCGGGGCTCTGAGAGAGAAAATAACCTGTCCAAGGCCACATGACTCGTAGGAGGGAGAGCTGGTGTTTAAACCCCAGGAGGACTGTTCTCAGAGTCTGTACATTTAAACACCACTGTACACTAGCAGGCTTCTGGGAAAAGCCACTTGCATTTAGATATGAAAACACTGTGTGAGTTTTCCAGCAGTTTTCTTTCTAAAATGAGCTTGTTTTAAATGATTCTAAGAAGCTGAAATGAGGCAAAAGGGAGTAAAGGATGTATAACAATGTTCCAGATTTCTTTTATCTTTTTTATTTTATCTTTCAATTACAGTTGACATTTAATAATATTTTATATTAGTTCAAGTGAACAGCATAAAGGGTAGACAGTTATATTATTCATGAAACAATCCCCCTGGTAATTCTAGTACCCACCTGGCACCATACCACGCATAGTCATTACAACACTATTGGCTATATTCTCTGTGCCGTACTTTACATCCCTATGCCTATTTTGTAACCACCAACTTGTACTTAAACCCTTCACTTTTCCCACCCAGCCCTCCAACACTCCTCTCCTCTGACAACCGTCAGGCTGTTTTCTGTAACCATGAGTCTGTCTATGTTTCGTTTGTTTATTTATTTTGTTCTGCAGACTCCACGTGGCAGTGAAGTCATATGGTATTTGTCTATCTCTATATGACTTATTTCACTTAGCAAAATACCCTCTAGGCCCATCCATGTTCTCCCAAATGGTAAGATATCGTTCTTTTTTTATGGCTGAGTAGTAGTCTATTGTATTAGGTACCACAGCTTTTTTATCCATCCTCTATCGATGGGCACTTGGGTTGCTTTCATGTCTTGACTATTGTAAATAATGCTGCAATGAACATAGGGTGCATAAATCTTTTTAAATTAGTGTTTTGCATTTCTTCAGATAGATACCCAGAAGTGGAATTACTGAGTCATAAGGTAGTTCTATTTTTAATTTTTTGAGAAACCTCCACACTGTTTTCCACAGTGGTTATATCAATTTGCATTCCCACCAACAGTGCATGAAGGTTCCCTTTTCTCCACATCCTCACCAGCACTTGTCCTTTGGCATTTATTGATGACGGCCATTCTGACCTTAGTGAGGTGATATCTCATTGTGGGTACTTTTTTTCTGTCTGATAGCTGTGGGTAGGACTTCCAGTACTACATTGAATAACAGTGGTGAAAGTGGACATCTCTGTCTTGTTCCCACTCTTAAGAGAAACACTTATAGTTTTTGCCCATTGAGTATGATGCTGGCAGTCGGTCTGTCATATATGGCCTCTATTATGTTGAGGTATGTTCCCTCTATTCCTGCTTTGCTAAGAGTTTTTTTTATCATAAATTGGTGATGAATTTTGTCAAGTGCTGTTTTCTGCATTTATTGATATGATCATGTGATTTTTAACCTTCATGTGATATATCACATTAATTGATTTGCAAATACTGAACCACCTTTGCATCTCAGGAATAAATCCCACTTAAAAATGGTATGTGATCATTTTAATGTATTTCTGAATTTGGTTTGCTAATATTTTGTTGAGGATTTTTACATCTATGTTTATCTAAGTTATTGGCCTATAATTTTCTTTTGCTGGCCATGTCTTTTGTCTGGTTTTTGAATCAGGATAATAGTGACCTCATAAAGTGGGCTTGGGAACCTTCCCTCCTATTAAAACTTTTGGAATAGCTTGAGAAGGATAGGTTTCACTTCTATTAAATGTTTGGTAAAATTTACCCGTGAAGTTGTCTGGTCCAGCACTTTTGTTTGTTGTGAGTTTTTTGATTACTGTTTCAATTTCATTGGTAGTAATGGGTCTGTTCAGATTTTCCATTTCTTCCTGATTCAGTCTTGGAAGATTTTATATTTCTATTTCTTCCAGATTGCTCAATTTGTTGACATACAATTTTCATATTATTTTCTTACAACCTTTTGTGTTTCTCTGGTGTCAGTTATCACTTCTCTTTCATTGCTGATTTTATTTACTTGGGTCTCATGTTTTCTTGATAGGTCAGATTAAAGGTTTATTAATTTTGTTTATCTTTTCAAAAAACCATGCAATTGAATTCATGTGGCTCTTAAAAGAATAGCATAAATCCATTCTATAAAGTATCCCCAATATAGGCTTAAGTGGAAAAAATTAAGCTGCAGAACAGTATTATAGTGTGATACTATTTATATAAAATGTACACACATACACCTCTGTACATGCCTCTGTACATGGTTATATATATACATACACATACACATACACATAATGAATGGGTATTACTTTCATCGTAGTAATAATATAGATAATAATGAAAATAACAAACAAGTTAAGCCACAGCCAGACAATCTGGAATCAACAATCCTAAATTTTTCAAGTTTTTATCACCCATTGTTCAAAGATATGCTTTCCATATCTTATCTGTTTGCTGTCATCTTTCTTTCTTCTTCCTTCCTTCCTTTCTTTTCTTTTTTCTTTTTCCTTCCTTCCTCCCTCCCTCCCTTCTTTCTTTCCTTCCTTCCTTCCTTCCTTTCTCCCTCCCTCCCTCCCTCCCTCCCTCCCTCCCTCCCTCCCTCCCTTCCTTCCTTCCTTCCTTCCTTCCTTCCCTCCTTCCTTCCTTCCTTATTGGATTCCTTCTCACTGCTTTGATGCCAGCTATAAAATGTGCGCCTTGCAAGGCAGCCTTCCAGAGTCATTGTGTTTTCGAGGATTCAGATGCAGAGATTCAAATTTGACCTTGACTGTATGTGTTTCTGTTGCTCAGGGTATTTCCTAGAGAATGACCACACTGATTTCATTATATTTCAGGACAGTTTTTGGAAGGAGGTGCTAACAAATCAGAAGGGACGCACTTCCCCACCATCTATGAGTCTGTGCTTCCCGTCGCCCTCAGCTCCTACGGAGAAGGTCCTGGAGGTGGAGGCTTCCAACAAGAAGTCCACCGAAGGCTGAGGGGGCCACCCTTCCTCAGCTCTGTGTCCGCAGAGGAGCAGGTCTGAGACAGGGTCCCATGGCACAGGTCCCTGTTCACGCTTCTTTGAGGATATTTGTGCTCAGCTTTACTCTTCTCCCTCTTATTTCCCCTCTTCTTTTACCACCCCCCCAACACGTACACACATGTGCACACAGCTGAGAATAAACACTGGTCTGTCTTGTGAAATCTGCACCGCAGGACCACAGAGGAGGACAGGGGTTACTAGGTGAGAGGCCAGGTGGCTTTTGGAGTCAGATACCTGGGCTCCCATCCTAGTTCCGCCATTCACTGCCTGTGGGATCTCTCGGTGAATTGCTTAACCTCCCTACTCCTCAGTCTCTTCACCTGAAAAATGGGACTGGTAATGACCTCTGCCTCCAGCCTGTGGTTTTGAGTGTGTAAGACCATGGCCCGTGGAAGTAGTAGAAGAGACACCAGTGGTCCTCAGACATTCCCTCCCAGTAGGAGGCCAGGACTGAGAACCAGAATGCAGCAGAAGAAATGTGGAGCTAGAACAGGTCGAGGCAAGCAGATGGTCTGGAACAGGGAGAAGACAGGAGAGAGGATCAGACAGTGGTGGTCCCAGTGTGTCGGGGGTGATGGGGCAAATGTGTGATATCCACATAGCAATTTCTTATGCAGAGGCTGTGGGCCAGAGCTGAAGCTATTTCCAGTGACAGGCCACTGATAAGAGGGGTTCCATTAGGAACAGGACAGCCAAATGTGGATCCCAGCACACAAGGAAAGATGACCGGTCCATGAATATCTGGGGAGTTACCTACTAAGTGCCTGTACCAGGTCCTATGGGGACAACAGTGCCTGGTACTTAGTGGACACTTGTATGTTTGGTGGCTAAATGAACAGATGAGAACATGTATTGAATACCTACTATGTGCCAGGTAGCGTAATAGGTAGTATACCTATCCTGCCTCATTTAACTGTCCTTATACTCACCAGGACAGTGACTTCATCCCCATTTTATAAATAAGAGAGCTGAGCTATAGACAGGTTATGGAACTTCCCCTAAATCTCACAGCAAGTAAGTAGAAAGCCAACCTGGCTCCCAAATCCGCCCACTTTCAATTAAACCATACCCCCACCCACCTGTGGCCTAGAGAGCTATTTCTGACCTGGAGGGTCACATGATCTCATTGGAAAAACCAGCCTATAGAGGAGAAGTGAAGATTGTTATATCCAGATTGAAGGGCCCAGGCCCGGTCACACAAAGGGCCCTCTCTGGTGGGGGAAGGGGTGGAGAGCATGTGTTACAGCGCTGTGAGGATGGAGAGAAATTCCTCCCGACTGAGCCATGGGCTGTGTGACTCAGGAGGCCATAGGCTTTTTTAAACCCTGCATTTGCTTCCCTCCTTGAAGGTGAGCCCTTACTCTGCCTATCTTCACGACTCGGCCCTGCTGTATGCTCAGACGGTGAAGTTCATGATGAAGGCTGGAAGAGATTTCCGGGACGGGAGGCAGCTGGTCAGCACTCTGAAAGGTTTTAACCAGACCGTGTTGCAGGGTAAGTGGCCTGATTTCCGGAGGGCTGTCAGAACTCAGGCCTGCCACTCCAGTCAGGGGGCTCTGGGGGGCGGAGCCTGTGGCTTAAGGCCTCTCTTAGGGCCTGCCCCACACTGAGTTATAGAATCCCTCTTTCTCGTGGAGATTCCCGTCTTCTGGAAGGGGTGGCTGAGGTTAAGCCTCCCAGTGGCCACAGTCCATTCTTCTGCTCTGTCCAAAAGGCTGTTGGGACCAGGTGACACACAGCCTCTGGGGCTTCTTATCCTCTCTCCTACAAGGTCTTTCCCGTAGTTCCTTTCAAACTGGTCCATGAAGAATACAGCTTCAAAGGGTGGGACCTGCCTGCTGGGGTCACTCCCATGATCCTTTCCTCTGTGTTGGGGCACTGGGTCTCATTCATGACTCTCAACCTCTACAGAGGCGGCCGATCCCCTTTGACTTTCCTTGCCAGGGTGAGGATAGGCTTGGCCGTGAACTGTTCGGAAATTACCCTGGGAGCTGACCGACTGCTGTCATCTTTCTGTGCCCCAGTTTTCCCATTTGTAAGACAGAGATAATACCTCCTGCCCCATGTAATAATAATAGCCAGCATTTACTGAGGGTTTACCTTATAGCAAGCTGGGTGCCAAGAGCTTCTGCATGCTATCCCACTTAATCCTCACACAACCCATGAGGCAGTAGTACTATCACCATCTTATTATAATACACAGGTGAGTGAACCCAAGGTAGAAAGGTTACGTACTTGTCCAAGGTCACAAATTTACTACACGGTGGAGCCGTAATGTGGAATAAGGCCTGCTTTCTCCAGGGCACATGTTCTTCACTGTCGTGTAACACGGAGGAGTAATTAAAATATATCAAGGCCTTAGCACATAGTATGTGCTCATTAAATGGTGGCTCTGTATCTTTGACTTATAATTCACTTAATAAATTACTACCTAAACTTTGTCATAAAATTTATAGAGGACAACCAAGGCCAGCTCTTTGGGATTTTTATAGATTCAGTTCGCCTTTACCCTATCAACACCTTTTCTAAGTGGAAGTTTTAACTGCTTCCCTCCCTTCTTTTCTTCTGGACCCTGAAGCATTTGTTTAACAAAAAAAAAAAAAAAAAAAAAAGAAGAAGAAGGAGGAGGAGGAGGAGGAGGAGAAGGAAAAGGAGAAGAAGAAAATGGAGGTAAGGGAAGTCTGTCTTGTTCTCTGTTTAATCCCCTCTGCCAGATAATTTATTTCCTCTTTCCTACCCTTTTAGAAATTCCAAATTAAGGGCCTGTGTGAAGGGCAGCAAGTCCCTTTTAAGGGGCATCCCACTTTGGGGCTCTGGAAGTCCCCACACCCCTTCCAAACTGGCTTCTGCTGTCTTTTGGGCTGCAGGGCTGGCCAATGCCGTAATCAGGATATTTGTCTGTTTCTTGTGTTCATTTCTGCCATGGTGCCCAGGACCACAGCCACAGAACTAGCCAGGGCAAAGGCCTTTACCCCAATAGAGAAAAGGTCCGAGTTTAAGGAGGCCAAATTAGGAAACGGAGGATCCAACGCCTCTTCACACAGTGATCGAACGACACAGAGAGCAGCACCCTGGTGGTTGCCTTGGCTCTAGCCCCTTCCCTGTGCAAACCTTGTAGGGAGCTGGGCTCCACCTCCACATTAAGTGCCCCAGTGCGCATGTGCACAGCACAGGCCTGCGGAGGTGGAAGGAACACAGCGCGTGGAGTCGCGTAGGCCTGCCTCTTCCCGTCTCTAGAAACTAGGGGTCTTGCCTCCAGGCCCTGCTCGTTAGGAGTGGAGGATGGCGTCGCCTCTTCAGTGTCCACTGGGACTAGGTGTGTGAAATCGCCACCACCCAGCAGTGCCAGGCACTTACTAGGTGCTCAGTAGACGGCCATTTTGTGTCCTGTCCCCAGGGCGAATAAATCACAGAAAGCCTGTGTCAGACACAGGTTCTAGTTTGGGGGGTGAACGAGCTATGCTTTGCATCTAGGATCTGGGATGTGCATGGGGTTGACCACACCCTAAGTGGGAACGAAGAACGCGGGCCAGGACTGAGCACCATGCGGATGCCTGAGCCCAGACCAAACAAGGAGGAAAGGGGAGAACAAAGCCTGCAAACTTGAGCCCCAGGGCCTGGGGTGGGGTGAGGAGGACGGTAGCACCTGTAGGAGGCAGCTGTCCCCGGACCCAGCCAGCTGCCTCCATGTCAGTCGGCCTCTTTTTGTCACATCTGATTGTTCCAAGGAAGCATAAACCTTGGGTTTTAGTTGGAAACTTTTTTTTAAAGCTGGACGGACCTCCCCAGCATAGGTCTCACATCTGCCTCCCCAAAGTGGCTGCTGGGGAGGGGCTTCTGCTGTTACGAGTTCGAGTCACGGGTCCCTCGCTGTCCTCCTTACCATGTGTATAATCTCTCTCTCTCCAGGCATCACTGGCCCAGGGTTTGTGGACTCCCAGGGAGAAAGGCGTATGGATTACTCTGTCTGTGCCCTACAGAAATCCAGAAACGGGTCACTCTTTCTTTCTGTTCTTCACTATGATAGCTATCAGAAAGTAATCAGGTACTGGTGGGACATTTCTTCGCATTTAGATCATGCTACAGGAAGAGATCTGGGAGGGGAGGGAAAGCCGGGGTCTTGCTGGAAGAGCACTTAGGGATCCAGCTCCTAGAATCCATCATAACATTCTTCTGGTGCTCTCTGAACTCATAAGCATTGGCTTTGGACCTTGAAGGTGATCTTGTCCGTGGTTGTGGGATTGTCTGAGCCACGTTAGATTCCAGTTTAAAACACAAAACCTACTAACTGCACCTCCTCTGAGGCTCCAGCAGGGAAAATCACACTCAGAGAGGCTCTGGCTTTTGGGGTGGGAGGGGCGTGGGGCAGGGGGCGGGAATGACACAGCGCCACCTAGAGGTTGGGAGCACAGTCAGGGAAACAGTCTCTTACAGTCATCCTGACCCTCTCACACTGCCCTATTCTCACCTGGATCTGGGTTGTTCCGGTTTTCCAGCATTCAGGAAGCCCTGGAAAAAGTCTCTCTATTTGTTCTCAGCCATAAATCAATGAGAAAACTAAAAAGAAACCTAAAGCTTAATTCAGTTG
This sequence comes from Trachops cirrhosus, assembly GCA_028533065.1. NCBI lineage: Eukaryota > Metazoa > Chordata > Mammalia > Chiroptera > Phyllostomidae > Trachops > Trachops cirrhosus. The sequence continues at coordinate 144,609,246 of CM052542.1, read as the reverse complement.
CTACTTGTCTCCACCCCCAGTGCAGATTTGATTTAACACTTTTCCTCTCCTACTCTTAAGGAATTTTAATGTATCAGATTGGATTGGCCCAGGAAATAAAATAACCACGGCAGACTAGGTCCTCAGGATTGTAGAAACAGGCGTTCTCCAAGCAGGGGGCGATGTTTTGGCCCGTGAAATGTCAGTGTGCTCTATAACAAGGTTTGTCTGTATTGAACATGGGAGAAAGTCCCCGCAACGCTGGGGAATTGGCACAGCATCGTTGAAATCAGAAGTGACATGGTGTAAATCAAAAGATTAAATCAGCTATTCTACCCTGCCAAAAGATATTGCTTTCCCATGAATTAGATTACCTGAAGGCTGGATTTGAAGAGTCTAGGTGAGGTGGGAAAATTGGATGGGTCAGCAGTCATTTGAATTAAGAGACCAAGGCCTACTTCTTGCAAATGACACGTGTGTTTCATTTGCCCTTGCTGCATCTGAGACAGAGACAAGTAGACTAAATCAGGTGGGCACTGACTTTTAATTGTTGTTTTTTTGTTTTGTTTTAAGACCCGTGAGGAATCTCTCCACTATTACTTGGCCCCACGGCTCCCTTTCTGCAGACAGAGACGGCTGTGGGTTTTACAATGAGCTCTGTGCAAGTGAACTCTCTTTTACAGGTCATGTGGGCACCTGGAGCAGGTCGCAGGTGAGGATCCTCCATGGCAGTGCTTCTCAATAGCAACAGCACTATTACAATTGGGTGGAATAGTCTTTGTTTGGGTATGGGGGCGGGTGGAATGTCTTGTGCCTTGTAGGCTGCTTAACAGCATCCCTGCCTCCTCCCCTTAGATTCCAGGGGTACCCTCTAGTTGTAACCACCCAAAATATCTCCAAATATTCTCAATATCCCCTAGGAGGCCTCCCCTGCCTGCCTCCCCTGTCAAGAACCTCTGCCCTAGGGAAACCAGCTCCTGAGATTTGGAGCTCAGGGACTTCTTTTCTAAGGAGGTAGTTCCCAATGGAATGGGTGCAGCCCTGGAATTGGGTGGCTCATACCTGAGAGACAACTCTAAGGAGAGCACATAGTACATGTTTAATAAAATGTGGTGGTGGTGTTAGAAGTTGTCACTATTATTTCTCTACAGTGAAAGTTTCTATACAGAGGGGGAAGTGAGTGCAGTTGCCATGGGACCCAGAGGCAGGTAGGAAAGGCCTTCCTGGAAGAGACGAGACTGAGGGGACTCAGTGTGTCCTAACTTGGCCCCTTGTCTGGGTGGCCTCTGAGGCCCCTGCTTGGCGGGGCCAGGCTGGGGCAGGGATGTTTCCCTCTCTGCTCTCAGGCAGGCCTGAGGGATGATATGTCTGTGCCCTCCAGGTGTGACTCCTGTGATTCTCACGATGACCTTCCTGATTAGTGTCTTGGGAACTGCCATCATAGGTCTGATTTTAAGGATGCAGAAGGGAACACTGCAGAGGCAAAATAGAGACATTTGGTGGCAGATCAATTAGGATGATATCACCATTCTGCCCCAGAACAAGGTAAGGCCACACCCGGCTCAGATGTCCACTTTCCTGCTAACTTCTGGTGATTTGTGGAAGGGACCTCACCCAGGAGCTTAGGAGAGCAGAGGCTGACTCATTTATAAAGTGAGCACTTAACGGAGAGTCTCGAGCCCTGAGTTCCAGTTGTAGGCCTTCCACTTCCTTGCTAAATATCTCAGGGAGCATCAGGTCTGGGCCTCTGAATTCTTAGAATGATCATGTGTTCCCTAAAGTTCCCTTCAGCTCCATTATCCTGTCGGTGTAAGTTCAAGTATGAAAGCTGGTTTTTGGAAAGCATCTGGTTATTTTCAAAACCACAGTAACTCCGTTAATCTCCGGATGACTAAGACAACAAGGTTCATCTGCTCGACACATACCTGTTGCACATCGTCTATGGCCAAACATAGCTCAAGGCGTGTGGTGCACTGCAAATGAGATGCACCCCGAGGGGGCACGTGCTCTGAGATGTGTCTGCACGCTGAGACGGGCACCTTGCAGATGGAGGCATTCGATGTCTCAGCGTTGTGAAGGCTTTAGAGAGGAGGTGACATTTGGGAACAGTGGGTTTGCTAGTGGTGACCAGGAGAGAAGTAGTAGCACAGGGGATGCAAAGGTGTGGGGTGGTGGGGCTGGGAGGCTTGGCATACATTTGATAAGTACGGCATTATCTGGTAAGGATATAACATGTACATAATTTCCGAAAGTACTGCCATGACGGTCTTTTATGCATATTTTAGCTTGAAATTTTCACAACTTTTCTTTCTGTCCTTTTTGTTTTTGTTACTGATATCAAACACTATCATCTTTCCAAGCCTTTATTGGGTATTCTGGAGCATTTATTGCCTAACCAGAAATGTTAGTAAGAAATGTTCTTTAGAGTAGAAAGGTAGACTTAAGGCTCTGTTCTTTAATAAGGGCTTTTTGTTCTGGGAGGGACAGTGAAGGTGGGGTCAATTGTACTTTCAGCTCAATTTATTAAAAACCCAAAACAAATAAATTTTATCTCGAAGATCAGCAATTTTACAGCCCTGGCTGGGTATCTCAGTTGGTTGTGGGTTTGACCCCTGGTCTGGGAGCATACAAGAATCAACCAATGAATGTTTAGATAAGTAGAGCAACGAAGTGATGTTTCTCTGTCCCTTCCCCCCGCTTTCTCTTTCTCTCTCCCTTCGTCTCTGCTCTCTAAAATCAATAAGAAAAAAAAATTCAACAATTTTACAATTTCAGCTAGAACTTGTTCAGAAGTACATGCTACTCAAGATATTAAGAGTAACAAGGTTTGTTCAGCTACTGTTTACTTAGAATTTACATATCAGAACAGATGTGTAAATCTTAAATATCTCAAAGCAAAAAAAAGAGTGTTCTATCTAGTATGTTGTTGCTTTTATAAGAAGTACTAAAATTAGACCAAGGAATGCAGTTTTGTTCTAACAGATGTTAAGGTTAATTATAAAGATAAGGAGTCTATTGTGGATCAAAATCAAACATTCCTCTAATGATATGTATGTATTGTTCCTGTTATACTGACTTTATTTTCCAAACTGTAGTTTGTAGAATTAGTTTCCTTTTAATTGACATTCTTACATATACTATTTATTCAATAAAAAAGTTATGATTTTTTTAAAAAAAGGTGACTTGGCAGGTACCAAGTCAGGGAGGCTCTGAAATGCCAAGACCAGGGGATTGGGGTTTATCAGTAAGTCCTTGGGGATTCTGGGGCTCACCACTCTGCTCTTGGGGTGAATAATACATTAAGGGTATAGGTGTCATAGGCGGAATTCTGAGCCTCCTCTTCTCTCTTCAACCAAAGCAGCTCTGATCCCCCTGGTTTCTACAGTAGGGTTCACGGGAAGATTCGCCGTGAAAAACAAAGTTCCTTTGCTTTAAAGACATTCCCTAGGTGTTGGGGAGGTGCTGGGTGTATTACACAGAAAGGTTAACATGGTGAGATGTCTATTTAGGAAAATAACTCTGGCATCGGATCATACATCTAGTTAAGTGCCAGAGCCAGAACTTGACTTTGGGTAGTCTGACCCCAGAGCCTGCCTTTTTAGCCATGACACTATCTGCGGTGGTGTGGACACATGAGTGATGTATGTAGCAGTTAGGCAGTCATACTTGTGGTCAGAGAGATCAGGGTTTGAGTCCTGGTTCTCCCTCGATACTCATTTTCCTCATCTACAAAATGCAGTCTCTTCATTACTTGCTCACTCCCGAGAGCACCTGGATTGTGTCTGTTTTACAGCCGGCCCAGAAAGGCACACCTGTGTTGATAGGGGACAGCAGCAACACACCTGGTGTGACGATTTCTGGGGACTTCAGCTCCTTTGTCAGGAGTCAGCAGGGGGAAGAGCTCTTTTGTGCCCCAGCAGGGCTTTACCGGGTACCTCTGGGAGCCAGGTGGCCGCATGAAGTGTGTGTCTCTGCCCCGTTCTCTGCGTGCCCTTTCTGCCGGGCAGCACATTCTGAATAGGAGAGCATTCTCCGGGTAAACAACAGGTAGTCTTCTGACTCCAGACTCCTGTTTCTCCACTTTAACGTGCCTGTGAATCATCAGAGGCCCTTATTAAAATGCAGATTCTCTTTCAGCAGGTCTGGGGTGGGGCCTGAGATTCTGCATTTTCCCTAACCAACTCCTAGGTGATTCCCATGCTAGCTTCTGTATTAGACTCATCTTCATCAAATACAGCTTTCTATGACTATGATACTGTTCCAGATCTGCTCAGTCCAGTATCATACCCACTACCACCATGTGACTATTAAACATTAGTGTGACTGGGGAATTGACTTTTAAACTTTATATAATTTTCATTTAATTGGCGACATGGGGCTAGTAGCTATCTTATTGGGTAGTAGAGTGTTAGAGCATGCATTATTCATTTTTGGTCCGTTTGCACTGATGAATCAGTTGTGGGTATTGATGCTTCTACTGTATAAACTGGTACCTGCTGAATCCTGCAACATAATTCCTGCCTGCCCCCTTTCACCCTCTTTTCCACACGCTCAGCTATGATGGCTGTCTCTGTTTAGCAAGAAGGTCAAGTCCCCCGGAGGAAAATTTTGTAAAGAAAAAAAAACTCTATTTATTCTTGGAAATGGAAGTCCCAGAGAGTAAGGGCAGAAGGCTCCCAGTGAGGGAAGACTTGTTCCTTGCTTTAAATTGAGTTTAGCAAAAATTGGAGCCAAATCATTTCCTAGGCAGCTAAACCTATTTTTCTACATGTTTGCTTGAGTTTTCAAATGACAAAAAACCTCCTTGGATATTATCACCCATAAAACCCAGAGTGCCTCCATCCATATAAAACTATTGATGTATCACAGTCCACTAGCCATTTAGAGATGGAAGCCAACGATCTGTGGCATGCCATTATTGGTTAATCTCTGTGAAATGTTTCCCCTCCTCTCCCTGAAATACATCACTGGGTTCCCCACATCTGTTGACTGTATGAAAGTCTCCAAACCCTTTAACAAGAGGCTCAAGGCTCTCTGTTGCCTAGCAACAATCTACTTTCAGAACCTTTTTTTTCCTTCTTGACCAACATCCTATACTCATCCAGTTGGTCTTGTTGATTATGCCTTGTATGTTTCACTGTCTGGCAATACCACGCCTGCTGCCCCCTCCCCACCCCATCTGGCACCTTCTTATCATTCAAGGTTCAGCTTAAGCATCACCTCTTCCAAGGATCCTTTCCTTCATCCCACAGGGATCCACTCCTCCTTGGACTTCCCATCTCAGTCCTGAGTTCTTTGCATTTAATCCCATAGCAAAAGTGTGCCCATAGTAAAAGTGGCACACTTAACTCATACTGAGCCTTACCTTCTCTTGTGTCCAGATTCTATCTCTTCTTCTACCCAGGTCATTCCAGCTTATGGTATATTTTTGTGGTAATTGATTAAGTGCCTCTCTAAAAGCAGACTCAATAGGTAATAACAATAAGATATGCCATTTACTGAAAACTTGCTATGTGTCAGGCATTTAATTAACAGTGTTAACATATTTTAAGATGTAATCCTCACAATAATACTGTGGGATCAGTATTATTTTTAATCTCCATTGTACTGATGAGGATATGGATGCAGGGAGAGGTTAAATCTCTTGTTCAAGGTTATGTGGGTAGTAAGTGGGAGGAATGGTCTTTGAACCAGGTATTTGACTCCAGACTTACTTTTATGACCTTAACTCCATATTCCTCTGAGTGATGATGGGATTTCCATTTCTGGCTGTACTACCTACACATTTGTGACCTTGGACAAGTTACCTAACCTCAGTGATGCTATGTGGGAATGGGCCAATCATTCCCACCTTGCAGGACTGTGATGTCTGTTAAATTGCACCTTATGTGTTGAGCATGTAGGTCAGTGCCTAGGGTAGCACAGTGCCATCCTAGGGCTGATTTGGGCAGTGAGGAGCTTGATGATCCTTTTCATAGGCCAACTTCTTCCCTGTCTTCCTGCTCCCCTTCCTAGCTCTTTCTGAGTAGAGCTTTTTCTGGATCACCTTGGATTAAGAACATTCCACTTTGTCTCTGGTTCTAGGGAAACCATGTGGCCACCTGCTATGTTGGTGACCGAGCAGGAGCCTGGATCAGGGAGCCGTCTGTGCTGCAGGAAATGCGGCTGGTGAGGTCCCTGCCCTGGGAGGAGACAAAGCGACGCCGTTCTTTGGCCCTCGTTGCCAGCTCCCTGTTCCCACCTGGCAGGGGAGGGGCCCAGTCCACCGGAGCACGGGTGGAAAGCAGCTTCCCTTAACTTGGTTCACCATCCGCAGCCCCACAAGCGCCCCAACTTTAGAACTCAGACTTTTTGGCCTGACTCTGGCACCTGAGGCCTGGGATACCTTCTAGCCTCGCTCATTTCCCTTAATTCTTCTTGGCCTTAATTCTGCATCTTTAGTCTTTCTGTCTGTGATGGCTGCTCACCTCCCTTGAACCTGGTCCTCAGAGGAAGTCAGGTTCATGGGGTCTGACTTCTTGCTCCGAATCTGTGATCTGTCCTGGCCCACACAGTGGCGTTGAGGCCATAAACACCAGGAGGCAGGGCTGGGTCTATTTGCTGTGACGTGATTTAAATTAATCCCCGTAGCTAAGGTCAGACTTTGACCTTCCTTTTGTTTGTATGCCAGAGTCTGACTGTCTGGATTTGCCTCCCACTCTGCCACTAACAAGTGATATGATTTTCAATATGTTACTTTAGCTTTTGGATATCAATTTCCTCATCTGTAAAATGGGAGCAGTTAAAGTTCTTACCTCACAGGGTCTTTGGGAGAATTAACTGAAAGTTTATAAAGCAGATAGTACAGTCCCTAGCACAGAAGACATAGTATAATCTTATGCTATTATTACCATTATTATTTTCAGGTGTATGAATTGAGGCATGAAAACATTGTTCCCTTCTTTGGTGTTTGCACAGAAGCACCCAACATCTGCATGGCCACTCAGTCTTGCAAAAAAGGAATTCTTAAGGTAAGTAAAATAGCACATCTTACCTTAGGTTTGATTAGCCGCAGCTAATGAAGAGCCTTATCAATGCTTTGGCCGTTGGTCCGAGAACAGTTCCTCTGGTCTAATGGCAAGACCCGAATCATCCTGTCGGGCTGCCTGCAGGGGATCAGATTAGCAGTGCGGTTGCCGAGTGTCTGGTTTCCTTTGCTCTGGATGGCAGGCATCTGAGCTTGGTTTCAGCTCCTTCGCTGTCACGGCTACCCCTACCTACACTGCATCGCCGGGCCCACCCTACCCAAGGTAGGTGACCATCCCCTTTATGTCAGGGACAAGGATGTGTTTGTAAAACTCAAGACTGTGTAACTTCCTCAACGTTGAGTCAGATTATGATATTTCCTGAAAATGTTTTCAGCTCTGTCTTGGGTTGTATTAGTTCTGATCCAAACCATCCAGTGTTTCAGAACCAAGGCCACTGAACATGTGGAGCTCACTGTGCTTCAGGTTGAATCACTGGTGCTATTTTCAATAACTGTTTTTCAGGATGTTTTGAGAAATTCTGATACTGAAATGGATTGAATATTCAAGCTCTCATTTGCATATGACATAGTCAATGTGAGTATGATATAAACTATTTTAAAGAACAAATACCATAGTGTTTTTGAATTATTTTGTGTCGTGCATGAAATCAAATTTAATACACAAAATTAAACCATTCTGGTTCTTCTCAGATCTCTTTTTCAAACAAAGTGATCCCACTTCTGCAATCTATCACTTCAAAAATAACATACCACTTCAGTCAGATTTTCCATTCTTTTCTCTCCCCTTGATCTCAAGTAAATATCAAGAGAGTAAAGTATTTTGTATCATTGTTGGAAGGGAGGCTGGGTTTACCCAATCAGGAAATCATGGTATTTCCATTTCAGGATAGAACTTTTTACTCAAAAGAAGATCTAATTACTAGACCATAAAGCAAATGGAGAAAGGATTCCGAATACTCCTTCTTTTTCCCGGGTCATCTGTTCCTTTCCCAGAAAGTGGGGATCAGAGCCACAGTACCCGCAAAGCTGTCACACAGCGATATAGCTCTGCAAATTTAAATAAGCAGGCAGAATCTTTACTTTGGGCAAAGAGGCCTGTGGTGGCTGTTAAAAAAGAGGATAATAATAATAGTAATAGCTAAAATATATTTACTTTGGCCCCAGTACTTTCCAGTACCTATATATATTAATTTACTTAATTTTCACAACAAAATAGAAGGTAGATCTGTTATTATGCACATTTCGCAGATGGGAGGTAAGTCAGATGGGCCATGTCAGTGTGGACCTGAGGCTGATCTCTTCAGCCTGGGCTAAAATGCAGCTGTTCTTTCGAGACTCACTGCGTCTGTTTTACCATAGCAGGGAGGACCAATCCAGTGACCTTGGATTGGGTTCTGGTGAGGAAGCCCCTCAGTGTGACAACAGTCAGGGCTGGCCACTATCTGTCAATCAACAGTCCATTCATCAGACGATGGACTCCTGTGGGCAAGACCCAGCCTGGGTGCTGGGCGGGATGCAAAGGTGAAACAGAAGCTCTGCCCCTTTGGAGTATAGGGCCAGTGACTCACTGAGTGACTTTGACCTTTAGCCTCTCCGTGGACCTCAGCCTCCATGTAGGTGAATGGATGATGTTGGCCTGTTGCTATCCAAAGGCTTGTCTTTCTCAAGGACTTAATTGCTCTTTGTTTCTAAGAAGCTGAGTCTTAATGGCCTTGTAAGACTTTGACTTCCTAGGCCTTAAGGGGAAGTAATTTAGACAGAAACCTTCTTGTGATTGGGTCTCTTTGGATGACACTGAGCCAACACTGTTATTTCAGTAAACTCCATCGAGCATCTGTTAATGATTTATCTTACTCTGAGCACCTTTGCAGAAAGACAAGGACTTGTTTCTAGCTTTAAATGGCTTAAAATCTAGCTAGAGAAAAAAAACTGTCAGGAAATGGACATATAAAATTATTGAAGTGGCAGTGGCACAGTTCTAAAACAGACTGTGACGTGGCATCCTCCCCTACTCCGGCTCTGATCTCCTTCCCTTCACCCACTTTCCCTTCCCTACCCAGCAAACCCAGGGAAGTACTCCAGACTTCCAACGATCCGTCTCTTGCCCCATTGAAAACAGCTGACATCATTTATATTGGATGTGAAGAGAAAGCTAGTGAATTCTCCCCAAGGTAGGAATACCCAATAGATTTAGCCTTTTCAGTGTGGGCATTTGGCTATTAAGAAGCATTAAGCCAAAATTTTCTCTGGAGTAATACTGGGGTGGGTGGGAATGCTAATTAAAGGGGAAAATCTCCTGAGTGACATCAGCTACTCTAGGTCACTGAGTCTGTCCCCTAGTCTATGCCAGAACTACAACTTGGAATCTTGTATTGGAAGGATCACTTTCTCTTGACATGAAGCGTGCATGTGATGGAACTGTTTAGGGAAGTCACAGTGAGCGAGGCTAAGGCACGTTAAGGCCCTTCAAAACCAATACTCTGCCAGCATTCCTTGAAAGGGGACTTCAGGTAATTTCTTAGAGCTTTACCATGGGTGACTTTGACATGAAGCCAGGCACTGGGCCAACCTCTGGGGTCAGATTGTGCTTCTGGCCACCACAGAGCAATCATAAACAGTTTCTCTCAGATGCCCATTTGACCAGAACCTCCTCTATACCAGGTGTCAGAGAGGTTCTGGGTGCCACAGACGTTTCAAAATAACGGAAGTATATTGATCGAACACCTAATTTTGGTCAAACCTGATTCTGGTCGTGGAGGGCACAGAGGAGTAAGGCTTATTGTTCTGTCCCCAAGGAGTCCAACCAGCTGAGGAAGGAGCTTTGAATATATGATAGTTTTCTTAAGTGAGAGATGGGTCTCCATTTCTAAGGAAGAGGAGTCTTGATGGATTAAGAGGATAAAGGGCAGTTGACACAGAAGTTGTCTTGGGGGTTTGAAGCCTGGCTCTGCTACTTACTGACCAGGTGACCTTAAGTACCCTGAGCTTCAGTGTCCCTGTGAATAAAATACAGATAACAGGAGTACCTGCCTTACAGCGTTGTTGTGAGGACGAAAGTATGTGAAATGGCTAGAACCATGCCCACTTCATTAAAGGTATCCAGTGAATATTGTCAGGATTAGTAGGGCCAGTACTGTTACTGTTACCACAGGTAACTCCATTACTAGTACTAAAACACATGCACTTTCTTATCTTATCCCTGAGGGACAAGTCTGCACTGTCCAGATATAGCAGCCACCAGCCCCATGTGACCATTGAACCCTGGCAACGTGACTCTTCCAAATGAGATACGCTCTGTATAAAATGTATGCCAGATTTCAAAGACTTAGGGAAAAATATCTAATATTTTTATGTTGATTACATGTTAAAGTGATAATATTTTAATACATTGGGTTAAATAAACTATATTATTAAATGTAATTCTACCTGTTTAATGAAAAAATTAAAAACTGTACCTGAGGCTTGCATTATATTTCAAGTGGACGGTGCTCTAAGTAACTCACAGTGAACTTGACTATTAGTTCATCAACTCCAATATTAATATTAGCATTTACCCCATTCCACAGGGAAAGTCTGAGACTTGGCTGGGTGACGTAACCTGCCCAGCCGGTACGAGGCAGACTGGGGCTCGCAGCCAGTCTGTCTCCAGATGGGCTGGGCTGCACTCCCTCCCTGTCGAGTACCAGAGAGCACAGGCGTGGGGTCCCGAGATAGGAGCCCTGGGGGCCACCCCCAACTTTCCAACAGGAAAATAAACCTAACTAGCAGAGGGGTAGGTGATAGAATTGCCAAATGCATAACAATGGCGCATAAATCATGCACCTCTCCTAGTTCAGTTTGTTCCGTGACAATGTACGTGCACTCGTGCATTTCCGTCAAGCTGGAAGAACAACCACCACCCAGAGAGACGTGTGCTGTCTCCCGGAGCGGACTACACACCTAGGATTCCGAGTATCCCCAAACGAGTGGTTTATGCCCTATGGAGTGAGCTCTACTAATATCCCTGATGTCAGGGGGGATCGGTGGCGACCGGAATGTAAGATGTCTCATGCCTGGGGTTGGCTTGGCGGTATTGAGGCAAGGGACAGTTGTGGCTGTCAGGGGCATTCCTGATGCATGGCGAGGTCTCTGTGAGGTCAGCGAGAGCTGTGGATGAGACATAGGTCTCCCCAGATTTCAAGCCCACACCTGGCCAGTGAGTGCCTGGAGAAGTTCTGGAGAACTCGAGCCAGGCCCTTCCAGGTCCAGCTGAGTGGGTTGCATGTCCAAAATGTGATTCACCTTTATTTTCTCGCAAAAACAAGCCACGTTGATGAAGGAACGCAGCCTCTTGATTTGGGGGGTAGGGGCAACGTCGGTGTGTTCTCTGGCCTGTAAGTTTCCTTATTACTTTCTGCATTAGCCTGTATTTCTAAGACAGCGTTGGCTGAGGGCTCTTGCTGAGACCATGACTCAGCCCGGCATCACCGGGAGGAAGGGTGAGGCCCTGAGCTGGTGCCCAGCAGGTCCAAGGACCCTGTCTCTGGGTGCAGCAGTCCATTCAGGAGCCCTCCACACGTTCCTGCTTGCTGGAACATTGAGGGCCAGTGCCTCCTTGTGGCCACGCCCATGGGTGACTTCCCTCCTTCTCAGCTGGGCTTGCGATTCATTTGAACCTGGCTGTTCTTGTATAAGGGTGTTAGGAGAATTAGGTGCCCTTTGACCCAGCCTCCTTTTCCTCTACAATCACCCAGGGTGCTGGAAATGGCAAAATCTAGTGGTTTAGAAGAAGCTGGGCTTCGCAGGCAACCCAGTCTGGGTTTGTATCCCAGCTCTGCCCCCACTCCTTGGGAGCAGTTTAAAACCCTAAGTGTCCTCATTATGAAACAAAGAAGGAGAATATTAACCTACCTCAGAAAAGGCTAAATGTGATACGATGTATAAGGTACCCTGTTCCCAGTACTTCAATGCACATTTCAGAGTGTCTCAAAAGGTTCAGGGTTACCTATTTATTCATCACAAATCCACATTACAGTCTGGATGTCCATGGGACCTTGTGGCTAAAATTTAGTAATCACTTCTCACTCTCCACCCTTCATAGGCTTTTTCTTTTTTTCTTTAATCAGCAAAGGAGCAGTTGGTCAGGGGCCTGGATTTGGGAGTCACGCTGCAGAATTCCCAATCCAGCTCCACTGCTGGCTGGTTGTGTGACCTGGGCCAAGGTCATTTTTCCCTTTTCTCACCTGTAAAATGAGGTTGATGAGAGTACCACCCGTCTCCAAGAGTCCCTAGGGGTTGCATGAACTAGGTTAAGTAAGGGACTTAGGACACTGCCTGGCATATGGTTAGCACTCTAAACCTAACCCTAAAACAAAACAACAACAACAACAGCAACAAAACAGATCTGGTAAAAGCCTTGAGAAGGAGGCACTGTCATGTTCACTGCGGCTCCGGAACCTCTTGGCCGAGGCCGGTGTGAGGAGGCCCGGGCGCCCTGGGCTGACGCAGGTGAATCGGCTCTGCCACGGCTCTGTACCTGTGACATACTGAGGCTGTCGGTTCTCTGCTAGTTTCCAAACAAACTATTCTGAAAACAAATGATTCAGAGATTCAGATTAAAGATGTAGAGAGACGTTATGTCAGCATTTTGAGTCCTAGAAACTGGCTTTCTCATCAAGCCATTGAGGAAGGTAAGGAGATGAAAACTGAAACGATGAACAGTGAGTCCCTCTGTCTCCCCAGACGGTCGTGGTTGGCTTCCGAAACACAGTTAGTCACTTTCCCTTGACCTTCATTCCACCGCTTCCCGGTCTGCCCTTGGAAATACCAGAGAAATGCAAACACCCGCCTCTCGACTCGTGTTCCAGACACGGCAGTTCTCATTTTCCAAATTGATCTCTCCTGCTCCCTGTCCTTCCCAAGCCATTGTTTCCCTCCCCAGCTCCAGGCCTTTCTTCAAACCCCTCTCTGCCCATGGGAAGACCCTGCCCCCATCTCCTTGCTGAGGGAGAACTATCGCCGCCTTTCTTTTTAAAAACTTAAGTTTATTGGGGTGACACTGTTTAATAACACTGTAAGTTTCAGGTGTACAGTTTTATAGCACATCGTCTGTATATTGCACTGTGGGTTCACTCCCCAAAGTCTAGTCTCCTCCCGTCCCCATGTATTCGACCCCCTTTACCCTCTTTATCTTACCCCCGCCTCCTTTCCCTCCGGCAACCATCATACATACCGTTGTCGGTGTCTGCGAGTTCGTTTGTTCATTTGTTGCTTGCTGTTTTAGATCCCACACATGGGCAGGAGCATCTGGGTCTCGTCCTTCTCTGTCTGACTTATTTCACTTAATGTGATACTCTCAAGATCTATGTGTATTCTTGCAGATGGCGTGTTTCATTTTTTACGGCTGAGCAGTACCCCGTTATATGCATGTGCCACATCTTCTTTATCCCGTCAGTCACGGAGGGACACCTCGGTTGTTTCCAGGTCTTGGCGATTATATCATTGCCTTTGTGACTCACTTCCTTTGGTAAGCATTTCCCATTAATTACATATTCTTTATCGTATTTATACACGTTTTGTTATAATTTAAGTGGATATTTATTTTGTGTCATGTTCCATGTCTGGTGTCTCATGTGCATTATCACATCTAATTTTCACAGCTGCCCTGTGGGGTAGGGTTCACTACCATTTCCATTTTAATGAGAAGACCGAGGCTGACAGAGATAAGGTACCATGCCCTCTCCTCAGTGGTAGAGCTGGGATTTGAACTCAGGAGCCGGACCACGAGGCTATATTTGTTTTAAGAAGGTCTTGCCCTCATGGCTCCACACTGAGGGACTAGACATTGTTTTCTTCTTTTTGAGCATCTGTGACCTGGCTGACTTCTTAGGGGAGGGGCTGTGTCAGTGGCCCTTGGACAAATGAACAGAGTAGCTATGCCGCCTACCCTGGGTCTGTGCATCTGCGTTCCTTTCCACCCGTCTCCCCTTCCACTGGTGTCCATCGGCACCTGCTCTAATTCACCTGCTCATTGTCACCTTCCCAGGGCATGCTGTTCGTTCACAGGAACCGACTGAGGTCCCACGGAAACCTGAAGCCTTCCAACTGCCTGGTGCACGGTCGGATGCAGGTGAAGCTGTCGGGGTTTGGGCTGTGGGAGCTCAAGTATGGCCAGACATACAGAACATATGAGAAAACAACGAACCACTCAGGTAACCACTGGCAGGTCTTGGACCCACTAGCTATGGACAGAGTGGTAAAGAGGTTCCTTACCCCACTTCTGCTTCCTGATGCTCATAGGGACCTTCCTTTGGAGCTGGCGGTGTGTGGCTGCTCTGCTCACCCAAGGCGATGAGAACAGTTGGCAGGGGTTGCTGGGGTGATGTCTCAGTGAGGAGAACTAGTCGTCATGCTGGCTTAGCTGGGAGACCTGAAACGAGTCACTGTCCTTGTCTGTAGTCCTCTCTGTCCCATCGCATCTCCCTACCCTCTCAGTGTGGAGTGACGATCTGCCACGCACTTCGAGGATGAAGAGTTTAGCAGTTCTGTGTTCTCTCTGTGTTCCTGTACCACTTGGGAAGCTTTTAAAGATATGTAGGGCAGAAAACTGTACTTGAACAACAATTAAAAAAATACTTAGGGGTGGGTCCCACCCGGGTGGGTCCCACCCCCCACCCCCCACCCCCCACCCCACATCCACTGGGGCAGAAGGTGGGGTCTGGGCATCAGTGTTTTTAAGAGCTCCCAGGTGGTTCTGGTAAGACCCACTGTCTGGAGTCCACCCCTCCTTCTCATGAGAGCAGCCGAGGCCCGGGGACTCTCCCTGCATGTCCAGGGTTAACCAAGTGCTCTTGAGTCTCACCCCGCACGTGACCAGGCCCTGTTGAGCCCAGAGCCCTCAGTGCTGACCCCCTCTCCCTGGAGCAGCACATGGCCAGCAGCTTTGCTGAGCGCATGTGGGAGGTTCTGCAACAGGGGATAGGATGTGTCCTCCAGAGAAAGACACGGGGCAATTCAAAGGCCTGCCAGGTCCTACTTCTCCATCTTCTGATGCATTTTGTTTTAATGATTATAACCTATAATAACATAAACCTATACACCTCGCTGCAAATAAGGGTAAGTGTATAAAATATCCAGAATATGTGAATCTGGAGACAAAATGCAGACTGGTGGTTTTCAGGGACTGGGGATAGAGAGGAGGGAGAAACTGCTTCATGGGCACGGGGTTTTACTTTGGGTGATGGAGATGTTTCGGGACTGGATAGAGGTGGTGGTTACACAGCATTGTGAAGGTACTAAGTGCCACTAAATTGTTCACTTTCAACTGATTCATTTTATGTCATGTAGGCAGTCCAGAAACGCAAAAGAACAAGAAAAAACACCTGTCACTGCATAGCCATGAGTTGCCCACTGCTCACCTGTTAGTGCCCATCCTTCCTGGTTATGTTCTCTGTAGCCACACACTGGGACCCCTCGTCGCCTGAAGTCAGGCTCTGTGGGGCTGACCTCTCAGGGGCTGGGTGCTTTCATATCTCCTGAGCTTCCCTGAGATAGACAGGGCGGCTTTCCGGTTCTGCCCGGAAGCCCTCTCGCTGCAGGCCGCCGTCTCGTTGCTCTGCAGAGCTCTATTGGACCGCGCCAGAGCTGCTGCAGCTCCCAGAGGCGTCCCGGTCGGGCACCCCCAAGGGAGACGTTTACTGCTTTGCCATTCTGATGAGGGAGCTGATTCACCAGCACGACCACGGGCCTTTTGATGACCTCGATGAGACACTGGATGGTGAGGCAGGGAGCGTGTCCTGGGCAGGCTTTGGTTATCAGGGTTAGTTTGTAAAGGCTTGTTTTATTAAATGTGTATTAATTTGCAATTTATTGCCCTCTTATTTTTTAATTCATTGTTTTAAAGAATTAGAAAACAATTGCAATTTGATTTTGAAAATCAAGGAACGCAGAATTATGTAACTTACACTGTAACAGCAGCCAGGTCCTGTTAGAAAATGTGTGAGGTTGTGCTGGTTCTCCACACAGTATCCTCCCCTGGCTTCCCATCTGGGGAGTGACATGGCCTACACGACCCCCAGAGGCCTCTAAGCCAGCCTGGGTGACCTGTGTTCATGGCCTAGGGCCACCATAAGTTCCCACAAGCTTACAGCCTGGCTTGAAACAACAGAAGTTTATTCTCTCAGTTCCAGAGGCTAGAAGTCCAAACTCAAGGTTCAGCAGGGTTGTGCTTCCCCTAGAAGCTCAGGGGTGGATCCATTCTTGCTCCTTCCAGCTTTTGGTGGCCGCCTGCCTTCATGGGCTGGAGGCCAGTCGGCTCCAATCTGCCCCCATCTCCACATGGACTCCTCCTCGAAGTCTCTCTCTGCTGTCTGTCCCCTGTAAGGGCACTTGTCATCGGATTGGGGTCCACCCGGATAATCCCAGATGATCTCCTCAGTCCAAGACACTTAATTACATTTGCAAAGATCTATTTTTTTTTTCTCAAGTAAGGTCGCAGTCCCAGGTTCTGGGGCTTAGGACACGGCCAGGTGTCCTTGGGGACCGCCGTCCAGCCCGCTACCCCTTCCTACTTCCACGTCCCGCGCTCTTCCTTTCGGTCGCGCTGGCCGAGTTCCCGGGCCTCCGCATGCCTGATGTGCTTCCACCCAGAGCCTTTGCACACGCTGTTCCCTCTGCCTGAGTAGCTCTCACCTTGTATTTGCATATGCAAATGTGCCTCATTCTTTCTTAAGGACTACACAGTTTTTCATCGTAAGGATGTGCCATATATTGTTGCTTGATACACATCTTGGTGGTTGGCCATGTTTTGCTGTTACAGATTGCTGCCATGAGCATCCTTGAGTCTTTGTGGACATATGTGAATGTTTCTTCAGGATAGATTTCTGCCCGTGAACGTGAATAAATAAATGCGTTTAAAACTTACTTAATTTTTTTTTTGGTAAATGCTGCCCAATTGTACACAAAGGGTATATTCAGGCTTTTTTGTTGGGGGGCAGGTAGGTTAACTCTTAACACATTCCACCAGAGAAATTAAGGATACAATTAGTAGGAAATGGAGAAAAATTTGATCAAGATTAGAAAAATGTAACCCTTTGGAACTGTTATTTTCCATCTTGGCTGCACATTGGAATTACACGGGGAGCTTGAGTAACTACCGATGCCCGGCTCTCAGCCCCGGAGGTTCTGACGCCTGCCCGGGCAGCAGGGTTTTAAAGCCCCCGGGTGATGCTACCCTGCCACCCAGGCTGAGAACGCTGACTCGGGGAGACGATAGGGATGCACATGTGCGTGTGTGTGTGTGTGTGTGCATGCGTGAGTTTCTGTGGACACCCAGCCCAGCTTCCTCTCTGATTTGTTTTCCCTTTTTCCTTCTTGCCCACCATTTCCAGTCCATCCCCTATGGCCTAACTCAAAGTCTCATCTTTAGATCGCGATGCATTCCTGGGAGCCTTTTTCAAGTCAGGAGGCTTTCTGAATGTATGTAGGTGCTTTGAAAGTAGATTCCAGCTTCTAATTTATGGCTAAATGAAGCAGAGGTGAGACTAATCCAAAAAGGTTAATCCAAGATCCGGGTGCATCTGACTTGGGAAAGAAGCAGCTACACAGATCTTCCCAGGCTGAGCTCAGGGGGAGCCCCCCTACCGTGCTCAGCTCAGCTGCCCTCCCCCTGTGCCAGCCAGGGTGGGGGTAAGAAGGCTGAGCACAGGTGGGATACTTCCCCCTCAGGGTAGTCCTCTGCTCGCAGAGTTAAATGAGAGCCGGCCACATGGGCGTGTGTATACACAGGACTGCGACCAGGAAAAGTACAGCGTGTGCCTCCTTTACGGATCAACACGCTCCTGTCATTATAACTTCTCCTACTTCCCTACAGATAGTCCTGCGTGCCGGGAGCTGTATAATGAATAAATACCGACTCTCTGCGCACACTGGACCAGGGGCTCTCAGACGCCAGTGGGCATCAGTGTTGCCTGGTTTGTTAAAACAGAATTCCGGGTCCCACACTCAGGGTTTCTGACTCAGGAGGTCTGGGGTGGACGCTGAGTGTTTGCATTTTTATTAGGTTCCCAGGTGGTGCCGAAGAGCCATGCGTGGCTGGCGCTGGCGAAGCACGATCGATCGCCTGGGGACTTGTTAGAAATGAGCATTTTCAGGCCCCGATCCAGAACTTGTGATGTGGAAACTGTGGAGGTGGGTCTGGAGTCTGTGTTTTAACAAGCTGCCTGCCAGGGGTTTCGGATGCACGAGTGTACTAACTTGTATGTATATGTGCGAGTATACCTGTATCTACCCTGTATTCATGCTAAGCTAACCACAAGCTCATACTGACATCTCCAATGTCATTACCACACCATTCATTTATTCTGGTCTCCCCCATCGCTTACCCATAACCTCCCTTTGCAACAGCCAGGCCCTTGCTCCCTCGTCCATTTACTGACTTGTTCAATCCGTATGCGTGGGCAACACTTTTGGACTTGTTGGTCTGTGCCCCGTGAGCAGCCTTCCCACCGACAAGAATGTAGGCACTGTGAACAGTTCCTCTCACCTTCAGTCTTACCGTCTCCAGTCATTTCAGAAGTTTCTTAAGTCAGCGCTTCCCCCACCTGCACCCCCTTCCTTGAGGTTCTGTCATCCATGGGTAATACAGTTAGATTGTTGTGTCTCCAGCCGCATTCTGCCTTGGGGCTGTCCAGTCTCCCAGCTGACAGATTCTTTTTAAATTAGCAACCTTTAAGGTTCTCTCTGTATGCTGTAAAGTTCTATTGGCTTTGGCCAGTACAGTGTTATGTATCGACCGTTACAGTACTGTACAGAACTGTGTCATCACCCTAAACACAGTTCTGGTCCTTCTTCACTGATTCAGCCCTCTCTCCTCCCAAACTCCTGGCCGCCTCTGATCTGTTTTCTGTCTCTATAACTTTGTCTTTTCCAGAAGATCATGTAAACAGAATTGTACAGAATCTAGCCTTTATAGACTAGCTTCTTATATTTAATAATACACATTTAAGATTCATCCATATTGTTGCACCTAACAGTATTTTCATACCAAAACATGTACATTGTTCTCAAAATATTTCCTTTACAAAACCTGGTTAAGCAGAATATTTAATAAATTTTGGTAGAAGTCAGTGAGAAAGTGAAGGAAGGTATGTTTACAAAGTTGGACACAGGACACATAGGTAACATTTATTATTTGTTAAAATGTCTTATGTAACATTTATGGAACACAACATTGTATAAAGCACTTTGGGAATTTCTAATATGAAATGCTTGTATACACGTGAAATCAGACAGAGATAGACTTCACTTTAAGAAAAGTTTTATTAGAAAGAAATTAATCAAAAAACATTAATCAGGAGTTACTTACATGATTTTCATTTAGATCCCTCGCTTTTTCAGGAGGATTCAGGATGCTATAAAATATTCAGATTTCTCTGAAATTCTAATCTGTTCAATCTACCTGGAAACTCAGTTTACAGATCTAGGAGCACATCTGTTTAAAATGAAGCTACTAAGTGGCACGAAGTTCTGACACTGGCCTATCTCAACCCAACACGAGTTTCAGAATCAGAGACCCCGCTGAATCAGAGACCCCACGGCGCCAGTCCGTTCCCACCGTCCCTGTGGGGGAGAAGGGCAATGAAAAGATGGGCATCCTGGTGAGGGCGTGCTGGGATGAGTCTCCAAAGAGGCCCCCGTTCCATTCCGTCCAGAAAATCCTACGAGAAGCCAGCCTTGGAGGGTGAGTTAGATGTGCAGTAGGTGTTTTCTCCAAACTGTTTATCCATTAGAATTTTGAAACTACATGGCTGTGGGTGGTTCTGACTCACCTCTTCCTCCCTCCCTCCCCTCCCTCCCTCCCTCCGTTCCCTCCCTCCCTTCTTCCCTCCCTCCCTCCCTCCCTCCCTCATCTACTCACTCAGTCCCTACCACATGCAAAGCACTGTGCTACATGCTGGTGAAGGTGGACTGATAAATTCTGCCTTTTCTCACAAGTGTTATGGAAATGGGTCACACTTCCGTTGCCCTCCTTTGTCCATGCCAGACATCGCTAACCTGCCAAGGCCTCTTTCTGGGGGAGACCTGTGACATGGCCTCAGAATCTTTTTCAAACCAGCATCCACGGGGTCAGGATGGTACAATTGGGATCGAACTATGCGATAACGGATTATACGCCAACCTTAAAGCAGGGTGTTGAGTTACAGTTTCCATGCCTCTCCATTTTCTCAATAGTAACTTGCTTCAGACCAGGACGATTGTATCGTCTTTGGCCACACTG
This sequence comes from Trachops cirrhosus, assembly GCA_028533065.1. NCBI lineage: Eukaryota > Metazoa > Chordata > Mammalia > Chiroptera > Phyllostomidae > Trachops > Trachops cirrhosus. Next base: position 144,588,985 of record CM052542.1, on the reverse strand, counting down.
ACCATATGAAGGCACAGCCGTGCTAGAAGTAGCTTGAGTCGGTCGGGAAGCCCTGTGCTGGGAGTCAGGTGTCTACTCCTGATTTTGCACTTGCAACACAACAGCCCCGTATTCTGCATTCGCCACCTCAGAATATTTTTAAATGATATGTGTTGGTATGTCTAGACGTTTTACCCAGAAAATGTAGTCCCCAATGTCAAGGTGAGTGTATTTCCCATGTGAGCCTCAGTCTCTTCATCTGAAAGATGAGGAATTTAAATTTATCTGAAGACCCTTCTGAAATAAGAGTCTATAGGATCTAGAAGTGTCCTTTATGTCTGTCATCTGAAAAGAAAATAAAGAGTCACCTGTCCTAAAATCTGCGTTTTTGATTGGCTGCGATAGTGGTATGAAGCATGATGGGAAGTGGGCGAGGCCAGCACAGGCCACTGCTTGCTGGGTTCCAGACATGGCCCTGGGTGCTTCGTAGCCAGGATCCCCCCAAATCCTTTGAACAACCCAGCAGGATATGCATCATTGTCTTCACACCCCAGGTGAAGAAACAGATTCAGAGGAGTAAAGGGCGCAGATCAAGATCATGGAGCTGGTGAAGGGCAGGCTCCGTCCTGCCATGTGGCCTCATTGCCAGTGTCCCTCCACTGCTGTCTGTGGGCAACTCTCAAAGGGGAGACCTTATGGGTGAGACGTTTTCTTGGAATGTGTGGTTGGAAGCAGTGCTCCACTGTGGTCCTAAAGTTCTTGGAAAACGCCGTTAATGTCTGGGTTCTTTTAAAGCCACGTGAGCATGCTAGACAGTATGGTGAGCAAGCTGGAAGTGTACGCCAGTCACCTGGAGGAGATGGTGGAGGAGAGGACCAACCAGCTGATGGTGGAGAAAGGGGAAGTGGATAAGCTCCTGTCCACAATCCTGCCCAGGTATTCCAGAGAACCGGGGCTTTTCACAAAGGGACCCCAGAAGCAACAGCATCACCTCCTAAGAGGTTCCAAATGGAGAGAATATTTTCTTTGTTCTTTTTTCCAAGAGTCCATCAGGGCCTTTAAAAATGTGTCAGGCACTTTGCATGTGATTCGGCCTGCCCTGCAAAGGGAGGTGGAGACATTGGCCCTGGAGTCCATAGATAGTGTAGGTCTTGTATTTTGTAATTTTTCATTTTTTCTGCAACTTTTATTTATTTACTTTTATTTGCATTCAGGTGTTTATTTATGTACTTGAGCTGCTTTGCTCAGTCTTCTTGCAAAGCAGAAGTCTTCTCTCAGTCTTTAAAATACATGCTACCTACAAACTCCCAACATGAAATATTTTACTTTCGGCTCATTCATTCGTATATGTCAAATGACTACAAAATCCATGCACTGAGTGTCCCAGTTAAGAATGAGGGTTTTTGGAGACAGTTTTTTAATAGTCATCTGTATATTGTGTTGTATGTTCACCACCCAAGGCAGAGGGCAAAGGGAGGATAAATGGTGATGGAAGGGAGACTTGGGATGATCAGAGTGTAGGTCTTTCACGGTAGATGGTGGGCGCACCGGCAGGAGAGCGACCACTAGATGGCGATCTAGTTCCACGCATCTAGTCAATTGCTACCTTCCGGTATTTCAGTTGTACATCCCGAACCTTGGCACAATACAATATACACCCATGACTTTAGATTCAAAACTTGCTTTCTTATTGACTCTATTTTCACCTGGGCACTCCCTAAACCCTTGGAAGAAACATTGCTGTTAAAATTCCTGCACCTTCCTACATGTCTTCAGCAAATGAATGGGGTCGAGGATCGGAATGTGTCAATGTGAGCTTGGTTAATTGAAGTAGAAATATTGATTTATGGATTTCTGAGTGCTTACATGGGCTTCCACATCTGCGGGCTGAGTCTTTATAATCAAACTCTGTAACCACAGGGGAAAATAAAGTACCTTCAGGGAGAAAAATATTTTGGTAAAGGCATTTATGTGACCTGTTCCACCCCTACCCCAATTAAAATGTCTCTTTCGGCAAAATGCAGGTGGAAAAACAGGTGTCAAAAGAATCCCTTTAGATGGTGGATTTTGTTTCTCAAAAACCTAACCCACTGAAGCAAAAGGATCTACCAGGGTGACTTTGTGGGGGTCCGTCAGAGCCATGAATGTGACACTGTTAAGTAACGATCCTTTTCTCTGGTTTCAGCTTCATGGGAGAGCAGCTCAAGGCTGGAAGAACCGTGGAACCTGAGCATTTTGAGTCTGTGACCATCTTTTTCCCTGACATTGCTGGGTTCACAAAACTCTGTTCTCTCAGCTCCCCCTTGCAAGTTGTAAAGCTCCTCAACGACCCCTACAGTTTATTCGATCACATCATTAAACATCACGACGTGTACAAGGTGAGCTGCCCGGCCCCTGGGCGGAGGGAGGACGGACCAGCCCGAGACATCAGCAGGGAGCAGGACTCCGCTTCCGGCTGGCTGGCAGTCTGTCTGTTTTTATGGCAGAAACTCAGTATTCTATTCCTGTTTGTTTTCTTGGAAAAGGGCTTGATTAATCACACAGATGTGTGTCCTTGTCAAGAAGTCTCAGTTGTTCCCTCTGTTTCCTTCCATTATTTCATCTCACGGTAACTCATTTCTAAAAGAGGCATTGGCCTTCTACTGGGCTAGCCCTCTGCTTCCCTCCTGAGTATGTTGCCTGCAGATGCAGAGAGATTCGGGGGGTTCACACTTCTGTAAAGGTTGTCTTTGGACCTTGTGCGAGTCTCGCTGCTGTTACTGCGATCCTTAGCAATTCAAAGGGAGATAGCGTCCCATGTTTTGACTCCCAGACTCGTAGCTAAAGTTGAGGCACCAGCCCCCTCCCTGCCCGGTGCTACTCTGGGGATGTAGGACAGGTCACCTGGAGTAAAGCTGATGGCGGGCTAGAATAAGAAAAACCAGTCAAGTGCCTTCATTCAGGCGGTGCTGATGATGGCCACTTGTGTTTCTGACTCTTCAGATGAGGCCAGATCATGGCCCATGTTCGCACGTGCCTGGTGGGCCGCCACACAGCTCCAGTCTGACCATGATTCTAGCGCTCCGATGTGGCCCCGGGGCCAGGGAGATTCGGGGGACAGTGCAGTCATGCTCCTCAGTGACACGTCCTCTGTGGTTGTCCCCCAGGGTTCCTCAGAGATGTTGCCTCTGTGCAGGGTGAAGGAAAGGACGGTGTGGGAAATCTCAAAGAGCAGATCACACACACCCAGCAGAACCCGTCTGGCTCAGGAGGCCTCCTCTGGGGTGTCCTGCTAGTGCTATCTGCCCGGTTATGTGCTGCACGCGAGACTCTAAAGTCAGTTTGTGTTCTAAAGGATGCGCTCGTGGTGCGGAGAGGTAGCCTAGAAGCACTTCGGCTTGTGTACTAATTGACTCTATAATGTCATGGTAAGCAGGGGATGGAGGTGGTCAGACCACCTGCTAAAGCCTGAGATGCCACCTTTACCACATTGTCTTTGGATTCTGCTAAAATGCGCATGGGTCTGGAAAGGGCTGGGTGGGACGTTAGGCTTCGACATGTCATGTATCCGTGCTGTAAATGAGGGGAACTGGAAGCCGATTTTATTAGGAGGAAACTGAAAGCTGTAGATTAGGCAGATGCATACATTATACATACGTATAAATGTTTGTATTTTGTGTAATATGCACACATGTGTATCCATGTACATAAGAGCCCCGTGTGGGGTGAAGACATTTCAGCTGGGTTAGATGGATTCCACTGGATGAATCCATGTGATCCTTCAAGATTTACCCCATCTAACTGGTTTTGAACTTGGGTTGGCTAAATAGGGTCACCACCAGTATCAGATTTCAGAGGAGCGAGCCATGACTGTGGGGAGGAGGGCTCAGGGCAGGAAGGCTTTGTGGAAGAACCAGGGCAAGATCACACTTGAGAAGATGCTGGGACTTGGATGGACTGGAGGTTAGGAAGTAGGACCCTTCAGAGTCTGGGGCCTCAAAGCGAGAGTCAGCAATGAGGGACCTCCATCTCTGACCCCGCCCCCACCCTCATGGACAGTGCAAGGCCACATTGTTGCTTTATTTTCAGGTTGAAACCATTGGAGATGCGTACATGGTGGCTAGTGGACTTCCCGTTTGCAGTGGAATTCGGCATGTGGACGAGATCGCTAAAATGTCCTTGCACTTCCTCAGCGCCACCATCCACTTCCGGATTGGGCACATGCCTCAGGAGAAGCTCAGGCTCCGGACTGGCCTCCACATGGGTAGACGGCTGATAGCCTTATGGTCCAGATTTATTTCCAGTTAGCGACATTGCTTGGTAACAACCAGGACACACAGACTCCCAGGTGAGCCAAAGACAAGGAGGAGACCCACACCAGGAGAGATCTGTTGAGCTGCTTTTCTTCCATGCCTCTGCATCCAGTGCCCTCTGGCCTGGTCTGTTTGTGTCAAACTCATGGGCATGAGACTTGGGAAGAAGTGACCTGCACTTGGTTTAATGATCTTCTGTCACTCTCTTGAAATTCTTAATGATTTTTGAGTGAAGGGGTCCCTTATTTTCATTTTTGACCGAGTCCTGCAAATTACGTAGCGGGACCTGCCCCCACCTATGCTCTATGGCTTAACTGAGATTAAACCGGACCCCGGTCAGAATGAATTCGTTCCGCGTTTGCGCTGCTGCTGCTGCTGCTGTGTTTGCATTTCTGGTGCAGGAATAATATTGTCATTCATTTCTGTCTTGGCTAACTCCATTGTTATAACAACACACCCTAGACTGGGTGTCTTAAACAGCAGACACTTTGCTCACAGTTCTGGAGGCTGGGACGTCTAAGATCAGGATTCCAGCATGTTCTGGGCCTGGTGAGGGCTACTTTCCAGCTTGCAAGTGGCGGCCTCTGGCTGTGTCCTCACAGGGTGGAAAGAGGAAGCTCTGGTGTCTCTCCCTCTCCTCATCAGGGCACTGGTCCCACTGTGGGGGCTCGCTCCCACGACCTCCTCTAAACCTGATCTCCTCCCAGAGGCCCCACCTCCGCACACCACCGTACTGGGGGTTAGGGCTTCAACACGTGAGTGTGGGTTGGACACATGTATTCAGTTCATGATGATTGATTACATCATTTCCCACCAGAAGTCTGCGGGCTCTGTAGATTGCCTCTTTGTAAACCCTAAGATCTATTGCCAAGCTTGGCCCCATGAGGGCACTTAACAAATATTTACTGAATTGCATTGTGGACTAGCTGTGCATCACGGAGCACAGGACTGGTCTCTGCCCGTTGGTCTCTCCTGTGGCAGGTCCTGTGGTGGCTGGCGTGGCGGGCATCACCATGCCCAGATACTGCCCGTTTGGAGACACCGTGAACGTGGCATCCCGGATAGAGAGCAGCAGTTTGCGTGGGTATCACTTACAGCCCTCTGCAGACACGGTGTCACTGTCCCTCCAGTCCCCTATCTTTTGCCCGCGGGTATTTTTAGAAGGCCCATTTGCATGCTGCCTGCAGGTGTTCATTTCCAGGGTAAGATCATTACCCACTTCAGGCAGCGCTGACCACAGGCTTTGGAGACGGGCGTTTGCGCCGTCCTCTCTGTGGGCCATGTAGACACATTGCCTCCTTCCAAAACCACGCGTCCTAACCTGTCAGACACGTCGAATAAGATCATTTAAATGAAGAGCAAGGGTCGGCACACTTTTCCTGTACAGGGCCCGACAATAAATATTTCAGGATTTACTGGCCATAGTCTCTGTTGCAAGTGCTGAACTTCTGCTGCGTGTGAAAGCACCCATTTACAATATGCAAAGGATGGGTGTGGCCACGGTCCAATAGGACTTTACTTGTAAACGCAGGTGGCGGGCTGGATTTGGCCTGTGGGTGGTCATTTGCCCGTCTCTGAAATATATAGTTTGGGTGATACTAAAGAAACCTATGGCCAGGAACAACAGGGGGCAGAAATTCTCTTATTTTACAGTAATTTCATTGTGTTGATAAAATCTCTCTTTGAGCTTGCAAGGAAAGACTTTATGGATAAATTTTGAAAGTGGGAGCCCAGCCATGGGGAGGACCCACTTGTATATGGAGTCAGTTCTGTTTTCTGCTTCTACACTGAACGGATTAAAGGGTGAGCAGCGCCCAACAGTGTCTGAGCCATGCTGGGGTGGTTGGGGGCCCGGCCCCAGAGTTCCGGACTTCAGAGGGGTTGTCTGTGCCTGGCCAGCCGTGGGGGACCTTGAGCAGCGCAGTGCTCCACTCTGAAGCCGCCCAGCCCTACTGACATGGTACCGAGGTCACAGCCGGGGGGATAACGAGACAGTACTGGTTTCTGGCAGCTCTCTGGATTCATGTCTCTCAGAGCACCAAGGATGGCCTGCTGGCAGTGGGAGGTACAATCTGCAAAAGAGAGGCACCATTGCAGTCAAGGTAAGACCAGGCCCCTACACATGCCTGCTCTGTTTGGGTCTCGCTTGGAGATGCTGAGGGGCCAGAGGGACTCGAGAGTCTGTGCTGTGGTGCGGGCAGATCCCCATAGTCTGAGTGGAGGCTCTTGTGACAGCTAGGTCTTCTCCCTGCAGAGGAGACTGTGTCGTCCCCTCAAATGGCCAAACATGGAAGCTGCGGGAGGAAACAGCTTGTCTCCCACCCAGACCAACCCCTGTGGGATGCCTCCGTTCTCCTGGCCAGCGATGGCCTCCTGGTTTCCGCTTTAGCACCCCAGTCCGGTCCAGTCCAGTCAGGGCAACAGCAAATACAAGCCCAGGAATTACAGTGCCCATACTCCCCTCTGTCCCTTCTCTCGAGTCTAGAGTGCCCAGGTAGTGGGATGAAAACCCGCTGGTCTGGGGGTAGAGGCCCTCATCTCTGTACATCGAAATACCTCGTCCCCTTCCCTCTGCCTTCTCCTCCTTTCTGGCATTCACTGAAATGTGCTGTGACACAGTCTCACCTTTCTGATAAGCATTGCTCTTTCTGGGTGGGGAAGGGGTTCTCCTCTTGAGATATTCTTAAGAAAATCTTGGAACTGTTCGCAGTGGTAGTGGTGGGTGGTTACTATGACTCTGGGTGCTTGGGTGGCTGCGGGGGTCCAAGTAAAAGGGAAGAAGGTACCATTAACCCCTTCGTTCGCTGGGTCCGGCCCTGGTAGCTGTATCTGATTAACTGACTTTGGAGAAGAGGGAGATTTTTCTAGATAGCAGCAGAGTAGACCTGTCCCACTACTTGCTAGCTGTGTGACTGGGGGACTGGTTTAAGCATCTGCAAAATAGGGGGTGTTGATAATACTGCCCTCTGAGGGCGGGTACAGGGCTGAAACGTGAACATGTGTGTGAGGTGCTTCACCTGGGGCCCTACTCATCAGAGTACAACCTCAAAAGTACTTATCATCATGGTTTAAAGATGTTCTTTGCAACACACTTTAGCCTCCACTGGCCCTCCCCCCCGCTGTAGGCCATCACTGACCATCTGTCTGGGTTTATCAGCAAGCCCGAGGGAATCATCACGAGTTCACCTATAATAAGGCCTTTCCCGCACTGAAGCAGCTCCTGGCTAGTTGCAGTTCGGGCTGCGCACAGCATTTCCAGTAAGCCAGCCCTGGAGAGCCGGGTTGTCTGCTCAGAGGCAGCTTCACTTCGCTGGCGGCCTCTCCTCCGCTGTGCTGCACCAGCTGTCCCTTTTGCCTCCCACAGGGCAAAGGAGAGCAAACAGCTTTCTGGCTGAAAGGCAAAGAAGGCTTCACTTCTCCACTTCCTGAATTTCCTGAAGAGGCTCAAGTCCCAGAGATCTTCTGAGGGGAGTAGTTTTCTTTAAAGATGTCTGGGGGGGGGTATTCCCAGGAGTCTGTGGGGTGCATTACATACACCATTTTGAGGGTGTAGTTCCTTGGTGTTGAGTCAGACTCCCAGTAGGGGGCGCCATCTAGCTGGCTTGGGGCAAATGTGGAGTCGGATGGGCTGGACATAGTGAGTTCATTGCCAGGGCTGCCAGTAAGACTGCCCTCACTGCCAAATAATTCCGGCTCATTAGCTTGTGAGTCTGCAGTTTTGTTCTGGGAGAGGGGAACCTGGAGGAGAGAGCGTGGGGCTACTCACAGGTCCGGCCCTGTTCTGCCTTTTAACGTAAAGGTGGCTGCTCCCTAATCTTTAGTGCTTATTTTCCTCCTAATCAGCTGCTCAAACCGCAAGGAGAGGGGAGCTCCTATCAGAAGGCATCTCAGGAATGTTTTCAGGGGGTCAAGTTCTGCCTCAGGTGTGAGCAGTCACTGAAATCCGATAGGATCTCCAGCAGACAGCTGGAGGAATCCAGCAGACAGAGCACCTGCAGGCAGTCACTGGAAGGCCTGTTCTGGAGCTCTGACCCCTGTGAGCCTGGCAGCTTCCAAACACATAATGTCCCATTCTCGGTTTATTGCTTAATTTCTTTCCTAGCCACTGAGCAAAGGGTGCAGTCAAGGCTTGGCTTTTAAGTAGAAATTTTTGTTCATTTATGTGTTTAATTTTTTTTGGGGGGGGCAATCTCCAGCAGACAAAGATGAATGAGCCCATGCATTCTGCTATGAGTATTTCCCCCTTTACACAGAGAATAGGATTCCATGTTGTTTTATTTAATGGTTCCTGTAATAGATGCCCTGAACCCCGAGTGCATTCACAGTTTGTTATCCCCTGCAACTCCCTGCATCCAGATTACCTTCCGTGCGGCTGCTCTGCATGTGGCGAGCAGTTTGAATGATGTGTCGTGTTTGAGACGTTTTCCTGTTGAATTTCCCGTGACCGAAGAGGGGAAAACCAGCGGGACTGGGGAGGGTCTCTCCTTAGCCTGACCACTGAGCTGCCTTTGTGGAGATATTTTGGAGTTCCGTATAGGGAAATAAATGACCCATTGGTTGATTGAGAGCATTCAATACCAAATGTTACAAAACGTTTGGTGGAATTCTTGCCTTTCTTCAGTAACAGGGACATGAAACAGTGGAGGAGGGAAGTGCTTTACAAACAGTCCCATCTCCATCGAGCTCCTAAGCGTTTCCATCAGCAGAACTTTTGTTCTGCTCAACTCTGGGGCCCGCGCAGACCCCACCTCCTGGAACACGGTTCCGTTTTCATTGTGGTAGGTGTGGCTCCTCTCCACTGGCTCAGCACCACAGATGGAAAGTGTTTGACTGATGCCCAGAAGCGGGAGGGCAGAGGCATTTATATGAAGGGGACAGGGGAGCTTCCCCTGCTACTCCCACGTAGAGACAACGGGCCAAAGTTTATCTTCTTTTGCCTCATAACTTCTTGCCTTGTTTGGGATCCCGGCTTCTGGATCCCAAGCACTGTGCTCCACCATGAAAGGGAATAAGGCAAGTTCTACTATGAGGTCTCTTGGAAAGATAGACCAGTCCGCATCCATCCACTAATTCAAGGAGAATTACTGAGCACTTGCTCTGTGCCGGGTGCCACACTGGGGGGCACACGAAAATATGAAACTTTCATTGGTCTTTAGCTCTCAGTTTAGTTGGAGAAAGGAGGCACAAATAATAGTAATGTAATATGTTAAGGACTGAAGGAGGTATGTACAAATATGTAGAAGTAACTAAGCAATTGAATAATGTTACATTAAAAGAGCATCAGAAAATGATTCACAGCTGTAGGAATGGGGCAGGATATGGCAATTGTGTATCATTACCCCATCTTTGTACTTTTATGGAGTGTGTGTGTTTCCTCCCAGCCCTAGCCCACATGCTCACACAAGTCTTGTTCCTATCAAAATAACTTGGCTACTTCTGCCTTTTTCACTGAGTGCTTTAGCATAAACATTTGGCATCCACACACACACACACACACATGAAATGTGTATACACACATGAATACACGTACATCACAGGCACACACATGTGTATATATCCATAATACACATGCATAAATATGTATACATATATACTGAGCACACACATAAGTACATCTCTATCTCTATCTCATCTATAGCTATGGACTGATTAATAGAGATTTATGTGATGTGTATACTCAATATATATGTGTGTGTGATAAAAGCCATTTTCTAAAATCTATAGCCAGTGTTTTTTCTGTATCAACCAAGGACACCTAAGGGAGAATGTATTTTTTTCCTCCTTCTCTAAAGGTCTCTATTATGTTTAGCACTAATGGAAGTTTTGCAAGAGAGACTGTTTTGAGAGTGATTTTTCTTAACGCCTCAGTAGAGAAGAAAGTATGAGACTCGAAGAGGAACCGGGCATCATGGGGCTGTTAACTTCAAGTCAAAACACATCTAGTTAATTAGCTATCGACATGGTGTATTAACACTGCAAGCTTACTCATAGGTTACTTATTTTAAGGCATTTATTTATTCCATAGCACCAGGTAGAGATACAAGATCATTAAACACTATGATAAAAAAAAGCAAAACTAATACAGCATTGTGTTTTTTTACTCTGACAACCAAGGATTTTGATTATGGCTCTGAGTACGCTATTTAAGAGTTTTTCACCGGAACCAGTAAAATATGTCTCCTGTCCTTCCTGACTGCAAAATCTAAATTTACAGGAAGAAGTGCCAACTGGTTTGGGACCAGCTTGGAGACCAGTTTAGATTACACTGAGTCATTTTAATCCAGCCTGTCGCTAAACAAACATGTGCTCTGTGTCTCCAGAGACTTGGTAACTAGCTTCGTTTCTGAATTCATTAACACGGTTGTAAAAGAGCCATCAAATTAAAGATCTCAAATCCTCTCAAATGCATACAATATAGAGATACAAAGCAGAAGCCCACTAATTAGGTCTGTATAAGACTAAGAAAAAAAACTTAGCTCTGACTTTTCCTGTCTAGTAGCTCCAGCTTTTAGCTTCATACTGGGGTCTACAGTGCATTCTCAGAAACTGCCAGTTTTTGACCAGGATGGGTTTATTCAGTTTTGTTTTGTTGACAATATAAATTACTAATGTCAACGTATTTTGGGTTCCTGGGGCGGGGGTGGGCTGGGTGGCAGGGTTAACAGGAGGTGGCACCGTGAGATTTCATTGGCCAGATTTGCTTTTGTGTTTCTGATTTTTTGGTCAGTTTTATGCTAATGATCATAAGTTGCTGAGACAAAACAGATCCAGGTTTGAATGCAGAAGGAGAGGCTAAATGAGGTCAGACCATTCTGTACAAGTGAGGATTTCTTAGGAGAGAGAAGAGAAGAAGATAAAAGAGCATTGAGCATCGCAAGGCCTGCGATGGGACCCGTCATACTGTCTGTCACTCTGTGGTCCTGTTGGAAGCAGCAGCTCCGTTTAGTAAATGTCACATTATGTTAAATTAATGTCAGTGTGAGTTTTATCCTTTCGTAATTTTATTCCTGTTTAATTTGTTACTTTTGTTTTGATTTTAGTAATATATATCAGCAATAAAAACAAAGTTTATAATTATGAAATGTTTACACATATTTAAGAAACCCTACTATAAAGTTAATTAGGTTAGCACTCTTGGGGTTCTCAAGAATTGCATCCCTTTATAGTATTCGGATTTGAGCAAAAACTGTTCCACTCTGATTCCCCACCACCTACCTTCGCTCAAAAGCTTGGAACCCCCGAGGCTCAGCTCTGATGCTCAGATTAGAAGCGACAGCATCAATGACAAAGGCCCCTTTGGCGAAGCTGGCTATTCCTGTGCGTTCTGTACTCGGCACTGACTTTGTGGCCCTGCCCTACATTCTCCTCAAAATGCTCGGCAGCACGTGGTTGGCTGTGCTCGTCTTTTAAAATTAGAAGAGCTTTCAAAGCGTCCACCACAGCCCTGACTTGAGTTAGGGATTGAAGATTCCCCTGCCAGTCGCAGGAGGGGATTGCAGGAGCTAAGGGCCACAGGAAGTAACAAGAGAAAGTAGGGCACCAAAGAAAAACAATCACTGAAGTTCACAAAAATCACTGGAACACACATTTGGCAAAGCGCTATTGTCTGTTCCCCAACAATATGGTCTTCTGTCTGTTCTTTTTGGCAGCACAAAAAAAAAAAAGTGAGTTTGTCATCGTCAGAGGTGACCTTGGATGCAGGAGCCACCGCAGCCTGCCTGGCTAGCTCCTCCTACAAGACAGCGCAAATCCCCAGCATCACGATGAGGTGGTGGAGAACATCTGTGAACCAGAGAGAGGAGGCCGCACGCTCAGAAACAGTTCTGCCAGGGTCAGGGACTACTCAACAAGCGTAACTAAAGAGCCAGCCTGTGGGTGTGAAGTAGCTTTTCTTACACCCTACCCATTTTATAGTAAGTCACTTTTGTTCATCTTTTGGGGTTCTCTAGCTCCCCTTCATCAGTGCGAAGGATTGCACTGATGAACTTCGGATGCGGACCTCTGACAGATGGGAATCTGAGCTTCGATAATGCAGTGATGGTGTATTTCCCTGTAGGGCTTTGGCTGTAGAACCCCTTTCTAAAAGTGAGAATCTGGGATTAGGGACTTAAAAAGTTGGCTGACATGATTCCCTGTCATTGCAAGAGCAAAGTCTGTGTCTGTGAGTGTGTTACTAAATAGAAGCGTCTTACCCTGGCTGCTTGCATAGTTGCCTCCTTCTCATCACTCAGCTGAGATCATGGGCCTTAGCTGACGTGTTCCTTCCTCTGAGAGGCTTCCCTGGTTACGCAATCATTTCTCTCCCTCCCCCAGCTCAACGCTTCGGGAAGGGCAGGGGCCTTGCCAGCCTCGCCGTAATAACTATACAGCCTAGAAGAGCACCCGATCTGGTGTTACAGTGATCATGGCTGATCATTCCTGATGTTTGCTGGGTGCTGGGCATTGTTTGGTGCCATTAGCTGTAATATTTAATCCAAACAACAGCCATGTGTGATAGTGGCAATTACTGGACTATTTCATACAGGAAACTGGGAACTACAAGGATGAGGTCATTTCCCAATGTCACCTAGTTAACGAGGGGCAGACTCATAGCAGGAACGCAAATATTTGTTCAATGAACAGATCATTGAAAACCACTGATCCATCCTCTTAATGCAGGAACCAAGCAAAGCCACCTAGTGATGTCTTTGCTGAGACCTGGGGAGTGGGATTCAGTTCTGCTTCCTGCGATTTACCCTGGCCCCTCCCCCGCTTCAGAGCTCAGGGGCTGGCTGGAGAGAGACTGCTCTCCCTCCACCCCCCTCTACCCACTTAGGTGCTTGAAAGAGGAGTTCTTAATTCTTACAGGTTTTGCTGGGGCCAAAGGTAACCTTCTTTTAAAACACACATCTGTGTTAAAAGCATTGCTCATGGACATTTCTCAGAGGTGCCTCTTTTCCTTACCTGAGAAGCTATAGAGACTCCAGAATCCCCTGCCTGTAGTGAGTAAAGAGAGAGAGGGCCGAAGGTTTAGGAAACGGTCGTGGAAGAAGTCCCAGAACTGTTTCTGAAACACAAACCTGGCTGTATCCCCCCCGATTGAACCAACAGGCTCTCCACTGCCCCTCTAGAATAGAGTTTACAGTGGGGTTTACAAAGGCTTCATCTCATGCCATTTTCTCCTCGGGGGTTGGTGAACTTTCTGGAAAGGGCCAGATAGTACATATTTTCAGCTTTGTGGGCCAGATGGTCCTTATTGCATCTGACACAGCGTGAAAGCAGCTGGAGACAACACCTGCATGAACAGGTGTGGCCGTGCTCAGAAAAACTTTCTTTACAGGCCCTGAAATGTGAACTTCATATAATTCTTCTGTCACGTAATAAAAAGTACTCTTTTTTCAACCACATAAAAAGTTTCTTAGCCTGCAGGCCGTACAAAATCCGGGGCAGCCTCGATTACTGCCCTATCCCCCCAACTGCCAGCTGCAGTTCGGTAGCCTTCAGAGGTCCTCCCTAAGCCCTGGATTAGGTCGAATCCCGTGTCATACACTCCCATGCCCCCCCCCCAACCATTGACAGTATCTCCGTTTCCCTTAGCATTTAACATCTGTCCCCACGGAAGATGATAAGTTCTTTAGGACAAAGTCCCTGGTGGGAGGGGGTTGGGCTCCTCTAGTTCTAAAGCCCCAGTGCTCAGGCCCAGTTCTGGCTGCTGAATAAAATTTTGTTGACGTGCACTGGGTGGTCCCAGTCAGCCCCATTTTCTGTTAGGATTGTTGACAGCATGCTGTGTCTGAAAGCTCGGTGCGTCCCAATTCCTTGGGGATGGGCTGGGAATTGGGATTCAGGCCACAGGTAGAGCTTTCCCAGGTAGCTGACCGATTTTAACTCCTTGGTTTGACGGGAGCTAACCGCGCCCCCACCCCGCCCCGCCCGGTTAATTAAGATGCGAGTTGCAGAGGAAGGCTGTGTCTACAGGCACAGCTGGTTTGGCAGTTCAGTTAAAATGCTCCAACCGTCTGTGCCTGTGGACGCAGCCCAGAGTGGACGCAGCCACGTGGGAAACAGAGACGCTTACTGCGGAGGGAGAGCTCCACGACCAGGACGCCCCCTGTCTGGTCCCGGAGGAGGCGCTTCCGTTTGTCGCACGTCTGCAGACGCAGGAGGAGCCGAGGTGAGAGGGGGGCGGGAGGCGGGATGAGTCAGAAACACGGGAGAGAAAAGAAAGACAAGATGTTAAAAAAACAGTCACAACCTTGATAGTCAAAATTCCCCAGCTAAGAGACATCATTTACCTTATATTTTTTAATAACCTGGGGAGACATTTTTCATCCCTTAACTTGAGAAAAGGAGGAGAGCTTTACTTTATCAACTCTTCACGCTGCGGGACATCCTACTGGGGGAAGTCACGGGGTGTGGGAGGGCATGGCAATTTTTTTAAAAATGAGAAATAAGGCTTTTCCCTAGCAGTCACTCTCACCGCAGTGATCTGGGGTGTCATCTGGTTGATCTGACTTCCTTTTTCAAATGTCGTGCCAATAATTATCCTTTCGTCGACTATTAAATGTTTCCCGCTCCCTTCGCTTTCTCTGTTGGTGCTCTGAAGGGACCATTTCCTGGCCAAGTGAACCAACAGAACTAGAGATTATGATCTTGTGTCTGTCGGTTACTGTGGGTGAAGTGAGGGGCCTTCCTCACCCACCTTCTTAGGCCCAATAGACCCGAGGAGGTAAGTGGTCGGGATTTAACACTTGTAGGCTCTCGAAGGCAGAGGTTCTCAAACTCGAGCGTGATTCAGAATCACCCGAAGAACCTGTGAAAGTACAGTTGTGGGGCCCACACAGAGTTTCTGAATCAGGTGGTCTAGGGGGGCCTGAGAATTTGCATCCCTAACACGTCTCTAGGTGACCCTGAAGCTGCCATGGACCCCGTTTCAGAACCGCTGCTCAGAGGACCAGGGTCACGTCAGGTCGCGATGGAAAACTCTTTCACGTAAATCTGCTCCACCTGTTGGTGGATGGCGTTGAAGCTTCTCGGGGGAGGCAGAGGGGAGGAGGGGGAAGGGAGGAGGGGGAACTGGCCACTCAAGAGCTAAAAATACCCACGTTTTGACGTCCTTCCAGAGCCTACAGCTACCACTGAGATTTTAAATTTCCCTTGTGCTTTTCAACTTTTTCAAAGCATTTCCATGTCTGATATCACTTTCATTTGACTTACCATTGCTCTCTAAAAAGGAAAGGGCCACCATTACGTGTCACCACCCTACCTTTAAAGATGAGAAAACAAGGCTCCCAGAGGTCAAGTGACATGTGCCAGACTGTCGCCTGGTGGCAGGGTGGACAGGGCCCAGAATGTCTGACCCATATTCGGTGTCCTTTCCTTCAGAATGTCCTCAGCACTCCCCTTCCCCCCGTCTGGTTACCATATCCCAGCTAAAAATACAGCTTCTCAAATGCCAGCCCCCCTCCCCTCCCCTTGGGTAACAGCCTTGTTCTGGAGAGAGGGGGCTCACCACCGGGCAGGAGAGCTTCTCACTGTCACAGATGAACGTCTCGCAGTGCAGCCAAACCTTGGAGAGTTTGGGGATGTTCTGGAACCGGAAAGCATTGAATTGGAAGGTCGCCCTGTGGTCTTTCCCGTTCTCATGCACAAAGACTGTTTCATCCGTAGGGCAGCTGAGGCACATGGGGGCCAGGGTGCGGGGGAGAGGGAGAGGAGAGAGAAAATGTTACTCGTGAAAGCCAGCCAGAGCTTCTCAGGCACGTCCAAGCCCAGCAACGACACTCCCCTGGGCTTCGCACAGCACGTTATCCTTCCAAAGCACCTTGCCTGGCAGCATCTCAGGTACCCTCACGCCTGTGCGGTCAAGGTGAGGAGCGGTGAGATGGGTGTGGTCATCCCCATTCCACAGCCAGGCGACAGTGAGGGGTGAGGGGAGAGACCTATGAGAAGTCACACACCTGGTAAGGCACGGCACGTCTGTCCCAAAGGAGTGACCTCTCTGAGATAAAGCGCCCCGGAGCCCGGGGACGTGCACAGACAGCCAGGATGTGTACACGATAAAGGCGACCGGGCTGGCACAGCGTCTCCCAAAGTGCCGCCATAGCCGCCTCCGCCCAGGTCACACCTGACATGCTTGTCGGTGTGTATTGTGAGGTTTTGCCCCTGGGAACTTGAGTTTACGTTATACTATTTAAATTCCATACCTATTCTGTAGTTACCTTTGTAAAACTGCGGTCATGTTTGTAATGTGGGAGCAGAAATAAATGACTGGCAGGAGAGCATCTGAATGTCAACCCTGGCTATCGTGGAGCGGTGGGATTACGGACAGTTTTATTTTCTTCTCTGTACTTTCATGTGTAAGTCCCAAATGTAGCAGTTGCAATAAAGGAAAAAGTAATGACACAGATGGGCATTTGTTGAAGCCATTTGTTCTCACCGGGGGCCATTTGCCTCCCAGGGACATTTGGCAGTGCGGTTGTCCTGGCTTGGGAAAGGTGTGACAGGCACCCACCGGGCCGAGGCCAGGGAAGCTGCAGGACACCATACAATGCCCAGGACAGGCCCCGCCGCCGCCTGCACACCCACCACAAAGAACGATCTGGCCCAAAGTGTCAGTGCTGTTGGGATCGAGAAACTGTGGTTTAAGCAAAATACTTTTCCATTTACCAAAGGCAGGCTGATTCCTTATCTGAGTGCCAGACATTCGACTCGGTGTTGGGAGGAGATACAGTTGTACTTGGGAATGTACAGTGAGGCCCACAGGAGTATGGGTGTGCATTTTCTGCAGGAGACGGGAGTGCCAGGATCTGTCCTCTGTGGAAAAGGTCTGTGGGTTCAAAAGCTTAAGACGCCTGGACCGTACCGCACTGGGCCCCAAAGTTAATGCACCTCCCAGACTGTGTCTCTGACTGTTATCAATCCAACCCCACACGCACTGGAAAGCAGCGCAGCCACCCTGGAGAAGCTTCATGATGTCCCCTCCCCACCCCACTGTATCAGAACCAGACATTAGGGGCCAGACTCGAGACAGGACCAAAGGAATGTTAACGCCGATGGAGAGTGAGTGAAAAGAGGAGTGAATGCTGTGCCTTACATTGGGGACCAGGTCAGAAGCTGGCCTCTGTGCGTGGTGGCCTCTGAGCAGGGCCGGGGCTGGGGGCATTTTCAGAGCTGTGAAACAAGACTCTTGGAGGATCATTTGGTCAAAAAACCTGAGATTCTTGTACAAACTCAAGACGTGAGTTCTTAAAATAGCTCCTTGACGGTGGAGTGCCCAAGGCTCATCATCAGCCAGTGGAAAACAGTGTAAGCAGAGCTTTGTCGAGGGTGGGGAGGAGGCAAGTCATGGGCAAGACTAGATGCCTTGGCACTGCTGCCACTTGGCAATGGCCGTGGCACCTGCCCCACTGTGACAGACATCTCTGGATGGTGGAATACCCACAGGGAGGTTTTCACACCATTGCCACAGGAGTCTCTGTCCCCACAGAATCAAACTGCCTGATAATATATCTACTCTGATCTCTCCAGGCACTGTTGAAAACTGGGTTTTCCTCCCAAAGGGCCCGGTGTGACCCGAAAGCATCTGGCAGATTGTGGAAGTGGACTTGCTTGTTCTCGCCCTTGGCCTGGGTCTTTGTGCACATAGTCCTGACCTTCAGGGCCATTTCCACGAGGCTGGCAATGAAATAGCTCACGACTCCTTCCGTAGGGCTGTGCTTAAGTGCAGATTCCCCGGGTTACCCGGGAACCTTCTGCGTGTGTGACAGACACCCCCGGTAATTTCTGTGCATCCTGGAGTTTGTGGGGCACTTGTATAGATGACCCCAAAGCCACAAGCATTCCTTTTTCTTTTATAGGACACCTCTGTCAGGTGTATCATATGAGCAACAGCCCCAGAACTATCTGCAGGTGGAAGCCGTTGCCCATGTGGCTGTTGTCTGCGAGAAGTTCCCAATGCCTGGTGGTAAGTTCAGGTCCTGGCAGCTCAATGAGTTACTTCAGCATCTCCCTGAGGTCCTTTGACCCCGTATCAACAGAACCTAAATGAATCTCTCAATGACAGTTGTGAAGTACGCTCTGAAACTAAGCTCCCTTCTTTGCAGAAAGCTTTGCCGGGTTGCTCAGAGGTGGCTCTGCTGGCCTGTCCTGGTGTCACACCACCCAGGAGATCACACTGCCTGAGCTTGGGCCCCAGCTCTGTCCTCCTCCAAGCTCTAGATTTAGGGCGAGTTTAAAAACCTGTCTGTACCTCAGTGTTCTCCTTCATAAAATAGGGGTTATCGCATGACTTACTTCACAGAGGTTTAAAGACATGCAAATAATATTTGTAAAGCACCTAGCTAGAGCAATGTCTGGTATGTTGTAAGTGCTTCACAAGTGTGTGTTAAATAAAAATAAATAGTTAAAGGTCCAAAGTGGCTCGGCCTTTGTTATCTCATCACTTTTGTCCCTGGCCTTTGTTATCTCATCACTTTTGTCCCCGGGCCCCAGTGTTTACTCAAGTGGTGCTGATGGGGTCTGGAAATAACAAGGGCAGGGTGGTCTGCTTGGGTTTAGGGAGCGGCCTTGGCTGTGTTTACTGGTCACCGAGTGGGTGACGCCCACATCTCTGGTCTAGCTCCGCCTCACCTCTGTTTTCCAAAGTTACAATTCTGTTTCTGGACAGTTGTCATCTCCAGCTTAACTGTCATCCTTGTGTTCAAGGAGAATCCAGAGTCCCTTCTCCAGAAAGCCCCAATCCGCAGCCACCAACAATACACCATTCTTCACCTTCTCAGTCACGGACTCAACAATACAAAGCCATCTTTGTCACACCTTCCTTCGAGTTCTTGTTCTGCCAACATATCCCTGCCCAACACATCCAATTGGTGGCTAAATTGTGACCATTTCTCCCTCCCTTGGGTGACCTGTTCATTCACTGGCTGCACCTCAGTTCAGGTATTGTCATGTTTGGTTCAGTAGCTGCCGCTGCCTCTTCCCTGGTCTTTCCCCTCCTGTGTACTGTCTCTAAACCATCCTGTGTATGACTTCCAGAACTGCTTTTCCATTGTGCAATTCTAGTACTTTTGTTATCTACTGAATTAATAATAAAAACAACGATACTATTTAAGTCAGTTGGATACCGCCTAGGTGCTCTGTGCTAAGCTTTTTACATGGAATATCTAATTTAGCCGCTGCCAGGGTCCTGGTCTCAGACAGATTGGAGCCGAACACACTTCCCCTCCCCACGTGCCAACTACGTGACATGACTTAACCCCTCCTGTGCCTCAGTTTTCTCATCCAGGAAATGGGGGTGGTAGGAACGATACCTACCTGTTGTAAGGCAAAAGAGTTAATATATGATACAGCTCTTACAGCAGTACCTGGAACCAGAAAGCACTACAGAAATGTCTGTTACTATCAGGACTCAGCCAGGAAGCACAGAGGATGTCACTGGTTAACTACAAGAGGCCCCGCCCCTTTCTTCCCAGCTTAGCCAAGCCAGAGTGGCCCCATCTACTGGCCCCACCCCTCAGGCCTGTGCCCCAGAGAGCAGTACTTACCCCTTGTTGATCAGCTGCCACTGCAAGGGATACATGAAATCAGCTGAGGGTGTGGCCCAGCAGCTATTCAAAACCACTTTGAACCTGGAAATGAAATCAAGGACATCACTTTGAGCCAGGGAGTTGTATGCCTCAAAACATTTGGTGATTGAAAAGTCTCTTGGCTAGTCTTTTTCACTTTTCTTTGTCTTTAAAAGTATAAACATGGAGGAAATGTACTTACCTAACGCTTAACCCTTTGGCTTCTACTCCTGCAAACAGATCTGAACCGATTTCGTGTGTCTCCAGGACAAAGGGGGCTTCTTTCTTAATGGTGAACTTGGCATTCTTTGGAAGGAAATTGACACTGGGCATTATGACCTCTCAGACTGAGCAGCTGGGTCTGACAGCAGATGAATCGGGTTAGGGTGGGGGCAGGGATCAACCCAAAGGGCTCAGGTACATGAGACCACAGTGAGAAACCCTCAGGACCAGACAGAGAAGCTGTACCTCCTAGGACGTTGGTACCATCCTCAGAGGGATAAGGACATCACATGTCTGGATTTGCCAGTCACAGTGAGACACATACTCTATGTCTCATCTGAGCCAAAGAGGAACAAGACTTGTCCAATGGAAAAAAGAGTAGAGTCCAGGAACGCTGATGCACTGTGCGTTACTGAATCACCCACAGGCACGGGGACCACACGCATGCAACTCTGCTTTGTACTTGTTCCTCTGCTGTCTGGGCTGATCCCAGCCTGGGTTGGAAAGTTTATGATCTGACTCCCAGCACAGTTAACAGTGACAACTCATGGATCACCTACTATGTGTCAGGCACTGCTCTCTGTACTGGGCTAGTCCCTATAGCCCAGTAGAGATCTTTTGTCTATAGAGGTTACTGGGTAACAAAGCACAGATCTCTGTCTCCAACCACCCAACATTCCAGCAGGGGAGACAGACCAGAGATAATAGGGAAGTAAACTATGTATGTCAGAGTAGACGATAGCACAAAAGATAGAAAAACTATAGAAAATTCGAGCAGGGTAAGGTGGATTGAGAGTGCAAGGAGGGGCAAGCTGCAACTGTGACTAGAGTAGCTGGGAGGCCTCATTGAGGATGTGACATTTGAACCAAGGTTTGGGGAAGGTGACAGAGCCTGTTCTTCCAGGCCAAGTACTGACACTAAGAAACTGCTCTGTAGTGCACCCAGGCATCCGAGGAAGAGTGTTTCAGCCAAGACAAAGGCCCTGGGGCTGAGAGTGTGGCCGGCAGGACAACAAAGAAGCCTCTGTGCCTGAGCAAAGGGGAGACGTGGGAGGGAAGGTAGAAATGCATGGGGTCAGGAGATGCAGGTGATCCAGAGGCTGTGGAGACGGATCCAGTGGAAACTGTGGTTTCAACTCTAAGTGCAACAGGGACTCATGGTCAGGTCCTGAGTACAGAAGCAGCAGCCTTTGGTCACGGACCTGAAGGGTGAGGTCTTCAGTGGTTGTCTTCATCAGGCAGTTCCGGGTGAGTCATTAGGAATAAATAGCAGTGTTTCCGGTTGACTTACCCAAATGAGGCTGATTTCTCCATTCTTTAATCGCTGGGGTCAACAACTGTAGTAAAGACCTGTAACTACTCTCCAAGTTTGGCTTCCAGAGACAGAAGCCTCGTGACAGAAGGACAAGGATCCTGGGCTGATTCTAGCTCCCACCACTGTCTTGGGACATGCTATAGGCAAATCAGCTTTTTGGACCTCAATGTCCCCATCTTCAAAATGGGAATAATCTTTGCCTTCACTTACCTTGCAGACATCTTTTTATGATGGTGATTTTAGGTAATAGAAGCATAAAGCTTAAGCCAGGACACTAGTTAAAATTTGAGGTTCATGGACTTGCAGCTTTGCAGAACTGCAATAGGTAAACAGTGGCAGCAAGGATATCTAGTTAAAGTGGACTTTAACCTGCTATGGCTCAAATACAGGGACCTTGCTGAGAGGCCTCAGAATCATCTTCTGGAAACTCTTCCATTATTTTACTGAAGTTTGGCCAGGGCTCCTGGGCTTAAGTCACCTAGAAGTCTGATATTGTCTTCCAATATGTCAGGCTGCTCCACCATTTACATGGTTGCAATAATTAAAAACGAATGTTCTTAATCACAAGTCATTTACTAGATAGAAAAACTATAGAAAATTCGAGCAGGGTAAGGTGGATTGAGAGTGCACATTGAAGTGACAGGTTAACAGTAGGGTTTATTTATTGATTTTTCTTATTTTCTGAGACTTGTCATACTTCAAGAGGCCATTTCCAAAGGTGGAAACTAGGGATCACACTGCAGTCCCCAGTTCAGTCACAGGGGCTTCTAGCTCCATCGCCCAGGGTGCAGCCGGCAGACTATTGGGAGAGTGGAATACTGCCTCTGCTCCCAGAGGAAGCTGCCGGACAGTTTCAAAGTGGAGAACAGACTCTACTCTGTTCTACACTGTTGATGCCTCTCTGAAACAAAGCACTTTAAGTGGTCGGTTTCTTCACTGCTCACCCTATAGCGAAGGCAACACTCAGCCCAATACACCGCTACACCCCCACCCCCGCAACTTTCTTTATAACAGGAAAATTAGGGACCTGTCTCCAGAAGGCTTCACCCTGCAATAGAAGCAGTTTGTTTTGGCATCCCAGGAAATGCCACATAAGCTACTCATTCAGTGAACTGGATGAAAGTGCACCTCGGAAAATCCTGCAATCTGGCCCGTCACTTGACCGAAAGATTGAGTCACAATGGGCTGGTGACACAGTGAGGATGGGCACATGTAAGTTAACAGCAGTGTGTGTGGGCAAGATCTGGGAGTTGCTTTTGCTCACAAGCTCAGGGTGAGATCTCAGTGAAAGAAGACTGCGTGAAGCTAAACTTACCCTGGAACATGTTCCTAGAATTTTCTAGAACCTTGAAGATGACCTCTGACTCACTGTGCCCTACATTGGTCTGACAAGTTCTACAATATAACATTTCAATGCTGGGCTCTGCTTTTTAATAAGGCCACTCGAGTGGACCACACCCAGAGTGACTAGATGATGAATGGACCATCAACGGTGGGAAGATGTTTAGATGGGGAAAGACAAGCTTGAGAGAGTTGAAGGACCACCAGCAGCATCAGTACACGGCATTATTCCAGAAGATAGAACCAAGACCAATAAGCCGGGGTTCAGGACTTCACATATTGTACACTAATCTGAGATGGAAGGCCCAACTTGCCTTTGGAAGAGGTAGGGAGCACAGCTCAGCAATCTTGCAGAAGGCTTTTGGACTTTGCATGGGAAGTCAAGGTGGATCACCTCTGCAATTCATTTGGACTCTGGAAGCCTGACTTTGGCCTCTGTTGTTTGTATTTGTTCGATCCCAAACCTTTTCATTTCTCTCTACCTTAGAGGAATGCTCAGTACCATTTCAACTGAATGTCACCCCAGCCCTACACTGATACTGATGTTCAACCTTATAAAGGTAACAACCTTGTTCTGGAAGCTCTCAGTTTCCACTTTCAATGGGGTCAAAGGCTAAAATCATGAGAACGGCTATTTTTACAGGCACTTACCTTGTGTTGGGCACTCTGGTAAATGCTTCATAAGGATTATTTCATTTAATCCTCCTAACAAACCTATGGGTAAATGCTATTATTATCCCAATTTAAAAATACATAGGTGGAAGCCCAGAAAGGTTAACTAACTTGCCCAAGGTTATACAACTAGCAAACAGTAGAACCAGCCTTCCAAACCAATGGTGTGACGCTCTGGCCTATTTTCTTAACCACAGAACCAGGTTACATCTGCAAGCTGACTACATTCCTTTATAGGATTGGGAGTCAAAATAACTTTCTGCCAAGAAGACCAGTTATGGGCCTTTGGCAGGCGTGGGGAGCGGGGGCAGGAAGAGAAGAGAGGAAGCATGGTGAGTAGAAGTGGTGGTGATGGAGCCCAGCATTCGCAGTTCTCGGAATCCTCAGCAATTAGCAGAACATTGATTCCACTGTGCAATCTAGGGCACAGCTCTGTCACTGGTAATTTGATGGAAATATATGCAGGGAGCAGCTGTTGCTTCAGAAACACACAAGAATGCCCTCAAAGTGGAAGAAGGGAGGGGAAGAAAAATACCAACCACACGGGGCCAGGCATAGGAAATGGAGCCCGTGGTGGGAATATTAATCAGCACAAAAAAATTTTGATTATAACATCAGAGCCCCCTTTTTGCCGAACCTGTCTGTCCTGTGAAGGTCTTGGTGGGTCCCAGGGGAGGTCTTAGCCTCATTTCTAGAACAATTCAAGGAGCATCCCGTGAAGTCTGTCTGTCCAGCCCAGAGGATGGCTTGGGTGATGCTGAGGATATGCCGCTTCCTTTTTTTTTTTTCTCTTATAAAAGAATAGACTCTTTCTGGTTCTACAATTTGGTATTTATGTCTGAAAGTTGGCCCAGCATGGCTGATGGGAGATGATAATTTTCGACAAACCCGGTGCCTTTCCAATTCCAACTGTTGTAAGACGTCATAAGCTCATATCTGTCATTTTATCTGGTTAAAACTGTGATCGTGCACTTCCAGACAGGGACCCAGTTGTAGAGCAGCCTGCCATTAGGACATTCCGTGACACTGTTGTCAATGGCGAAACCTATTTTTCTCTCTGGACTGTCTGCGTCAGTGACTCCAGTGGTTTTGGCCTCCTTTCCTCACCCTGACTCTCAGCACGGTATTAACATTCCTGATCACAGGTCTGGGGGCTATCGGGCTTCCTGGTTTTCAGGACTCAACCACTGGTGTGTGTGACCAGGGCCACAGCTAGGTTTTGTGGGATCTCGAAGCTTATTTACCATATTTTGCCATGTATAATGCACACCCATGATTTTGGCCCAAACTTTTAGGGAAAAAAATCTTTTGCTTTAATTTCTTAATTCAATGATTTATTTATATTTAGATACTTGGTTTTTGTACTATAAAGGATTTTAGCATTTGTTTTGGAACATATTACGGTATAAGAAATTTTATGTAACAAATAATTACAAAACACAAGAATAGATACAAAGTATTTCCAGTAATACCCATGTATAAATGTGCATCTTTATTTTTCCCTCAAAAATTTGGGCCAAAAACGTGCATTATACACGGCAAAATATGCTAATTTGGAGAGACCTCTTGATTAAAATAACCAAAATTTTCAATACAAAAATTAGACACAGCCTTTGAAAGGGGCCTGCCCAAGTGGGGGTTTGGAAACTTCGGCTTCATTCCCTTCTCAGCAAGTCTGCCGTGGAGAGCAGAGTCAGGGGACCTGTGTGCCAGACTGGGCACTGCTCTGACTACCTGCGGGATCTGGGGCAGGTGGCTTCCTCCTTGGGGGCCTCAGGTCCTCACCTGCAAAAAGGACTAGGGTCTCTTCTGGTTCTCACCCTCTGAGCTCAGCAGGGTTAATAGCTTCCAGGGAGTCAGTAAAGCCAGTTCAAAGAATTCAAGGTCAGTGGGGTTCCAGGTAATGGAGTTGTTTTCTTTGGGAAATGAATGGGTTGAACATGATCGCCTCTAAGGATGTCTTCTAGCTCTACTGGAAAGGTTTCTATTTCTGCCTGCATCTTCCTCTGGCCCCGGGGCCAGTATCACTGTGTGCATGCGTCCTCACTGACAGCTGCAGGTGTGGGAAACAAGGCACCCCTTGGTATTCACAAAAGCCAAGATTTGGAATGAACCCAAATGCCCATCAGTAGATGAGCGGGTAAACAGCTACGGTGCATTTACACAATGGAATACTACTTGGCCATAAAAAAGATGCAAGGTTTACCCTTTGTGGCAGCATAGATGGACCTGGAGAGCAGTACACTAAGTGAAATAAGGCACTCAGAGAAAGACAAATAGCATATGACTTCACTCATATGTGGAATCTGATGAACAAACTGAACTAATGAGCAAAATAGAGACAGACTCATAGAGAGCAGGCTGACAGCTCTGGGGAGGGGAAAGCGGGGAGGGTGGAAAGATTGAGCAAAAAAGAAAAAGAGAGAAAGAACTCATGAACACAGATAGCAGTGTGGTGATTGTGGGGGAGAGTGGGTGGGTAGAGGTGGGGAAGGGTATAGCAGGGATAAAGGGTGATGGAAAAAAATCAAATTAAAAATAGAAGCCAACATGGAAAACTTTGTAGGAAGCAAATAATAGTAGTAATAATAATAATAGCAACAACAATAATAATAATTTTAAAAAGCACCCTTCAAAACAGGAGGGCAGCTGGGCTGCATATTTAGTTTCTCTGGAGCACTTTATTTTGAGAGACAAAAATGTGCCTTTAACTTCAATGTGAACACAGGGAGCGTGCCCAATGAGACAACGAGGAAGCCCACTAAGTGGAGGGCTTCAGAGACCATAGAACTAGGGCTGGAGGCCAACCCCAACCTGTCCCTTAGCCCTGCCCCAGGTAAGAAGCTCACTACTCTGCAAATATTTTAACACCAGCTACTTCCTATGTATATTTAAATCTCTAGAGTGAGCTATAGTGGAAACTAATCTTGATCAATTAAGAGTTAGACATTGTCTTACTGTCTGTTGACCCTTGGCAACTCACAGGATTTCTCTTGCCTCAGTTTTCTGATCTATGAAACGGGAAGATTGATCTCTTTTTTTCCTGCGGTCCTTTTTAGTTCTTCTGTCCAGTCTATGAATCTGCCTTTCTGCGGCATTCAGCTTTTAAAGAGGGCTAAAGCTAGACCAAAACTTCCATCTCAGCTTGAATTCAAGAACAGAGCTCTGCACAGAGCTTAGGGAAGAGCAAATCCCGAGGAAGCATCCCATCACCTCTTGGAGAGGCCACAGGGCAGTGATGGGAACCTGGAGGCCACTTACAGTGTAGAAGTTGAGAGACAATTGGCTTTCAAATGTGCCCATGCTCCCATTCTTCACGTGAACAGTGGCCACTCTGAAAAGGGGAGAGAATTTTGCATAAGGACTGAAACATGCCTGATTGACAGGGACTGCAGAACACACACAAGGCAGCCAGCCCTCCACTCTCCGAGCAACTTACCTCTGGTCAAAGGCAGCCTGGTTCACCAAGTAGGTGGAGTGGTAGGTGCAGGAGAAGGAGTAGTTCACAGGCTGGTTCTTCACGATCACCGTGCTGTCATTGGAAACAATGTGGCTGTAGAAGTGGTAGATGGGGGGCTTGTACTGGGGAAAGGAAGAAGGCAGTTAGGGTGGACCTGTGCCCCATGATGAGAAGGAAGATTCTGGGAAAAGCGATCGCAGATGGCTCAGAAAAAAGGCCCAGGGGGAGACGTGAACGTCTGCTGTTGAGAGTAGCATCCACTTTTTGGGGGGTCTGGGTGGGCTGATTATTTTTATAAAGAGTTCTCGAGCCTGTTCAGCTACGATTGTTTAAAATAATCTAAGTTGAATGCTGTACACCTCAGGGAAATCCACATGCCTGCTGGGCTTCTGACCAAGAAGAGCTGGCTCAGGCTCCTTATTTCCCAACATTGACTCTTCCCCCATTTCCCCCATCCAAGTCGCCTTACATGAATACCTCCACCCATTGAGTGTGACTTCTAGAAATCTCCCATTTCCAGGACAGTAATGCCTAGTCCTTTGCTCTATTCTTCTTATACTCGTAAGCACTGATTCTTACCTCTGACTTGTTGAACACTGAAATCACAGAGTATTATAGTCTGGAGAAATCTTGAACATCCACTTAAGGAATGACCTGCCTAAGACTGCACAGATAATTTGTAGTGCACTCTACCAGGATACTCAAAGACGTGATGTTTTTGTTAATCATGCCCATGACCCT
This sequence comes from Trachops cirrhosus, assembly GCA_028533065.1. Lineage (NCBI taxonomy): Eukaryota > Metazoa > Chordata > Mammalia > Chiroptera > Phyllostomidae > Trachops > Trachops cirrhosus. The sequence continues at coordinate 144,561,418 of CM052542.1, read as the reverse complement.
TTCCACTTAATCACTGAATCTCTGTGTGGTCTTTAGGAGGACGAGGGCTCCCATTTCCTGAGACCTAATTTCTGTACAATCTTCTGTAGTCAAGGCAGTGGATATGTGGGACATTAGCAGTAGAACAGCCTCCCTTCCTGACCGTGACTATGTCCCCACTGGATCTGTGGCCCCCAACTGGTGACTTTATTGGGAGGTGTCAGATTTCTCCTCTGTCACATAGGGTATAGGCAAGAAGTTGCCTCTGGTTCCTCTGCATTCTGATGACCTTTCCTGGGTATTTCATAAGGCCTAATTATGAATTGTGTTGTACTTTGGTTTCTCCTATAAAATGCCCTCCCAAATGTGCTTTATCACCACTTCAACATCTTGGGCAGAGGATGTCCCACCCGTGCACCCCAGGAAGGGTAACAGCCTGTGAGTACATGCTCAGAACTCAGAGCAAAGTACAGGTGGGGAAGGCACGTTGTTCTACTCACAGAGGTGGCCTAGCTGGCTCTGGCAACAAATTAAGAGAATAAAATTCAAATTCAAAGTATCACTTAAACTAGGCAGAAGAAAAGAATTTAAATAACATTAACATCTCCAGAAATAAGATTGACTCTTAAAAGGAAGTTGGTGGATTCTAGATCCTTTTAAGGGCAGACAGCAGACACCATATCCTTGGGCCCAGTTGTCTCATCTTAGCGACTCCTCATTGCGTGGCCTAAACTCACCTCGGATTGGGTTCCACAATAGGACTTGTTTTTAGGTGACAGATCTGGGATCACAAACTGGTAGTAACCTCCTTCGTGGACCCCGTTGTAGCACACCCCGCCGAGCGCCAGCTGGTGTACTTCCCACCCATAGGGACACTCGGGGATTTTGGTGATGATGGTTTTGGGATAACAAAACACAAGGATGACATCTGGAAAAAGGATACAGGTGGTTGGAAATCAGACATGGTGACCATATTAATCTACATAAAATAACAGAGGGTCCTAGCTGTACCTGAACACGCAAAACACTTGGTTAAAAACACTTTCCCTGCTATTCTTCATGCGCGGTGATAAAACTTTCCCCCAAACTTCAGTCATCAAATTTCCACTTTTATAGTTTTTGCTACAGCTATGTAATATCTGCATTATAGCCATATGGATGCAAAATTGGTCCACTTTTATATTTTCACCTATTTCAAGGAATATATCTGTGAAACCAGATTGGATTGATTGGAGATATATATAAGTCATGTACATAAAAAATTACAAAAACCCATGAAAATAAGCACGGAACTTAAAATAAAAAGTCCATTCATTTTTTAAAATGTCTACTTATGTGAAACAGTAACTCATGGCACAGGACAGAAATTTAACAGTCAAGTGGAAAATAGAAAAAATTGTGGAGATTTTATCTCTATCTATTTATCCATCTATCTAGCATTCTCTAATTTTATCCGGTACGTTTTTGCTTCCTGTGGGCAAACTGGGATTGGTACACCAGGGTTTAACTGCTTCTGCTTGGCTATGTTACTGCATTTTCATAACACTATCGGCAAAGAGCTCTGAGCTTTGTGAAGGCAAGTTTCGGGAAATTTTCCAGGAAAGCAGACCAGCACCAGGGCGTACCTGCTTTATTCGGAGTGCAAGATTTCGCCGAGGCTTCCGCAAAGACGGCCAGCAGGACAAAGGCCCTCATCGCCATTGCTCCTCGGAACCTGGTCTCTGCCAGGGGGCCGAACCACGCTGGCCAGATGTTCACGGTCCTGCCCGGGCCCGAGCCCTGATCATTCTAGGTCAGAAACAGGAGCGAGAAATTAGAATCAAGGGTGAAAACAAAGCAGCAGACACAGCCTGGGGGGCAATTTTCCAAGGAGATCTGTAATGCTGTCCACCCCCTCTTTCTAACCGCTCCTGGTCTGCACTCAGAGGCAAAAAGCAGGGCTCATACCACTGGGCGTGTCGGTAGCACATGGAGTTGCTCACGTTCCCAACTGTTTCATTCTCTCCGGACTGTGGATGCTGCCGCCCAGATGCTGCCCAATTCTCCAGCCCCAGTCCTCGCTCGACTTTATATAGGCAGCAGGTGTAAAAGAAACCAGCTCCAGATAAATCACAAAGAACACGCATTATCCACCGCGGGGGGAATAAAGGGGACCTCGCACAATAATCCGATGGGAAGCTCAGTTACGGCCACTTGAGTCTAATTTCTTTTACTTCACAGGGTTGGGCAAACTTTTTTTTAACCACTTCAACCAGGATTGGAATAAAAAGTTGAATTTTTTCTCCCTTGAACAAGAAAATAACTGATTGGAGGCAACTTAATTTCTGCACAGTTCCAGGTGGCAATTCTCTTTCTCTATGGCTTGCTTCCTTTGCTTATATTTGTATTTTTATTTTTATATGTAAGCTTTCTAACCTTGGAAGGTAAGAAGACTCAAGTTCAGTAGTGTTACACCTGACAAATAAAAAAAAAATAAGCTGTTTGTATGAATGCAAACGTGTTAAAGTTTTTTCCTCTAGTGTTTTTTAATAAACTCCAGAAATCTAGAGTTTCATCCTAAGGTTCCTCTAGAGCTTCATCCTGAAATATAATTTTGATTGTTGACCTCTAGGCTTCTAAAGTTTTGTTAGACCCCCAGAGCCATGCACTGGAAGAAGGAAGTCTCATGATTAACCCTTAGTCACCAAACACGGCCCACCAAAAAACAGCAGCTCAAATGTTGCTCCTGGGGACTTTGCAAATACAGTGCCTGGGAATTTTTAGCACCCACAAATTTAAAAATAAAAGTTCAGGGCTTCTAATTTTTGTTTTCAGAGGAAACAGTTTTTATATTTTTTGTAAATCAATCAACTGAGTATATTGTACAGAAGCCACTACATTCAGCCTTTTGAGACACAGCTGTAAAAAGTGCAGAGAGGTGCCCTGCCTCGCAGGGCTTTATAATGTAGCCAAGAAACGAGATTATCTATGCGCCATGACTCAGAGGTAAAAGACTGGGTGAAGTCATTGTTTTGCTTCTTGTATTTCTTTTATTTTAGGGTGCATGTCCTTCCCTCCAAGCCCAGTTAATTCAATGTCTCAGAAACAGTGGGATGTGTCTTATAAACAATATGCACAAGGAATAAGGTAGAGTTTCTTTATTACCTCAAAAGCTATGGCTAAATCAATGATATGTCTTACCATCACGGTGCCTGAGGGTTGAGGAAATAGCCACATGGCAAGCAACTCATAATTTCTGTGACTCAGTTTCCTCCTTGGTAAATGTTGGATACAGAGCAATGATGAGAGGCTCCTGTAAACTGTGAAGTACTAGACAAATAAATAGATTGCATGAACAGACCACTAACAATTTCCGGCAACAGGTATTGTTTGTGAGTTGTTTTTCTATTCCTCACAGGAAAGTATGACAAAATGTCCCATTGTAGATTTATGTAACATGAGGTAGATCTATATTGTATAACACACACGCAAGTGATGTATTTTATGGATAAAGACCAAATAAGCTGTAGAAGAGGGAGGAGGGAGATTGTTCTTTTGTTGCCTAAGATCTAATTTAGTGTGGCTTGAAGACACCAGAAATTTGTATAGTCTCTATAGTTCATTACAGGCATTACTTATGGAGCAGAAAAGTATGTGTAAGTTCTCTAAGTTTCTCTTTTTTAGGGCTTAGCACTGACTCTGAACTTTTCACTCCCTCCATTTTTAAAAACATTTATTGTGCCCTTACAGTATACCAGCACTGGACTAGGTTCTGGAGAGACACAGGCAAGTCAGTGGACCTAGGGACTGGGTGGGTGGGTGGGGGATGCACAGAGTGATGGAAGTCTATACTGACAATGTGGGATGGAGAGGAGGGAAAAAGGGAGAATTGACGTGATTGACAGAGGACATACCGAGCAGCCTGACACAGCCTAGTTGCATAGGGAATGAATGGCCCCTCTGATTCGACATAAATGGTTATTCATCACTGATAATTCAGTATTGCCCTTCTGTGTATGCTGGCATACTTGTTTCAGTTTCAAGGTTCTATTCACGCATCTTCAGTATGTCCTTTCCCACCAGCCTTGGCCGAGGCAAGTCAACAGAACCAACTTGCCTCTGACCTAGAATGGCAGAGTTCATTCACGGGAAGGCTTGCAGTGCAAATAAAGGCCTTTCCTGTCTCCCAGTGGAAATGTCAGCTGGGGCTCCTGCAAGATGCTATGAGGCAGTTTAGGGTCAGTCTGGGCAGATAGACACTATGGTCAACTTGGGATCAAAAGCCCAGCTGTCCCGCTTCCTAGCTGAGTGTTCCTGGGCAAGTTACTGAGATTCTCTGAGCCTTAATTTTCTCCTCTCCGGAAGGGATAAAGTAATACCTGTGATGCAGTGTTACTCAGAATGTTAAATACACAGTAGTACCCCCTTGTCTGCAGGGGATAGGTGCTTAGATCCTCAGTAAATGACCAAAACCATTATTAGTACTGAACACTATACAATATACAATGTTTTTTCTTATACCTTCATGTCTTTTTACTTAAAGTAAGCACTTTATAGCTCCTCTTTAGCATATGTAAATTGCCAGCATCACTATCCCTACACTTTGGGGCCACTGCTAACTAAAATCAGGATTACTTGCACACGAGCACTGTGATATGATGACAGTCAGTCTGATACCCTAGACAGCCACCAAGTGACTAACGGGTGGGCAGCAAATGCAGTGGGGATGCACTGGACAAAGGGGTGATGCATGTCAGTGGCGGGTGGTGTGGGATGGCACAAGGTTTTATCACACTACTCAGAGCAGCATGACATTTAAAATTTATGAGTTGTTTATTTCTGGGGTTTTCCATTTAATGTTTTCGGAACATGGTTGACTGTGGGTAACTGAAACCTTGGAAAGCGAAGCTGTGGGTAAGGAGGAGCCTACTATAAATTGGTTTGCATAGACATGGCCTTTTTTTCTCTGTAGTGGCAGGGCATCAGGGAAGGGTTTCATTTTATGCTTAGTTCTGCTTAGGAAATCCAAAGAGGGTAGCCTATTAAGAATGGATCACTGCTAGATAATATACATTATTGTCGTTAGTGCTGAATTATGTCATACGTAACTAAGAGCATGGGTTCTGGAGGTAAGAAGTCATGGCTCTCACATTTCCAACTGCGAGATCTTCAGCAAGCAGCTTGACCTTTCTAAGCCTTTAGTTTGCATATCTATAAAATAGGCCTTCTATCTCCTATGCTGTTGTGAGAATCCAGTGAAATAATACATGCAAATCACTTACCACAGTGCCGGGCACACAGAAGTGCGTAATACAGGTGCGTAAATTTTATTCAGTTGAGGTGGTATTGTCGGGCTGGACATGTCAGTAGTGTTCCCGTATGAACTCTGGTGTTTTCTAATGGGAATATGTCTCTCTTTAGAAGCCCACCTTAACAAAGAACAGGTGCTTTTGATTTCTAGAGAAGCCTGATAATGATAAAATCTCTCCTACAATTTCTTGGAGGGGGGACCCAGCTAACAATCAGGTACATGATACTCCTTTCAAGGACAAGTTGAATGAAGTCGGGAAGCAGAGTCAACTTTTGTGGCAGGCTGGTTTCTAGATGTTGCATTTGCATAAGAAACAGAATGGGACAAAATGTTCTTGGGCCAAACAGTATTTGATACTTGCTCTGATAAAAGGCAGTAGGCTCCTATTTTTTCCTGGTAATTACCCACCATTTCACTGCCTGACCCCATCTCCTCTCTGCTTTCCAACACTCTTCCCCCTTCCTGAGATGAAGGTGAAGCTGAGGGGTGCCACTGAAAGAGATCCAAAAGCAACATCTCCCCTGGAGGCCCATTGCTATCTCTCCATACGACACACAAGCAAAACTGATGGGAAGGTTTTCACAGAACCTTGAAAGAGTCCCATAAAAAGGGTTTTACGGCAGACTCATCTGAAAGGTGAGCTTGTCTCTCCTGTCTCTCTCTCTTTTGCGAATTGCCAGGCAATAGAAGCTACCTGTTCTATTGGAAGGTCTTGTACAATTTGTGAAATCTGGCCCAGACACTAAACGTTGTCATTTGCAAAATTCCAATCAACATTTTCTTCTGCTCAGAAATCATATTGGTGATGAGTCAGGACAAACAAACCGGTAAACTCTTACTGAGTGAACAGATGGTACTTTCAAAATAAAGCTAACAAGTGTGCATTAAAGTTTAAAAGGCTGCTCTATGAACTTATTTTTTGAAGCGCATTGTTTTGAGTTCATTAAATGTTGGCTTTGTTAAATGGACTTCATTGTTTCCTCTAAGCCCCAAATCAATCAAGTCTTCTTCTACTTTGTGGGAGAGTCTGTTTGCCAATTTGCAAATGAGTGGGTGTTCCCGTGCAGACTTCAATGGTTTAGTCCTTGGGGGAATTAACAGTTCTCCAGAGAAAGCAGTGTTCCCCTCATAGAAAATAGGCTTTATAAAGGAGTGCTGGGAAGTGAGAAAGACCCTCTGCTGACAGTGCACCAGAAATTTAGAGTAAGAAGGTCTGCTTTGCCCATGTCTTTCCGGACCTCGCAGCCACCAGTTTCAGAGAGCCAGACTGCCCGAGGCAGATCAACTGGCCTCTCCGGAAGATCCTGTCTTATCTGGCTAATCTCTAAGCAGGGTATAAAGCCTTGCCCTCTTTTGCCAAAGAGTAGGATCCATCAACCTCTTCCTTGCCTATCTCCCTACCACTCTCCTCACTTCCAATCATAAGACTGGAAAATAAAAAATAGCTCCTCCTCATATAAAGATTAGGGATCTCAATGCTGGTCTAAAGCATTCAAGGTGAATCATTTGTTCTCTTCCTGAAACTTCCCAGAGTATCATTCATTTATTCTTTCATTCATTTACTCATTCATTGGTTCACCAAATATTTAATAAGTGTTATGCACCAGATAGTAATTAATACATAGATATTATATAATATAATTAATTAATATTTATTTAATATTATTATATAATTATATTAATTATATAATATAATTAATTAATATTTAATTAATATTATAATATATATATAAAATATAATATTATATTTCTGCCAGACCCCGTATAAGACATGTAATATATATATATGGGGGTTGGGGGTAAGAAGGAGCTGAGGTGGGTGTTGATGGAATGTGTGCATGTGGATACACATGCTTGTATGAGTGTGTATGTAGTAGCAGGATATTTTAGGAAGGGGGCGTGGCACTTAAGGAAGCTCTGATGTCAGATGGAGATGCCCCATTCACCGACCCTCACACACTCTTCTTAAATCTCTTTTCCCAGACACCCCAGCAAGTTCTCCGTTTTGACTTTCTGTTTGATTTCCGTTCCAGGAGAACTTCCATCCTCGGCGGATAATGCCATTCTGGGTTTTCTTCCTCTGTTTGGCAAATTAGTGCGTCTTTGGTTATAAATTTGTAAGTAAAATCAGAGTACCTGTCCCTTGCATTTATAGAAACTAGAACTGAGGCCCAGACTTACCCTTCAGGACCCAGGTCTGTTTTGGTTGACTGATTTTCCTTTCCAGGGCTTCACGGGAAGTCCTGGTCTCACTCAGTGAGGCACTGTGGCTTCCTCACTTCCAGCCGAAGTCGAACCGAGCCTGATGCCTTTGTAATTATGCCAGCGATGGAGTAAGTTTCATTTTCCTTTATGTCTGTGACAGTTTACTGTAGAGGTACTGGCCAACCCAGTTCTCAAATAACAAGAGATAGGTAGAAGAAAGAAGCCCTAGAAGAAAAGATCTTGGGCAATTGTCTTTCACACTACGGCTAGAAGACTGCAATTGTAAGCACACTTCACGCTGCTCTCAAATGTCTGCATGCTCTTGATGGAGACCAGGCACATCAGATCCATGTCACACTTACCACCACTTCCTCCTGCATCCATGCCAGACATCACTAATTAAGAAACTTTTCCCCTTTGACCTCACACAAGACCTCAGAAGCATTCTCAACACTGTACACCTGACAGACACTATTAATCAATTGGACTTGGCATATGAAGTGAAAGCCATTTATTAATTGTGATGTGAGCAGCTACACTGCTTCTAGGACAGGATTACTGTACAGTTCTACACAGCATTTATCACAGTGTGACTTCACGTTTTTTGCTTGAAGCTTCCTTCATTAGACTGAAAGCTCTATTAAGACAAGGCTTACATCTGGGAGTTTGCTTAGCATTAAATCCCTAGCCCACAACACGGTACGTAGCACATCGTTGATTTAGAAAATATTTATTGAATAAATGAATGACACAAAGTTGTTCTTTGGAAGAAACCAAAGAACTTTTCACACTGCAATGCAACTGCCCTTAAGCACCAGCCTCTGCTGAAAAGTATTATTCTGTATTTCTTTGTGAAGTTGGTTAGGTTTTGGCCAGTTGGAACAGGGAGACCTGGTCAGATTCCTTCCCAAGCCCTAAAAAATGTGCTTTTGTGATTTTGCTTCATCCAGATCTTTGCAGTCAACACTAGTTCTCACTACTAGTCATAATTACTGCAACTCCTGTAGGCACCATTGTTTGTTTGTGCAGAGCGGACCATTTCCATATTGCATCAAAGGGGTTTTGGTATCACTGCAGTGTATACACCTGCCAATGTTTCCCCTTTGCCCTACAAACCAAATTGTGTCCTGGGGTTAGGAGAGAAAGGGTTTTCAAAATCGGGCGGCTCCATTAGCATTCCACCTGCAAAATGTGTGCTTGACATTGTGAACAGATGAATTTTAAATGATCTCATGTACCCAATTCTGTGTAGTGAGATTTTCCTGTTTTCCCTGACCCTGCAAATGTGGCTCACATTTGTTTAATAAACTGGCAGAATGATGTGTGATAGTTTTCAGTCTACTTTGCCTAACAGTAAATACATTGTGCACTTCTGAGCCTAGAGAATTACAATGTCTGCATTAAACATTTTGGGAAAGTTGAAAACTTGGGATGTTACAAAGGCAGTTCCTACTATTTGTACACAATAGGCACCCCAACTGTTTTTGAAGACTTAAAAGGCAAGAGTGTTAGTTAAAGCAGATTATAAATCATGGCAGAATTTCCATCATGTCACATATAGTTCATTACTTGGTAGAAGGAAATCGGAGCAGTTAAGTTAGGTTGAAATTTTTCTTTACATGGTAATGATTAAAAAACAAAACCCTTTCATTGAATTGATCAATTTTTGATTTCTGCAACGAAGCTCTTTGCTTGTATAGCTAGAGGAAAGTGGTAATTAAAATTGATTGATCAACAGCTATAAGGAGCAAGAAAATTGCTGTAGCAATACACATCACACTGCATTTTCTTAACCTCCTTTCTTACACTGTTCCTTTGTTTTGTGCTTCCCTGTCACCATTCTCAGTCAGGCCTCACAGCATCCTGACCAAACTGTTGTAAGAGCCCCTTGAAGTCAGTCAACCAGGCAAATTATTGACAGATGGTCGCTGGCTCTTCCTAAAACACAATTCCGACCTTATCGATTTACAACCTGAACATCTTTAACAAAGGCTAAGTAAATATTTGTCAACTGACTCCCTAATGAATAAAAAGCAAAGATCTTGGCTGGGTTCAAGGCCAGGGATTAGAGAATTATGTGGAAACAATCTGAGAGTGTACACTGGGTCCCAGAATGTCCTAACGTTGCATGTGCAAGCCTTAGAGAAGGCTGTGCTCAGAGCTTTGATTCTGGGCTGTTAAAGAACGACTTCTTTTCTGACAGGATTCTAGAAAGGATTAGGTATCTTACTCCCTGATCTTTAGGTTTAGCCACACAGGCTTCTGTCTGGTGGGGGTGGTAGAGGAGAGAGAGAGAAAGAGAGAGGGAGAGAGAGAAGGGACGGAGGGGAGGAGAGGAGAGAAAAAACGGCCCGTGGACATGCCACACAGTTCTTGAATCCTCCCCTTTGCACATACTTAGTGAACCCCAGTACCAGCCTGTGCACTGACTGTGGGCAGGGGAAGGGCGAGAGAAGGTTCCTGAGCCTGCGAAGGGACTCCGTTTAATCTATAACTAGTTGATGCACAGATTATAAGGAAGGGATTTAAAGCAGCAAGCTAATTGAAAAATGGGATGTTTGAGTGATTAAGTGTAACTTGCATAAAACTGGAAACCCCCCCCCCCTTAGTTGTCCACGTAGAAGATGAAAACAGTGAGCTGCGGCCCCCAGCCCTCTCTACCGTTTTGCCCTACAGCCCAGGAAGTCATCTTTGCGGCTGAGACTCACATCGTGCTCCCTTCAGCAGTGCTGCCAGGCTCTGGCTGTCTGCATCAGAAGTGCCTGCCGGTGGCCACCTCCTGGGCCCGGGCCCAGCAGAGCTGCAGGCATTGTGGTGGTTTCTTTAATGGCAGCCGACTGTGTGGGAAAAAAACTTCAAACAAACAAACAGCAAAGGGGCCCATTCTCCCTTTTCTGTTCTCGTCTGCTGAGATCTCAAGAGCAGGCCCTGGAGAGATCATGGGAATAGGGTTCAGTGGAAAGACCATGCACTTCAGAGTGGCCTCAGGTAGGCTCTGCAGCTGGCGGGGAGTATGGTGATTATCCGGGCAAAAGCAGTTAATCTTGGCATAATGCTGCAGCGTCCTCCTCTCATGGCCCAGAGCAGACATTCCGACTGCTCTGCTGTCTGCCGAGTCCCTCTGTGGGTTACTGGTCAACCTCGAGAGAACGCTTTTGCCAGGCCAGACGTCTCCATGGTTGCTGGCCAGCCTATAGATGGACGAACCCCTGCACTAATCTGCTGAGATTAGATAGGGAAGTTCAAGATGGATACAAGATGGACCATGTATAAGAAAATATTGGCTTCCCTTTCCTTCAGATACAAATTGTTTTATCTTACACGTTAATGGATCTTTTATCCATGCCTGATTAATGACATCATGTGCTAGTCTTTTGGAAAATATTGGTCTATTGAGTTACGCAGATTTTCTAAAGGTTGACGCATTGCATTATACCTACAAAAAATCACATTCGTTAAAATCACCGATACCTCATCAGAAAGTTCAATGAGTACTGAAAGGATGATGTAACTGTTTCAGTAATGATGGGGAGGGGCGTGGTGGTGGAAAGGCTTGTGCGATAGTTAAGAGCAGGGGCATGAAAGTGAGAGACCAGCTGTGTGTCTACAGGTTAGTTACTTAACCTCTCTTTTGCCCACTTATTTGGAAAAAAGTGGTAATGCCAACACCTGCCATCAAGGGTTATTGTAAAGACTAAATGAGATAAAGGCAGCTTAAGTACACAGCGCCTAGCAAGTGCTCAATGAATGGTAGCTATGGCTATTATCTTATCACTTTTTTTCAAAGTCCCATAGGAGGAAAGTTTTATCTGGCTCTTTCTTCTGTGGGCTCAGTTCCCTTCATTTAAAGCACACGTTTCATCTGAGCCTGTCGGGCTTCTGCCGGAGAGACCAAGGGACTCTCCGGTAGGGAGAGCTGGGGCCCACCCTTTCACACCGCCAGCCCCGTTGCCTTCGTGAGTCTGGGTGCTTCAAGAGTCTCAAGGTGCTCTGGCCCCCGGTGCAGTCTTTCTGACACCAACTTTGCATTTACATCACATCTTAAGGGACAGTTTATCCACCAACTCTGTCTTATTAGCTCGTGTCTCCTCATGTGTTGGGAAATCAGATCAAAGCAGAAGAACACGCAAGGTCTAAGTTTGCAGGAGAAATTTAGGTCAATCCCTTACCACTTTTCACCTGCACTGTTGAGACACAGATGTGATACCTTTCTGGTTTTGCTCCCATTTGCTTTTATCTTCACACATAGGCTGTCTGTGCAGAACTAATTGATTTAGTGATTTTGTGGTCACTGAATATTTCCCCAGCTCATTAACAATTTACAGTCAAAGGGCTTTATCTGGCGGTGGCCCAGGGAGCCAGTAGGTTGGTCCAAATAACGCTGCTGGTATTCTGGGATGACCCAGAATTGCGCTCCTGTGTGCACAGCTGTGAGACCTTTTATGGAAGAATATAGCGTAATGATCTTTTTTCTTTCGAAAGAAAAAAACCAACAAAACAGAGAAGCCTAGTAATTTGAATTTGAGCAAGTTAGGAGCTGCATGGCGAAGCCTGCCATTTTTTCAAGTATTGGAAATGGCAGACAGTGCTGTGATGTTGTGCCCTGACTTTTATTTATACCCTACAACCTTCACTTTACCTTCGACCATTTACATTATTTTAGATTCTGGTTCGATACCAACTCTGTTCTCTTACTGGGATTAAAAAGCTATGGAAATGGATCATTTCTAGCAGACTTAAATACAATTACAGTTGATAGGAAAGCCTTTCGCGGCTCGAGGCATACTTCCATATAACCAGGGCACGGTGCCACCTTCCCTTGCAGAAACAGAGGGCTTGGGCTGGGCAGGACTTATATAAACTCCTCCTCCCACCCGGTTCTGGTTCTGCCCTTAAGCTGCTGTGCAACCTCGGGCAAATGCCTCCATGTGTCTGACTAGTCACTCCCACCAAGCTCCTTATAGGGTTGTGATGAGGACCAGAGGAGAGGCATAAAATTAGAAGTTGTATATCGAAGTATAATTACATATAAGCTATTACATAAAATCTATCTATCTATTATCTACCTCTGACATCTCTTGTTACTAAGTAGAGAGACAGATGGGGGAGATTGTGAAAGCATTTTCAAAACTATAAAGTCACATACTCATGCAAGGCCCTCCTGGAGATCGCCATTTCTAATAGTGAAGCTGGCCTTGTGGCTGCTGGTGTTTTTATCTTGAGGAAAGGCTGCTAACTTGATTGGTGTGCTGACTACAGTTTATTGGATGTGCAAGTGGAGATGGGCCTTGAGTGGTGACTGAGCTGCTGCTTGTATGGCCGGGGTTAGGTTACGACACTTCCTCAGACTCATCCTCTTTTGACTACTTCCTTTCATGTTTCCTGCCTTCATGCCCTCTTCCCCTCTTTTTTAAAAAACTAGTTCTTACCATAGAAGTAATATTTGCTTATTGCAAAATATCTAGAAAGTTTATACAACCTTAAAGAAACAGAGTAAAAGGTATAATTACATCCCTTTGAGGCAACCGCTGAGACTGGGATCTATTTCCTTTCTTTTATTGTTGTTACTGTTTTTTAACTGTGCATTTTCAAGGCATCATTGAGAGCCTTCAGCTAATTTTGGTGTCCTGCCCACTCTCCTCTCTGATTGCACCATCGTAGAACCCTGATGATCTCTAGGGATCAATCTCAGGACCTTCTTGAATACCCATGTTTGCTGACATTTGTATGGCATATAATTTCCCCAATAAAACTTCTTTCCCTATATCATCAGCAGTTGACTCCTGGTCCAAGGTTGCTTCCTGCTACTTCCCATGAACTTGTACATGGATGAAAATAACTGCATTGTACTATGGCCTGTTGACTGCGATCCATCACTAACTGTGAAACTGGATCGCATACCCCAGTCCCCTGCTACCTGGAATTCAACCTCACATGACCGGAGAGAACCAATGACCTCATGTTTTGGATTTTCAGGACCACCTGCGACCAGTTTAAACCTCAGATATTTGACTGGGCCTGCCAAGGGTGTCCTGGGCCCCAGAGAGGCAGTTTGAGATTCTGTTTCTTATCTATCCTTCTGATCTCCCAGGCAGAGTTTGGAGAATTGGAGCCTCAGAGAATCACCTCACTTAGCCTCATTGCCATCCAGGGAGGGGCGATGCACAGTGAAAGTCTTTATTTTTCAACTGCTGAAAAGGATCGAGGCGGGATGACAGCAAGGTGACCTTAAGATGCCCACCAGAATCTCTCATCAGGGCCCAGTAGAAGTTCCCTATCAAATAACCACTGGAAAAAAAAATGCAAATGTCGACCTCTCTCCTGTCCACTTGAGGTTGTTCTGAGTGGGATTGGAATTTTCTCTTCCACATCACTCAAGCCCATGACTTCTGCCAGGGCCTCCTTTTCTGAACACACCGAAACCATTGTGCTACAGGGCAGGTCCTGCATTTTTACGTTTGTGATTTCAAGGGCACTGACAGTGTCATCTGCCGTGGAGTGGCCTCATTGTCCCAGGCTTTATGGAAGCCATATTAAGTAACTTCAACCTGGCTGATTAGAGGCCACTTACACATTGCAAGGGAGAGTGACAAGAAAGTGGATTTAGGAAAAATAAAGTCAGATCAGAAGTTGGTGAAGCTGACTTGGGCTTGGGTTCCAGCTGCCCCAGCACCACAGAGCGCAGCAGCCTTCCCCGCTCCTCCTCTGGTTGCAGTCCACTGGTTCAGTTGCAGGGAGGGATGTAGTTTTACACATAAGAAAAAGAGCACGTAGGGGTGGCTATATTTTGTAAAATCCGCAGCCCAGTGTCAGCCATTCCCTTGGTCAAGCATGTCCAGTGGCTCCTATTATTTCCTAGAAAAAATCAAATCCCCGGACAGTATTAGGGCCCTTCAATGGGCTCCCTTAATCTATGCTTCCAGTTTGATTTCCTTCTTCCCCATCCCTGTAGTCGATCAATCACAGTGTCTTCATGGTGCTTAATTGATTTACACAAACTTTTGCTCAAGCATTTCCACTCTGCTGGTAACGGCTTCCCTCCTACTTTCTTTCCTACTTTCTTTTCAGGGTAATTTCCCACTTCTCACCTAATGTGTAACCATTTACAGAAGAGTCTTCCCTTGGATCAGAGGTTATGAACAGGAAGGCCAGGGGCCGATTCAACCAGCAGACAGTGTGACTTGTTTGGCGCTATCGGGTTTTATGAATTTGAGCCACCATTTGAAAATTGGGAGATTTCACCTAACCACTCGCCTTTAACTTGACCAGAAGAATGACAGGCCCTGGCAATACCGTGCTCACGTTTCCTCGAGGTGCTGGCTGTAGTTGCAGAGTAGCCCCTGCTCTCTGATATGCCACACACCCTCAGTTGTCACCGTCCCTGCCCCTCAGAATTTGTGTGTGTGCTTCCACCTGCCTCTGCTTCTCACATGCATATTCTCAGCCTGGACTCTAGGCATTTTTGTGTTTGTAACTCCTGATTTAAGTAAAACAATGATAATGAAAAAAAATAAATAATTAACGCACACACACACACAGTCTCCTAAACACAAAACAAACTAAAGTCCTGCCTAGAACACGGCATTGCAGAGTGGGAGGGGAAGGCTGGCGCTTGATCTTCCGGTGAAGACCCCAATGGCCCCACCCTGGCTGGATCCCATCAGAACTTACCTGGGCAGATAGTGAGGAATGAGGTGGGGGTGGAGGTGGGAGACAGAACACAAGGGCAATGCCCAGGTTTTTCATTTTGTAATTAGGCCGATGGAGTTGCCACTTACCAACGTAGGGAAGACCGTAAGAAAAATGAGCTGGGAGGAAATCCAGAGCTTGGTTTTGAACCTGTTAAATTTGATGTCCTTATTAGACATCTTTTATGACTTGAATTTTGTTCCCATGGAAGATATATTGACGTGCTAAACCCCACTACTTCACAATGCGACCTTATTTGGAAATAGGGTCCTTGAAGATGTGTTTAGTATGAGGGGTCATGACTCCAACTTCCTTTCTCTCTGCGCAAAATTAGTCCTAAACCCCTCCCACTCAGGGCAAAGGGGGGACATCCCCCTGTGCCTTCCTCTTCTCCCACTGCCCTCCAGCATCCAGGGCTGTCCACAGCTGAAAGTCAATGGGTTTATTGTGGGCAGCCTCTTGGAAGGAGAAAATGTCACAAAAAGTCAATGAGCTGTCCGAGTGGGTCATGAATGTGCATGGGGGCTGGAGGCAGATGTTTTAGATGAAGATTTGGGGGTCAGGTCCTGGCTGGTGCGACTCAGTTGGCTGGACTGTTGTCCTGTAGCTGAAAGGTTGCAGGATCGATCCGTAGTGCGAGCGCACGCGACCCTTGGTCAGGGTGCCTGTGGGGGACGACCAATCAGTGCTTCTCTTTTGCATCAATGTTCTCTCTCTCCCTTCCTCTCTCTCTAAAAGCAATAAAAAATATTCTCAGGTGAGAATGAAAAATAGATTTGGGGGTCCGGGGAGGTGTGGATAGCAAGGCGGGGGTCAGGCACTGCAGAGCCCTTAGCCCCCCAAAGCTCATGTCGCCCCCTCTCCTATTTGTAGTTCAAAATAATGACAAAGTGGAATTCAATATAATTTGAATTTTTAATGCTCTTTTCAAATTATAAAATAATGAATTCTTTAAAACTTTGTGGGTTGATGGTGGGGGTGGGAGCTACTTGTGAATTTCTGGGGTCTTATCACAGCCCTGGCCGACTCAACAAGTAGGGAGGAGTCACCTCCCTTTTCTGGCTGCCATGTCCATGTGTGACCTGGAGCAGCCACATCCGCCCGCCTCTCAGTGCCTCATTTATAAAACAAGGGGTTTGACAAAAAGGTTCTCTAAAGATGCTTCATAAAACTGACATTTTATTATTTTGCAAATAGAGCCGGTGCTTGGGTTTGTTTTTATAAGTTTCTCTACCCAGGAGTCTGTGTTCGTTCTTGCTGAAGACAAGCTAACAAACACAAACTAAAAAACCTTGCAGTGTTTTGCACGGGAAACAATCAGGGCCTTGGCAAGCCTATCAGATCTGCCCACATTTGGTGGACCGCAGACCAGGAGGTGTAGTGAACTATAGTGCCCTTGGGTGGCTTTTCCCCGCTGCAAATGGATACACTTTAGGGGCAGAAATGTGTGAGAACGTATGGAACATTCCATTCTGGTATCATCTGGCTCCTGTCCCAATATTATTAGAGGGATCTTATAACAGTTGAAGCATTGTTCCAAGAGGCTTTTTGTCGCTTTCTTCTGCTGTTCAAAAAGTCCCCCTTTAATCTCCAAAGCTGGTGGTAGAGAGGAGGGGTCCTGGGGGAGACCTTGACAGGTTTGGCTCGTTCCCTTATCTCACTTCGGCCAGCCCCCTCCTGCCCCCTCCTCCTCAAGGCCGAAATGGAGGAAGGTCTGTGTTGCCTTCATGCAGAAAGCTCTTTCCAGAGGTGTGTGGGAGGGCAGAGGAAGTTCAGGGTAAAAGTGGCCATTTTCCAACTTCTGAAACAGCCTCTGGCGTTATATGAAAACACGAGAAACTGGAAGGAGAGAAATGGGACTTTTGTCAGATTTATAAAAGCGGTAGAGAGGTGGGGGCAGCACAAAAGTTGGGGTGATGGAATGGAGTGAGGACTCTTGGCTGGTTAGACAGCCTCCTGTATCCTGGCTGCTTCTACATTTTCAGGTAGATGGCGAGTGATCGAGAGAAGTGGGGAGTTGTGGAGTTGGTTCAGCAGCAGGCGTGTTGTCCACGGGGAAAGTTCCATGGGTTGGCAAGCGTGACACCTCCTTTCTCACAGATTACACCATCCTGGGGCACCACCTGGATAAACCCCACTGCCTATGGGAAGCTGGTGTCCTCCCTGGGATGGTAAATTCCAGGGCTTTGAAACATCCAAGGAGAAGAGTCTCTTTCCTTCTCTTTCAGTTAGAAATAAAACAAAATAAATGTTTTTTTCTAAAAGCAGTGTATGGCTGGATATTCCCGGAGGCCTTTGCGAAGGCATAGATGGGAATGGGTGCCTGCTTGCCCCTAGCCTTGCAGCGCTGGCCCAGGGCTCCGTGCCCCTCTGGGACCTTCTGCAAGGACCTCCCTCTGGATCTGGAGGAAGGGGCAGGTCGCCCTTTGGGTCTGTGACTGGCTTGCCTGGACTTCAGGGGAGGGCCTGATTGTCAAATTTGGCCTGAAGCTTCCAGTGAAATGCTTTGCCAGGTCCCAACCATGAAAGGATAGAATTCTGGTGAGGCTTTTGGTGTGACTTGCATGTAAATCCACTCCTGGAATGTTGCTTGAACTTGTTTCTACTTTCCAGAATAGTAGAAGTATCCATCATCGTCCAGGGTCTCATCGGTTGCAACCGCATTGGGAAAGTTTGGGATTAAACGGGTAAAAATGCTTCCATCGAGTCACTTCCAAGTGTCACTAGTCGTAGGACATTGTTTGCGGCACTTAGTGGCATCATCTCATTAATTTTTCAAAGCAATCCAGGAAGTACAATGGTACCCCCATCATCCCCACGTGTCAGACGAAGAGACTAAGGCTCAGTAGTTTAAGCTGGTGAGTGGTAGAGCTAGGATTATGGGCTCAGACAAGGCTGGCTTCAAATCCTCTGCTTTTACCATTATATCTTCCCTAGTGATAGAATGGATCACATGCCGTGTTGGAAGGGACTGTAGAGCCCAGTGGGCCCAAAGACTTCTGTTGTTGATGAAGCAGCTGTAACTGGGTCAGATTTTATGGTGGTAAAGGCGATGCCTGGATTCTGCCCTCACCCTTCCCACTGAGGACACAGTGAGAAGACAGCTGACTGTGAACCATCACCCGACATCGAATCTGTTGGCACCTTGATCTTGGACTTCCTACCTCCAGACCTGTCAGGCTAGGCTGAGGGATGATTGTGAAGCTGTCCAGATCCTCTCTGCCTGGACACACAGACAGTGGACACTTCTCTGGAGCCTGGCGACATTCCCAGTATTGTAAACTGATCCGGGATCACTGGATTGCTTGCAAGTCTTCTGACTCTCTTCTCCCCCTGACAGCCCCTTTTTTGGCTCACTGTAGTGGAAAGAGCAGAGGCTTGGTCCCAAGTCACAGTATTAAATTCAGGTTCTACCAACCCAACCATGATCTTGGGCATTCCTTTCCCTCTCCTGAGCCTCACTTTCCTTACCTGTAGTGTTATGAGGTTGAAGAGAGAGAATACATGTGTCCCCCAAATGTCCACTGGCCCTTTTGTTTCTGTGGGCTATGCCTCTGCCAACCTCAACACAAAAGCTAAGCAGTTTGTTCTTTGAGTCATCACCACGTGTTTCTGCTCTCAGCCCCTCCTCACTCCATCCACTCCAGCCTCGTGGCCAGCTCGATGCTTCTCTGACACGCTGAGCTTGTTCCCACTCTGGAAACTGCATTTTCTGTTTTTCTGCCTGGAGTGCTCTTCTTTTAGATATCTGCAGGGCTAGCTCCCTCACTTTTCTCAGATTTGGATGGAAACTTGCCTACTCCATGAAGCCTTCCCTAGCCTACCCAAACATGACTCCTATTCCCCTCTCACATACCACCCACTCCGCATGTGTCCTTCCTGACTTAGGTTTCCTTCCAACATGTATCACATTCTACGTTTGACGTCCGTCCTTCATCGTCTGTTTTCCCCACCACAACATCAGCTACATGAGATCAGATTTTGACCTGTTGAGTTTGCTATTATATCCCAGTCTTTGTAAGTATTTTTTAAATGAATGAATGATGAGGGTACTATATTGTCCAGCTCATCATATTCATTGTTTGCCTTCTGGGCTCGGCCCTGGAGGGGATTTCCTACCTGGGGATTTTTCAGCCTCTGAGTCTCCAGTTTCCCCCACCCCTTCACCTCTATCCTGCCCCCAGATTTCTAGATATCTCATCATTGACTTCTGCACAGAAATTCAGTTCCTTTGAGTCTGTCCCACATGGGGAAGTTGGTCAAATAGGGCCTAGAGTTCATGAGAAAGCAACTTTTCAAAAATCTTTTTTCCCCCCTGTTCTGTATAAAGTGCTTCTCAGAGGCCCGGAGGGAAGTGCCTATGGATGAGTGTGCTGTGTGGATGGCAGTGCCTGCACACAGTAGGTGCTCAGGTGCCACCATCATGACGGTTGAGATTCAGAGGGGCTACCTCACCTCACAGCTGGAGATCTCAGGAGCAAGGCCAAGTCTCCAGATGCCAAGTCTCAAATCTGACCATGCCCTGTTCCACCTTCTCTTAGTTGCTAAAAGCCGGCCAGGAAAGGGAGGTGTTAGAGTCAGGAGGAGCCAGGATGCACAAAGATGTCGTGGGTCACTGCCCAGACATTTATGCCACAGGTCACACACAAAGGTTTGTTGGTCAGTGGAAGGGGATTGACCAGAGGTGCTGGCGCAACACTTAGAGGGTGAACGCTATGTCATTTTCCCCTACACTTGAAACCATGGCTAAGGTGATAGAACTTAAGGTGCTTGATCTATTTGGGGCCTGAGCAGCAAGTGGTCTAATTAATTGGGCCTGCTTGGGTCCAACTCTCTACTCACCTCCAACTTGCTGTGTGTCCTTGAATTACATCCTCAGCCTCTCTGAGCCTTTGGGTTATCCTCTACAAAGATGGCACCCCAGCAAATTTAGATGCCAAGTGGTTTTCAAAAATTGAGCTTGCCTTGGACATAGAAGCCTTTGTGTACAATTTACTGAGACCTAAAGCAGAAGTGAAAAACAGCTGCGTGTCTGGTGGGTCAAGTTCTCAGTAAAGATGTGGCCATCTTTTAGCAAAGCTTCAGGCACTAATGGGCTTCCTGTGGGTGTTTTGGATTTGAGCGCATAGCTCTGTTGGGCTTGCCGGTTTTCATTTCTCCCTTGTCAGTGGGAGGATCTGGGGACTCGTGTGAGGAAGCTGGAGCCTGTTCTTGACTCTCTTCTCTACCCTCATGTCTCGTCACCACTTTTGAGCACTTCCACATCCTAAATTGCCTCCAAGCCACCCACTTCTCTTCATTCCCCTGGACACCACCCTAGTCCGGTACCCCCATCCCCACAGGTTTCTGCAACAGCCCCTTGTGTCCTCCCTGGTTCGCAGAGCAGCTAAGAGTGATGTTTGGAGCTAGACTAGGATCATTCCCATGCCCTGCATAAACCCTTTGAAGCCTCCCCACTGCTGTCACATAAAGTTCAAACTCTTCCCAGGGCTTCCATTGCCCTCTGTGGTCACCTCTCCAGTCCCTTTATAACCCTGGCCACATGGCATCATTTGCCCCACCTTTTCCTCTAGTCCTTTGCACATGCTGTTCTTCTGGCTGGAACCACTGTCTTTACCCTTTTCACTTTGGTAACTCCTGCTTGATCTTTTGGTCTCTCACGTTCCCTGGCCCACTGTCTCTGTCTGTGGCTGAGATTGCCCCTCCTGTGCTGACTCTGGTTAACTGGAGGCATTTGGCTGGAATGCTAGTGAGAGAAGGTTTCTGAGACGAAGGCTAGTGGGAAAGAGCTGTGTCTGCAATGGAAGGAGTGGGTGTGTGCCGCCTACCCTGGGCCGTCCTGATGTGATCCTTCCCCTCTTCTAGGTCTGGCCCTCTCTTCCCCATAAAGTCCTTAGGCTGCTTCTGCTCACACTAATCTCACCGTCTCTAAATGCCTTTGTGCAGAAAACCAGAGCCGCACAACTTAGCCCTGGATTTGTCATACTTAGGCCTGGTTCCTGTCTCCTGGCCTGACTGGACGCTTCTAGAAAATAAGATTTTAGTGAAATCCTCTATGTTCTCATCCAGCAGGCTGGAAACTGGTTGCTAATGGCTGGATGGCTGCTTGCACCCTTCGCTCTGACTCCCCAGCACCCTGTGGATGGCTACCTGTCCTCCCCGCTGTAGCCCCTAGGACCCCACGCTTCTAGGCTCTGACCTTGGCTCCTGCTGTGGCCTGTCCTGTTGACCCCATGCTCCAGCTTCTTGCTGCTCCCTGCTTCCCATCATTCACATCTCAGTTCAAATGTCACCTCCTGGAGGACCCTTTCCTGACTACCCACCCTGTTCCTTTGTGACTTTCTAGAATCTCATCCTGCTTTACATTTTTTATGCCACGTGCCCACTTTCTGAAAGTACCCTGTTATGCCATATATAATGGGCACCCGTGTTTTTGGCCCAAACTTTCAGGAAAAAAAAACCTTTTGTTTTAATTCAATTTTTTAATTTAGTTATATTTAGATACTTTTTGTATTATAAAGAAATTTTAGCATTTATTTTTTAAAATAGTACAAGAAATTTTACATAACAAATAATTACAAAACACAAGGACAGATACAAGGTATTTCAGGTACTACCTATGTAAAATGTGTGTTGCTATTTTTCCCAAAAAAATTTGGAGAAAAAAGTGCACATTTTACACGGCAAAATACAGTATTTATTATTCATGCATTTCCTTTTTTCTTCATCTCTGACTACCTACCCTCAGGTCCCCCCACGTATGAGCTCCCTGAAGGCCGCACTTAGTCTCTTGCTCTCACTGTAACCCCAGGCCAGGCTCTGTTGCTAAATGAATGGACGAGTGAGAAAATGAATGAATGAATGAATGAATGAATGAATGAATGAATGCCTAATAACTGGCAGTCTGTCTTTGAGATTTATCTGGGAGAACCCCTTCACAGGATTGTTCATTTCCCAGGCCTTTGGGATTCTAGCCTCTGGTTCTGCAAGTTCAGGAATGTTACACAAGGCCTCTTGCTTTCTGGGAGAAAGCAAAGTGTTTACTAGAAACAAATAGAACAAACACACCAAAAAGAGAGAGGAAATAGCTGCTGGATTGTATGGAGACCGGGCCCCTGAAAGACCAAGGATCCGCGGAGCCATCTCTTGCTCTTTAGCGTCTCCTGGAAGGAAAGAAGGTGATGAGAGGTCGGGGGCCATATCTCCCAGAAAATCAATGAGGCACGTTTTGCAGCTGACTCACTGGAAAGGAACAAAAACCCTTCTATGGGGCTTGCAGCCTCAGGCTGGAGAATCCCCTGAAGAATGTTAAGGGGGTTTAACGTTTCTCAGCTTTCAGGGAAAGGAAATAGGGAGTGCGGGGAGCATTTTCCTGTATTCTTTTTGGTCCTAACAAACAAGGCCTGTTCCTTAGGAGAATGGCCCCCCTTTTCTTTTTCTGCAATTTTTATTCTCAAAGCCTGTTGTTCAGTTTCTGTTCAAAAGCTGCCTTTCCTTCAGGTCCAGGCAGAAAACTGCTTAACCCGTGATTGCGGTTTATTTTTATTTTTTTTCCCCCCTGTGATCGGTCTAGAAAATACAAAGTAGTAGAAGGAAGAAAAGTAAAACAACCTACATTTTGAGCACTCAGAGGCAACTCTTCAAGCTTTTATTTCCCTCATACATATATTATTTGCTTCTCTTATGTATGTATAAGAAAATTGGGACCATGACATATATACTGCTTTTTCATTTGACAATATATCATAAATAATCATGAACATTCTTATTTAAGAATAACTTTTTGTTTTCTCATTACAAAATAATACATTTTTGTTATTGAAAACTAGAAAACAAAATGAAATGGACAAAAAAATAGCACAAAGAAATAAAAATATCTGTAATTTCACCAGAGATAATCACTGTAAAATTTTATCTAATTATTATTTAAAAACATATTCTTAAAATATTATATTTAAAGCATTTTTATTAAAAAGTAAAAATACAGTCACATTATGCATTTAGTGAGGACAGGGAAATAGTATCTTACAATATGACCATTTAAAATCATGCATATTTTATATATTACTATGTGATAAGTATATGGCAGATGCTATTGGTCCAGTGAAATTTATTGTCATCTTTCCCTACTATGAGGCCTGTAAACTAAAAGATACCCAGCTTCTCTTGCAGCTAGGGCATGGTCATGTGATTTGTTCTGACCAATAAGGTGAAGTCAGGTACCTGACAAAAGCTTCTCTTCCCAAATAAAAATCCAACAACTAAAAAAGAGAAGACTTTTGCTGTTTGCACTTCCCTCTTTTTTCATTTTGGGATGTGAACATGATGCCTCAAGTACAGCAGCCGTTTTGAAAACATGAAGACCATATCCAGAAGCAGAGGATGGTATAGCAGAAAAATAGTAGCAACTGTTGATGATTTTCATGATAATCTCTTCAGCTCTGAGCTGTCTACCTTTGGAATTCATACTGAGTGAGAAAAATATGCCCCATACTTGTTTAAACCACTATTTGCAGGTTTTCTCCTACTTGTAGCTGAATGCTCTCCTCACTGACTCAAGATGCATGATGTTTTATAACATCCAGAATCATTCATGTCTGTCCTTCACCTCTTCATGCTCCATGTAAAATTACTAACTCATATCGGACCGTGATGGGGCCATGCGCACAGTAACATGCCTAATCCAGCTTTATACTTTTGTGTCTCAACCCATAGCACAGTGCTTTGTGAATGGTAAGTAATAAATATTAGTGCTTTTAACTCTCTGAGTTTCTGATTACAGAATGTGTAAAAATTCTGAAACTATTGATTCAGACATCTTCACAGAAATCACCAACACAAAAAGTTTGTTTCTTAAAATACTAAGTAGAGCGCTCAAAGTGACACGCTTGTACTCTTTGGTTTAAGGGATATTTCCAGCTGCCCAGCACCCACCACTTCATTATTGTTACTTGCAACATATCTCAGTTCATGGGTAAAACAACACTTTTGAAAGAGAGGTTGTGTTTAGAAAGACCTGGAAGTGATGAGTGAGGAAGCTATGATTCTGCCCCTGTCATCTTACTGTGATTGCAGATGGAACATGGTCAGTGAGTTGAAATATTCTGTGTGTCCCTGACCTTTGTAAATAAGGGGCTAGTGTTCTTGCCTGCCTGAGCAGGTGGTGGTCAGCAAAGCAGCCTCATGGCCAGGCAGACAAAGAAGAAATAGGGCAGTGTGGTTGCCCAATGAGCCTTTGGAACAAATTGATCCAGGCTGTTCATACCCCCAAAGCCACTATTTGCCAGGCAGTTGTCCTTGTTGTACAATTGGGCAATGGTTAGGGGTGGCGGTGGAAACCTTGACCTCTGCCTGTCCACTTGCAGCAGTAGAATGAGAGGCAATTGCTCAATAAGTGACTTCAGCTCATGTATTCGTTGGTTGGTTCAATCCATCTTCTTTAGCCAAGGAGACCAGTGTGATGGGGAAAAAGTCACTTGAGAAGTTAGTCTTGCTGGCTCCTGCCTTGTGGAAGGCCAGCCAACCAGAAGCCCAAGCCTTTGGTGATTTTAGGAGACATTTAGGTTTTGGCTTCACAGCCAATCAGGTGAGTCACTTGAGTAAGAGAAGAACCAGGACAGCCAATGGTAGGGCTGTAGGATGGAGAGATGCCAGAGGGGAGGGTGGAGCTAGAGAGAGGGCTCTAAGGGTAGTTGAAAAGACTAGAATAGAGAAAGCACTGAGCACTGTTATGTCCTTTCATTCTTCAAACTAATTCTCTTTAAGAGGTTCAGATTAAATGGGTCATCCTCTATCTAAAGACCACATTTATGGAAACACCGTAGTAATTTTCTATATGGGTGGGTACAGAAGTAAAGGAGGAAGATGCTGAGTGAATTAGAAAGGATCACAGAAGTTTGCACATAAAGAGATTTGGAGGTCATTTAGGTCATCAACTGTCTTTTCTGATATGGAAACTTCCACGAGAAAGAAAGTGCTGTTCTTAAGATCACAAAGGTTAGGGAAAATAACCTGACTTCTTTGCTCCAGGCCTGGCGCTCCTTTCTACATCTTTTCTGAGCCTCCTTTTATATTTCCAATGGGAAATGGCTCCCCACTCCCCTACAACCTCTGAGTTTGGAAGAGCACATATCACATGGCTGGGCAAGGTCATATGATATGACAATGTCAAAGTGATATATATGAGCACATATCAGTAAGTGCTCAGGCAATGTCAGCCTGCCCTCTTCCTCAGCAAGGCCTTGCTCTTTTGGAGAAAAAACTAACATCAGGAAGCAATTGGAAACCCAAACTGGGTGCTTTGTATGTGCTAAATTACATTGTGAGCTATCTGAAGGCAAGGACTTTCCTTAGTGTCTTCTTTAAGTCCAGGGCCTGGTGTGGGATCTGGCATCTACTAGGTGCTCAGTACAAACTTGCTGAAAAAAATAAGTGAGTGCCACAAAAAAAAGGGTGTGATTCTCAACACACTTAGAGGAGACTCCTAGAAGAGGTGAAGCGTGAACCAGGCTCCCAAAACATGGCTGTTTTTGAGTTCTTTATTTATGCATTAAATGCATTTAACAAATATTTATTGGGCTGGGCATTCTTTCAGGTGGGGGGGAGTTGCCATTGTATATGTGAAGGTCAGAGAGGGTTCACATGTGAACAGGGAACTGCTATCCTGTTCTTCAAGAGACCATAATGCCAGGGGATCCTACTCAGGGCCCTTTCACCCCTGACCCATTGCTCCCTAGAACATTCTTTTTCCTTTACCTCTCCACACAGACATCCTTGTTAGTGAAATTAGGCTGGTGGGCTTGTGCAGCTGGGAGGGAATTGTGGAGTGGAAAGGTGGACAGTGACACCTGAGTCAGGTGGCTTAGTGTCCCAAAGCTTTGAACCCTAGGCTCTGGCTTTCATAATGTGGTCCCACCCTCGGCAGTCTTTTCTCCAGGAGCTGAGAACCCTCAGATGGGTTAGTAAGGGGTTGATCTGCTGCTGGGCTCTCCTCTTGGATTCTGCAATTGTGGGTAATTTGTGCCTGTGTGCAGCGATGGACTCTGGATTGTGCCATGCTGTGAGGGTGTAGCACAGTCCACATTCTAGGCCAGAAGCTGAAATCCGTTCTGGGGAAGCACTCACTTGTTCTGGGAGGGACACTTGGGAGACTCCTTGCTGGGCAGCTGCAAGGTTGGCACCCAGGTGGGATCCCCAGGAAGTCATGCTAAGGTACGAGTTTCAAACGGAGCTGTTAAGTGTTCTGCTTAACAGAAAGCTGTTTGCATTCTGCAGAAATGGTTATGCAATGAACTATTCTGGGGCAATTGTGGTTTAGATATAAATCAAGAGGTAATCCTGGAGGCTGGAATGATTTGGGGTGATTACAGTACATGGAAAAGGTCATGGCTATCATCAGATTCCAAAAGTGTTAGTTGATACCAAATGGCAAAGATTTGTTTATTTAATATGTGTAAGGAAACTTGGTTTCTTAGGGGCAGAAATGCTTGGGGATTGGCTGAGTGGATGTACCTGCATTTCTGGTCAAGCAGAACATTTACAAGGAAATTAAAGTTATCTAAGATTTGGTTTGCTGATGTGGCACCCCAAGCAGGAATATTTCCATCTTGGGGCTGGAAATTTATTTCAACATAGGAAGATCTTATTTGCCTCTTTTTAAAAATAAAGAAGGTAAGGCACCTTGAGGGAAAGTGCTTTGTTCAAGGCCACAGTGCCACGCACAACTGTGCAGATCCCCCAGGGGCCCTGATGCATCCACTACAACCTGTGGCTTCAGCATAGAACAGAACATTCTCGTTTGGTACCGACATTGTTTAATTGACAAGGATAGAATTTTACAGCAAGTCTTTCAATGTGAACTGAGAGGTCAACGGAATTTATTTCCTGTTCAAGAACGTAAGTATAGAAGTCTCTGCTTATTAGTGGAGATCAGGAACTACAACTGTTCAACTACAGTTTGGGTCCTCCAGGAAGCTGGTGCTAAAACAGGAGTGGTCATACAAGAGAGTCATCGGGAGACATGTTTCTGAAAGATAAAGCGGGAGGGAGCAGAGGTAGGCAGGCCTTGGACCTTGCTGCAGGTGTGAGCCCTGTGGAAGAGGGATGGCAGGAAGGATTGGGTAGGAAGAGCCTTAGACCACAGTGCAGCTCCGAGTACATCTCTGCTGGGCTGATGGAGAATGCTGCACGGGGCAGGAGAGGACGGGCTCTGCTGCACGGGGCAGGAGAGGACGGGCTCTGCTGCCCACATCGTGCCCAGCCATTGAGCAGAAGTGGCCTGGGGGAAAGAGGGCCTTGCTGGGAATGTGTGGTAGCCCCAAAGGGGCCGGACCTAGAGGCTGACAGTCAACCATTCCCCTGTAGCTGGTTGTCTCGAAGGGGAAGTGAGTGGTGCCTTTCTATGGCTGCATGCAATGTACTGTTTGCCTGTGTACCTTGTATCGGGCTCGGTGCTAGGCTGGAGCCTACACAGACCTGAGGAACATTGTTCCCATCCCCAGGGAGCTCATGGTCGAGCTGGGAAGACCAAACATGTACACCTGAACAAGCAAATATGTGTTTAATAATGGCAAAAGCAATAATAAAAGGAGAGTGATGGAGCAGTTTGAGAGTGCCAGGAACAACGTGTGCTAGAGTTTCAAAGAGGGTCCCTGGAGGAATGCTTGGGATGTTCCCATTAAGCATCACGATGGGCGGATGTACCGGGTGTTCTGCATCATCTCAGCCTTTCCCACTCCCACGTGTTGCCTCCCCGCATTCGGCATTCTCTGAGTGCCTACCCAGTAGTAGGCTCTCTGGCAGGAAGTGATTATGTGGGTCCCTGGCTTATGATATTGAGGGGCCTTACAGACTGACGGATCATTTAAAAAAACAAATCTATAGAAGTGTGTGTGGGTTTGTGTGGGGCTCTTATTGGCTGGAATCTTGCCATTATTCACGGTGAGGCAAACGATGGGCCAAGTCATTCATTTAGCTCCCATATAGTTGTTAAGCTCTGAAGTTCATAAGGCAGTAGTAGCCAAGAAGTCTTGTCATTCCATTCATTATGAAAAATAGAACAGATTATAGGAAATATAAGAAAAAAGAGAATAATGAATCACACAATGGACCAGGAATATACTCATCACCGAGCTGCAAAAATTCTCAACTCATGGAAAATTTTGTCACATTGGTAGCCTACTTCACTTCCCCACTCGTGCATGATTCTGGATCCCCACTTATATAATGTCAGGGATTCAAAAATCCTGACATTATTTCATTTCACTGGTGAATATTTTAGTACCTATCTCTGGAAGAGAAGGGTGCTGTTTTTCTTTTAAAGCATACCCACAATACTACTGTCACACACTTGAACTTCCTGAGCCTCATTCACCTTTCTGATCTATAAAATGGTCATAATGACATCTATTATGCAAAGTTATTACCTACATTTTACATACAGTGCTTAGCTCAGTAGCTAGTCCCAGCCATGGCCATATCGCAGTGCCTATGATCTGTGCTAGGAACTGTGGGGGAAAGTAAAAAAAAAAAAAAACAACAACAAACCCACAGTATGAGCTCTGCCCCCAAACTTTTCAGTCTAATTAGAAAAACTGAGAAATGTCATTAGCTGTGTGTTTTCTGCTTTCACAGAACACTTTGTAGGGAAAACAATATTTGGTGAATTGAGTGTCCTCCGTAAAACAGAGTGACATTTTCATATGTTCAGAATCTACATCAAAGCAGAAATATTTAATTAAATAATTAGCCTTGAAAACAAAGGACTAAAGAGAATCTTAATTCTCAAATTGCTTAATTATTCTTATTTTGGATAGAAAGCAATTACTACCTGAATTTTTTAACACTCACACACATATATTCATTTTTCTTACACACATCGACACATAAACATCACATAAGTATACAAAATCTGTCTTACACATGTCTTGCATCTTTTATATGCACTTTTGGTTTGGAGATAGTTATGACTTTTATATGTTCCAATGATTGGCTTTTTGAGAGTAATCTTGACAGTCTCATCAGTTCATATTATTACTAATGATTGTAGGTCTCAAGATCTGTGTTCATTCCCTCAACGTATTAGCTATTTGTATAGAATTCCCAGGACACCTGTTCATCAATTAGGAGTGTTTTTATTTCTGGTGGTAACACTAAGTCATGTTAAACCCCTGGTCTCTCAGGGTTTACACAAGTACGCATCCTCTGCCCTTGCTGAAAGACGATCATTTCTCGAGGTTCTGAGGGCCCTGGGAAGGCCACCTCGGTAATGAGGCTGGAAAAGTGAGGCATCCATTGCGTGCACACCAGCCTTAGGAGGTGATGTCATAGAGTTCTGGCCAATGAGATGTAAGCAGAAGCCTGCTGGGGGTGGGAAGGGTTGGTGGTGTTGGGGGCGGGTCTTTAGGAATGCTTTCGCTGATAAGAGGGACAGAACCTGGCACTGACTCTACTTAACCTATTCCGTGTTTTATTGTTCTTGAACACAAATGTGCTTGTGAATGGTGGCAGCTATCTTGCAAGCGTGAGACAATGTGGTAATCATTAGTGTATTTGCCAAATATTTCCAACGGTCCTTCTTGGGGGTGCATCACAGAATTGTCTTTTCCTACAGCTTTTGAAAATAGGTTTGGTCATGTGACCTCCTTTGGCCAGTGAGCTCTGTGTATCCATTCGGGTAAAGTTCATACCTTTTTTAGGTACGTCACTCACAGACGTTTCTTCTCCTGCCTCGGCAACTGTGGAAGCGTGTGGAAAGCTGGGGCCTGCTCACTCTAGGTCTCTGAGAAACTATTAGTGAGCAGAGGTCTTCTGCAAATAAGTGATAAACATGTCGCATGTATGGGAATTCTTCTTTAATCTCTGACATTTGGGTGTTGTTACTGCAGCAGAACTGAACTTGTCTTGACTGTAAAGGCAACACATAAGGGCGGAAGAGCAAAGGTGTTGGGTAACTAACCCAATGCCAATAACTGCCTACCTCAAGGCTCTTTGTTATGTGAGAAAAAAAGAACTATAATTATTTTTATAATTATTTATATAATTTACATAATTATAATTATGAATTTATAATTTAAAGTTTAATTTCTATTTTATTTTACATTTAATTTTATATTAAAATTTAATTATAATTTATAATTATTTGTATAATTATTTAAGCCAGTTGTAGAAAGTACTTGCAGTAAGAGTATTCTTCAATAATATGAAGGCCACTAAAAAGCAATTCTGGTTTCTTTCTACTCTCAATACTTCTGACTTTAGATGCTTTTTCCCCTCCGCACCCAACAGTTCTCCAACGCCAGCAGGGGGTCCTACAATTCAATTCAATTCTGATACTGGAGTTAGCATCCAGCAGGACAGGTTAAGGGTTCAGTCCCACAAGACTGCGCCTCACTTCCGATGCCAATGGTAAGTCCAGGCCTCTGGTACTTCGGACTGATCAGCTATAAATTGGGGGTTCCCATAACTCCCTCCTTGGGTTTGATAATTTGCAAGAGAGGCTCACAGATCTCGGGAAAACAGTTTACCCATTGGATTGCCAGTTTATTATAAAGGATCCAACTCAGGAACAGAGGGAAGGGACGCATAGGTGTGGCAAGGTGCGGGGAAGGGGCAGAGAGCTTCCATGCCGCTCCGGGCGCATCACCCTCCCAACACCTCCATGCGTTCCGCACCCAGGAAGCTCTCCGAATTCTTTTGGGTAGGTTTTTTTTTTTTTAAAATGGAAGTTTCACTACTCAGGTATGATTGATCAAATCATTGGCCATTAGTGATTAACAACCTCTGGGGTGGGGTTGTGCAGCTGAAATTTCTAACCGTCTAATCACTTCGTTGATTCCAGTGGCAACCAGCCCCATCCAGGCTCTTGTCCTCTCACTAACATACAAAAAGACACTTGGCCCGGCTAGGTGGCTGGGTTGGCTGGTGCACTGTGAGTTCAATTCCCAGTCAGGGCACATAGCTAGGTTTCCATCCTCGGGTTTCATCCCCAGTCAGGGTGTGCATACAGGAAGGCAACCGATCAATGTTTCTTTCTCACATTGATGCTTCTCTCTTCCTCTCTAAAAAGGGAAAAAGACATGTGTCATTTCGGAGGTGCAAGGGTTTTAGAAGCTGTGTGCCAGGAAAGGGGGATGAAGACCAAGTACATGTTTCTTACTATGTCACAGCTTTCCGTACTGTGAGTCTTTCACATTCTCTTGTTCATATTTCCCTTTTCTAAATTTCAATTTTCATTTAGTCACCATTTGTGATAGAAAGATGCATTTGTTTCTGTATTTGCATAAATACTTCCTCTTTGTCTTGATTTGCAGAATTCAACAGGCACAAAAAGACTTCGTTTTACCCACTTCCTTCAAGCTCATTTGTTCCTACAAGAAAATCATCTTTACAATGAAAGGCAAGAGAGAAGCTCTTTCTAAGAAGAAACCACTGAGAAGATGTATGGTCTTACCTTGCATCTCAGAATTACTTGGAAGTCCTGTTAAAATGCAGATTCCTGGGTTCCGTCCCTAGGACTTCTGGGGTATTGTCTAGAGCTCTGTGTGCTTAATAAGTACCTGCAGACTTCTAACACAGGGGTCCTCTGACCTCACTTTGCCTCTGACCTTGGGGAACAAGAGAGAGAAACCCACAAGCCACTTGGAGGACTGGCCCTAGTAGATGCTGTTAACACCCTTTGGTCACCGTGCAAGAGTTAGTAAGTGCGTGTATGTCAAAGCATATTTCACCTACCTTAGGGGACACACACTGACTGCCCATGGACTGAATTTATCTTGAAACCTGTGTGGATTTTTTGGACTGAACAGTATTTAATTCCTTTGAACAGTTGCACATTAAATTTTTTTTTAAAGATTTCATGTTAAAATCTGTATTTCTAGTCTCTGTTGACAATAACAAGGTCTGACAACCCTCAGCCTACATTTCTCCAGGACATGACTTGGCTGGGGTGGTAAATGTCTTTGGAGGGGGTATGTACCCTGCATCTGACCTCAGCCCCCAGCATTCCCATTAATTACCCCTAACCCTTTTCCTCATTTACATTACTTGCTGGTGCTAAGATGCTTTTGAATTTGTGATACATTAAACAGTCTTCCTGCTCAATTGACAAACGTGTGTGTGTGTGTATTTTCTGTCCTTGGGCAGGGCAGATCAAATAGGGCTTTGGTTTATTATGATGGACGTCCATGGTCCCGGTCAGTGGGCACTGTCATTCATGGAAGTCGTACAGCTCTCCTGTGGGCTGAAGGACCCGTCCTGAGACCAGGGACTCAGAGGATGACCACAGTGGGAAAACTGCCTGGTCGCAGGAGCGGTTTCTCTGCTCAGGAGCTGACATATAATAGGAAGCCTGCCATTCATCAAAGATCCCAGGACAAGGGATCTTTTACACAGACATGAGGAAGTGAAAACTAAAGCCACTTGCACACTTCTCTGAAGGCAATAGGACACGTGTAGCCAAAATCAAGGAGATACACATATACATGTAAACAGATATGTACTCTCACAGTTATGTATGTGTATGGATCTCAATGCATATATGTTGCATATACGTTGCATATGTTGCATCACACACAAATAAAAAAGAAAAATCATGGAAGGGATAAAGGGACTAAGAGGCAGCTTGTGAGAGACATAAAAAAGTGAATCTAAGACTCTCATGAGTAGTAGCATGAAATAATAGAAAGATCACGGGTTTCAGAGTCCGGTGGTCAGAGGCTCAAATCCCTACTCCAGTACATGTTAACAGTATGATGTGAGCAAGTCCGTTCACCTCTCTGAGCTCTGCTCTTTCCTCTCTGAAATGGGTGTGAATATTCCTACCCTATAGGGTTTTTGTGAAGAGAAAATGTGACAGGGACAGCATCTATCCGGGACGTGGCCCATGGTAAGTGCCACTAGGTAGTTTTTCTTTTCGCCAGTTGAACCTACTGATGGGGCTTGTCTTGCTTTGCACTCTGAGGCCCGGAACTCTGGGTGCTCTGGCGTGCGGGCAGGCCTGAAGGTCCCCTTTCACTTTCCAGAAGTGGAACTTGTAGGTGGTTCAGAGATCCAAAGGGCCAGGAACTAGCTTAGGACCGCTTCCTACTCTTAGAGAGCTTTCCTGGCTGATGCTTCCCAGCAGCGGTTTGCCTGATGTGTGCTGAATTCTGTAAGTAACGGGCCCACGGAAACCAAACGAAATTGGCCTGACCTTGGTACAATGAGTCAAGATCCAAGAGCTTTGAGATGCCTGGATGGTTCCAGACCTCGGTACTCCCACGTCCCTGCTGTCTGGTCTGTGATTCCCACTGACAGGTACGGAGCACTTGGGGCTGGAATCTCCGGCTCAGAGGTGAGCTGTGGCCTGCCCATCGTCTGTGCTCACCTGTCTGCTTGGCCTCACCTCTCCCTATGGCGACCTTTGCCCTCTTGCTTCCAGGAGGTTCCTCTCTGGTGCTGCTCCGCCAGGGCTGCGGTCTTGGGTGGGGGCCGGGCAGGTGAGGAGAAGCTCCAGCTCTGCCACCACACTCGCTATACCTGTCAAGTGACCTCAAGGATTTCGATGGAACGTTCCTGGCTGTGGGACAAACTGGGAAGCTGGCCAGCCTTTCAACTGAACTCTCCCCACCTTCTCTTCATAGGCTTCTTTCCTCTGCATCTTCAGACTTTCATGTCCCCTAATCCCCTCCTACACGCCCCTGCTGTGTATGGCAGCTTCTTCATCCACACCTACCCTGACCTGCATGGCCCCTGCGAAGTTAAGCTTCCTCCTGACCGAACCACCAAGACCTCTCCCGCTCCCAGTTAGGCATTAGGAAGAAAGCAAGCTGATCTAGCCTGTGTTTGGAAATCACGTATCTGCTTGCAAATTATCGAGGGCTGCTTTACTAGCTCTGTATGCCTTTGTTATGTTTTAAATTTTATTTCTCAGTTGCAGTTTACATTCCGTATTATTTTGTGTTAGTTTCAGGTCTACAGCAGTAGTTAGATAGTTATATACTGTACAAAATATTTTCTCTGATATTTCTAGTATCCATGTGGCACTATGCGTAGTTATTACAAAATTATTGATTATGTTCTGTGCCATTAGATAAGATACTTAATCTTCCTGAGCTTTACGCACAATTTTTAAAAATGTAGCCAGTAAAAACTATTTGTTGCCCCTGTTACCATTTTTCTCCATAAATAATAGTGAAGCTCTTTTTTAAATTTCTTTCTTTTCTCTCCTTAAACTATGCATCCTAGAGACCAAGACTGAGAACATAAGAGAAGAATAGACGTGTTTAGTGTGTGAAGAGCTGGAGTGGAAAGAACATCGGACTTGATTCTGACTTCAATTCTTGGCTGGCTGACTTTTGGCAAGTTACTCAAACTTCCTAACCCCTTGTGATTTCATCTTTAAAATGGCCATAAAAATAATACTTCCCTTATGCCTAGGGCTCGGGAGGATGACGTGAGAGGGAATTTGGCGGGACTTTGAGCATCAGGAAAGCCTGCGAATGCTATGCGGGGCCGCTGCTATGATATTCTAACCTCTGGCTGGAAAGAAGCCCTTCAAAGGCGGGTTTTCTCACCTGCTTTGTTTCCTTCCTGCTTTCCTGCAAGGGGCTGTGAATCTGTGTATGAGAGGGGTTAGACATTTGTACACAAATGTTCATAGCAGCATCATTTATAACAGCAAAAAGTGGAAGTGAGCCAAATTTCCACCAATGGGTGAGTGGATAAACAAATTGTGGTGTATTCATGCAAAACGGAATATTGATCAGCAATAAAAAGGAATAAAGTGAACCTTGAAAACATTATGCTCAGTGAAAGAAGCAAGTCACAAAGGCCACAAAGCACATGACTCTATCTGCATGGCCTATTCAGAATAGGCTAATCCCGAGGAGACACTGAGTGGATTGGTGATTGCCTAGAGTGGGCGGGGTGGGGGAGGGTGGGGGATGAAGAATGATGGGAAGGGGTTTCTTTTGGAGGTGATGAAATGTCCTCAACTTGGTCCTGCTGGTGGCTAAGTGTTATTCACATAACAAAAGGGTTCTCCCTAAGTTCCTTCAAATATTGACCCCTAATACATCCATACCATGTAAGGATTTGTCTACATTTCCTTTGGGCCTATATGAACCTTATAGGGACCTGGCGGAGTTCTTCCTTTTAATCCTTGTAGCATCTCTGCAAGGAGGGGGCTAAGTGACATGTTCAAAGTCACAAGGCTAGAAACACACAAGGCCATTATTCACTGCCAGACCTGTATAGCCCCTGGATCCCATCCTTTTTGTGACACTTCTGTGGCTGAACAGCACTGATAGCATTGGAAGGTGAGGATGGCTGGAAAGGATGGAGAATGTAAATAAGTTCAAAGTCACTGCCAATTAAGGACCCAATGGAAATGTGTGTTAAGTATCTCCAGCATATGAAAGCAAGTCACTAGGGTCTAAACAACCTCTTCAGGGTCAAAGTCAATGATTTGCACTGCTGATGTCAAATGTGCTCTCCCCCTGGTGACCCAGCCCTGCTCAGCCCCACCAGGCCTGGCTTCTCAGCAGCAGCAGCAAGAACTCTGGGCAACATGGAAGCATCCAGGCAGGAAGCTGGGTGCCCCATATGATCACTCAGGATACTCAGCTCCAGCCCCTGGGCCAGGCGCCACTGTAAATGAGATTCCTGAGCTCAGAGCTTCACTCCACGGATAGAAAATCCCCACCAGGCACGGCCAGGAAGACACCACCCGCAGCATCATTAAATTATAACAAGCACTGAAACTCACTCCAGAAACCTGGGTCTGTTTGTCCTTGCAATCGGAAGGAAGCATGTGATTGGCTGACAGAGATCAGCCTAGCAGGCCTTATCTCTGGCTGGTTATTATTTGATTAAAGAGGCTTCCTCCTGCTGGGGTGTTTCAAAACTGTGCTGGGAGAGTTTGCTGCTGCCTAGGGAGTTTTTCTGAGGTTACTGCCGAGCACCCAAAGTCCTTCAGCCTCTGGCCATACAAAAAGGCACCCCGTGGAGCTTTTGATTCACTCCCACACAGACTGGGGCTGTCTTCTCCAGAGTTTCGATCAGCTTTGCTAAGCACCTGGTTGGAAATAGTTCCTCAGACACCACAGAGACGAGGATACAGGTATTAAACAAGATTTTTGTTGGGGGGAGGAACCAATTTCTTAGGATGTTATAGCATTAGAAATGGGGTGGCATGGGGGGTGGGAAGACTGGACTAGCAAAGTGAAAAGCAGGAGAGGCAGAGAATGTGGAGGGAGGAAGTGGAAAGATAGAGAACTCAGAATCCTGGAATCCTTCAGGAAGACCAAGTCAAGGCATGAGTTGTTTGCACCTGCAAAGGGGCATGAGCTC
Organism: Trachops cirrhosus; assembly: GCA_028533065.1. Lineage (NCBI taxonomy): Eukaryota > Metazoa > Chordata > Mammalia > Chiroptera > Phyllostomidae > Trachops > Trachops cirrhosus. The sequence goes on along the minus strand of CM052542.1, from coordinate 144,524,925 downwards.
GGATCGTGGTGCGCCATTCAGGTCTGCGTGCTTTTGCTCCCCATAAAGTCCTTCCTGATATCCAGCTGGTCTCTTGGCCACCTTGTCATCCTTCCCTCGGGCTCAGAACCCCAAAATCCTCAGAGGGTTTTGGACACTTTACAAGAAATCTAATTGCTTTAGCTTGAAACATCATTAAGCCTGGTTTGCAAATGGAACATGGCCTTCAAAGCCATGTGAGGTTGGCACCAAGCCTTGGGAGGTGGGCTGCAGAGAGAAGAGTGGGGCTGGGCACCTCGTTTGTGAGAATGTTTCCCACTTTGAGATCTGTGCTTGATGTGCGCTGTCTGTTCCCACCTCCATCATATACCCAGCTTAGCGGTGTTGTCTAACGGAGCTTGATGTCAAAGGCTTCATCACTAGAGATCAAAGCTGGAACCTTGTGGTACCAGCAGAAATCTCACCACCTGGAACGATGGTGAAAGAGACGAAAGGATGACCTTTGTCCTCTCTAGTTGTTAGGTTTGGCTGGAGCTGGCTGAGGAAGGAAGGATGTGATGCAAAAATGAGGAAAACAATTTTATTTTGACATTGAGCAGAAAAGAATGCTTTTATGGTAAATGGGTATTCTTAAAACTGATTTTTCCCTATGTATTTTAGGTTAAGAAATAACCACGCCAACTGTATTTCCTTTCTCTAGTCTTGGTGGCAGTCTTAATTCCGGTGGTCCCTGCTTCATGCTGGGTGGGAGGTTACCAGGGCTTTGTCCTCACAGCTTCTCCACAGGGTAAAGGATTCCCCTTCCTGCTGATTCCCCAGAGAGTTCCCTCTGTGGAGGCCCCATTGGATTTCTGGAGTAATTAGTCTGAGAATTTCGTTAAAGTGAACCTTCCTTCCCCCTCATCATTTTAAGGGACATGTCAAGAGGTAGAGGACAAGTCCTGTGCAAGCAGTTTTACCTCCTGGGCCTGACTCTGCTCTTCTGGAAGCACACCCTTCCTTGTCCACCGTCTGGATGAACGGTCTGTCTGGGTCCTGCTTGTCTCTCCGGTCTCCCTTCTCACCACTCTCCATCTGTGTCCTGCCCTGTGGACACATTTTCTTTCGCCCACCATGGTTGACCTTGTTTCATGTTAGTCTCTCTGCTTGGAGCACTTTCCACCTTGCCCTGGCTGCTGGTCTGGCCAAGTCAACAGATTAGTCAGGTCTCTGAGCAAAGCCACGTCCTCTGGTATTGGAATTCACCCTGCTGGGGCAGTAATCACATTGTCTTATGATTGCGTGTTTCCTGGTCCATTGCCCCCACGAGACTGGTGGGTCTGTGAAGGCAGGAACTTGCTCCCAGGTAGGTCCCCAGAGCCCAGCAGCGTCTGATGCCCAGCAGACTCAGTGGGAATAACAGCTAACATTGACGGAGTGCCTCGTACGTGCCTGGCATGGTCCTAAGTGCTTTACACTTGTTCACTCAATTCTCACCCATTTAACCTTTGAGGAAACTGTGAGTTAACCCATTTAACCTTTGAGGAAACTGTGAGTTAACCCATTTAACCTTTGAGGAAACTGTGAGTTAAGACACAACAGTGAATGGTGGACCCTGGAGCCCACACTTTGACTCCTATGCCGAGGTGCTTCTCAGAGTCAATGATACACCAATGAAGGCTATTGGGCTAATGACAAGAACATGGCAGCTCTCCCACCTGCTCTGCTGGGCCTGTTCACTCAGCTGATCTACTGCTCATGAACCACAGCACAGGATGTGGCAAGGCTTTGAGGATAAGTGGGCACAGATTGACCTGGGATGCTTTCAGTTCTGTGTTCTGTTCTCTCTATCAGAATCTGCTTTCCCCATTGGCCTCCCACCTACCTTTGTAGCCAGGTTTAATCACTCATGGGTTCCCACCTATAGCCTGAAAGGGGCTCCAATCAGGAATTCAGTAGAACCTTGAAGGAAGTGCTTGAAGAGACTGCATTGACTGGAGATTCACAGTGGGTCAGGCCCCGTGCTGGGGGCTTTCCCTAGTATATCTCATTTACTCCCTGTGAGATAGGATGGTTAGCATCATCCTATGTTTTAGAAGTACTAAGGCTAAGAGACCACAAGTAACATGCCCAAGATGGTCAGTGCATGAGCCGAAATTCAATTTCCAAAGTGTCTAGGCTCAGAACCTGCCCTTCCCAAATCCCAGGCCTTGGACTCACTGCCTCTTGGTGATGGGTCCACTCTAATATTCCTGTTTCTCTGTTTATCTCCCCAGTTGCTGAGTAGTCCTCAGCTTCTCATCTTCCCTGAGTAGACCCTGATCTAGCAGCTGGCTTGGCAAGATTGGGCGCCAGCCTGGGCACCCCAGTTCTGAGCTTCCCTCAGTCCCAGAGTGACCCTGCCCCTCTCCTCCTCTCTGGGGGAGTGATCTTGAAGCCTCTGGTGCCAGGGCATCACAATTGGGAAAACCCAACCCAAGGCCTCCAGCTGAAGGGACTCTCCCCAGTCTGATCAGCTTTGTTTGAACAGGAGTATAGCACGCATGGGGGGAAGGGTCATTCACATCCCCTGCTGAACTTTGCTTTTTCCACTTGTCATCAAAATTATCCAAGCCCCACTTTCCTCGTCTGTAAGAAGGCATAGCACTTCTCTCACCGGGTTACTTTGAGAATTGAGATTCTGAATTTAATCAATCTCATTGTGTGCCTACTGTGTGTGAGGCACTGGGGTGTAGTGGAGAATAAGGCAGAGAAAGAAAGATCCCTGCCCTTGTAGAATGGGGGTGGGGGAGGAGTTAAAAAAAGTCACATAAATTAATAGGTCATTACCATCTGTGATGAGAAAAAGAACAAAGGACCTAATTTAGTTGGAGGTGGGGGGCTAGTCAAGAAAGGCCTCTTTGATGAGCCGACAGCTTTGAGCACCTGACGTGCCACCTCAGCCTGAATGCAGTAGGTGCTCAGCATGTGAGACCCTGGTGAAGCAAGCACCTGCCACTCTCTAGGTCTCAGTCTGTGAGTATGGAGTGAGGGGGTTGGACTGAATGGTTCCTGGAGCTGAGTTGCTCATCTCCGGCATTTCCATTCTCCCGACTCACAGCAAGATGGAGCTGGGTTGAACAAGGCTCTCCCGATTCCCTGTCCAGTGATCTCCTTCCCCAGTTGTCTCCGCTGATGGGAAGAGTCTGGGTTCAAACTCAAAGAGGGCAAAAGGAGGAATTGGCTGATCCTGTCTCTTAGAATCCTTTTCTCCCAGCTCCTCCTTCCTACTCTTCAGCAGGAGCCCAGCATCCTCAGTGCCCTGGGGTCACTCCCCCAGGTGAAAATCCCTAAGTCAGGGACTGGGGACAGAAACCAGGTTCTCCATGTCCTTCGCCCCAAGTTCATGCATGTCTAGCCTGGATGAATAACCTGTTGGGGCAGTGTTCTCCGGTATGAAATTCCACGGACAGGCAGGCCGAGAGGGGAGCAGGGAGCTGAGGATTTGGAGACGAGCCCACAGTCTTCCTTGGCTGCCCAGGAATGCTCCCAGCTGCCCCCTCCCCCACCCACGCGGCCTCCCACCAGGAGCACCGTGTTCCTTTTGCACTGCACACAGTGCCTTTGTGAGCTCTCTGGGCTTTAGTGGCAGCTCGTCTGAAGTGCTGGTTAGCATTTTTCCCAGACAAAGCCGGAGGCTCTGGGAGGTGATAAGAAGGCTAAGTGGAGGACAATGAGGAAAGGCCGTGGTCAGCGTCAGGCTCCTGAAAGAGTGGTGATGTCAGCACCTTCAATTCTCTCCCACCTTCCCCGGTGGGCGACCCTGTCCCCTTGACCTCCACCACCATCTCTTCATCTTCTCTTCCCTACCTGGGGCTCACTCTCACCTCAGGCCAATCCCCGCCCATTGCTTGCTGGCCAGGGTGCGAGGTAGAACCTCCTAGGGACATCACTGTTTTACCCAGTGATTCCTGAAGGGAGCAATCCTAGGGGTGGGGGTGCAGGGGAACGGGCATTAAGATTGACACTTCAAGGCACACAACTTTCTTCACATGAAATCAGGATTCAAAATCCTCTGTTTGGTGGGAGAACCATAGAGGTTTGATGTTGAGAAAGAAGCAGAGATTCCATGTCATAAATAATACATGAGACCAAGAGCATTTCCAAAGAGACTTGGAATAGTAAGTATAACCCAAGGCAGATCTCCCCAACAGGTCCTAAGAGGAAAAAGTGACAGGATATTGGCAACAGGAAGCCCACCCTCACCATTCAGTTCCCAGAACCCACAGCCTTGTTAATCCCACCAACGTGGAGCTGGTTGAGTAGCATTTCAGAGACATTATGGGGCTCCCAGTTGCATGCTGAGCCAGTGCTAATGAAAACACTCCATCATCACTCCTGGGCTCTCAAGCAGCATGGGGGCAGGAGCCATATCCCTGCTCGTCCACCCCCTGCCTCAGCACACTTGCTTAGTGAGCTTTGCCTTTGGCCTCTTCCCAGTGCTAATGGGGCTGGTGGGAAGTTTAGCGGAGGCTGCCTCTGTGTATTGGGCTTCAACATCCTGGCAGAAATCAAGTTGGCTTGAAAAAACCACCCAAAATGAGTCTTGAAAGAAAGCGCCATCCATCTCCCCGTGGGCTGGACGTTCTCTGCTGGGAAGGGGTGGTTGCTGTGGAACTTAACCCCCGGGGCTGCTGCTAACAGTGTGCATGATGTTTTCTTTGAGTCAATTCCAAAAAGTGACTATGAGAAAGAAGGGCCTGGGACAATGGAAAACCTTGGGACTGAGAGCTCTTTTCGGAGTTGGCGATGGGAAAACCAAGGGGATCAATCAGTAGGCAGGCAGGAGGCGGCTGCTCCCCACCCAGCCCTGCCCCTGCTCAGGCAGCTCCAGGAGCCACGGGGGAGGAGCTGAGCCTGTGCTCAGCAGTCCCTTGGCACCTCCCAGGGACAGCAGCAGTCCTGACCCCCTCCTGCTCTCTTTGGGGCACATTTTAATTATCTTGCGGGATGATGCTCAGGGTGAGTCTGCCAGATAGGATGGAGGGAGGGGGGCCCTCCATTACATCAGCCAGAAACGGTACACACAATTAAATCACAGAATACGTGCCCTCTACTCCTGAAGTTTTGTGGGTTCGTGAAGCAGTGCTGTGTGTCCCTATTGCGTTGCCATCTCTCCTTTGAATGTCTGCTTACTACACCACCATCCCCACCCCTCCTCTAATTAGCTGCCTGACTCAGGGCAACAAGGCACCACTCTCTAGGAACTCAAAGCCCAGGGGAAGAGACGGGTAATTAAACAAGCTACTTAGTGTAGCGTTACAGTGTGGAAAGTGCCACCATAGAGCAGAGCCTTCTTCTCAGGGCAAATACTGTCCCCCCAGTTCCATCCCCTCACCCCTCCTTGTCCTTGCCCTGGAATACCTTCTGGGTCTCAAACCCAATTCTTTTCCAGGAGACTCCAGTGGCTACTCCCAGTACCCACCTTCCAGACATCAGATGGGTGCTGGTCTATGAAATATCATAGTCTCTCCCAGAAACCATAGTTTCTTCCAGTCTCAGGCGATGGAAGAACTAAGGACAAAGTAGCAAAGTCTTTAATATAGCTGTCTGTATTCAGTTTGAAAAACTTCCCTTTGTTCTGCGAGTCTTTCCTTCCTGCTTCTTGAAACATTAAAACATTCTTTCTTTGATCAAATGATGGCGGTTTTTGATGGTCAGTTAATGTTTAGTTTAATTTTAATACTATGGCTGGGCAGAACGGAAAAGTCAGCGTCCCTTTGTTTACTGCACTGTGAGAGCTCAAAGTATGGGAAGCATTGTTCAACAAGCTGCTTGTCACCGAGGTTAACACCCATGTCCTAACCCAAGCGGGAGCCCCGGGTGTCTTTCTGAGTGTCTGATTTCAGGTCTGTAGCAGAGAGTGGCAGAGCTGATACATTCAAATTCTACTCACTTCCCCAAGACACTAAGCTGTCTGTGGCAGCCAAATCCTTAAATAGACACTACTCTTTTCTTGGCGCCCCAGGCTCCTGTATGTTTAATGCTTTGAGTATCTGATTTCTGGGCCAAACTCATGAAAATCTAAAGGGGAATTATCCGTCTCAGAAAGCAGTTGCAATGGAAATAAAAACCATTAGGACTCAGTGTTATCAGGATGTTTAATTTTTCATTGAAATTTCAAGATAAAAGTCCATCTTCAGAGTTGTGTTAACCCAGATCTCCTGCTTCCACGTAGATGCAGCTTAGAGGCTGCTGGAAAACACGCCCAGGGTAGGGTAGACTTTAGGGGTCCTCCATCTACCAGCCTGCGTGAAGGGATTTGGGGGTCAAATGAGCTGCTATAACTCAATGGTGTCTGCTATTGCATCTCATTGTCCTGTCATTTTGGATATGGTACAGGGCATTGGAATTCCCCCAGGAGCTTAATGGACCCCTCCACCCCCCCAAAAAAAATGTCCATCAGGCAGGCCAAATCCCAATAACGCAAGTGGGGAAGTCCAAATTCTTGGGCTGCAGGGGAGTGTTTCTGTGTTAAAAGTTGTTTAAAATAAGCGAGTTGTGCTGGGCCTAGCTGTTTAGCAGTAATGGGGATTTGCTTTACCCATTTTGCAGTGTTGGCTTTGCCCTGTGATGGTGATGCAACGCAGACTCTCGTGTTTGAATTGAGTGCTTCCAGAGGTCAAGGGTACATCCTCCTCTTCTCCTTCTGCCCATCTCTTCTCTGGGACCCAACACATCTCTTGGCACCTAGGAAACCAAAAAGTTGTCATTGATGACAACGATCGTGCAAATGACTCATAGGCTGTGGAAAGAATCACTTGCTAGCCATGTCTACCTTGACTTAATATGACCACATAGTCACTAATATTTTTAACTTGCCTATCTAATTATTAAAAGGCAATTCTTTCTTCAGTTTGATAATTGTGATCATTAGTTTGCAACCCTAAGAAAAGGAAGGTGTTCGGTGAAGCTGGTGAGCAGCAAAGGCCTCTCAGTGAGCACTCAGTTCCAAAGCTTGGTCTCCTCAATTTCTGGAACCTCCTCTGCCTGCTTAGTGAGAAGATGACCCAGACTGAGGGACAACAGGCTAGGTACACTTGAATTTGCCTCATTATGGTTGGTTTACCTGGGCTGTTATGCCAACATGTCATTTTCCATTGAAACCATCTCTTCTGTAGCAGGCAACCCTCTGGCTAGTCAGCAGCTTGAGGTCTGGCAAGAACACTGAAGAAGGTTTCAGGGAGTATTTCCCATCACGACTTTGCCATCAGCTAGTAGCATCGACCTGGACAAGTCTCTTTGTCTGTCTGAGTCATAGTTGCCTGCTTCATTTGTAAGACATATTAAATTATATCAGAATTTCTTAACCTCAGCAATCTTATTGAGAGTATGGGTCAAATCATTTTTTTGTGTGTGTGTGAAGCTGCCCTGTGCCTTGTAAGATGTTTAGCAGCATCTTGGCCTCTACCCACTAGATGCCAACAGTACCCCTCCCTTCAATTGTGACAAATAAAATATCTCCAGACATATTCAAATGTCCCTTGTGGAGCAAAATCGCTTCTAGTTGAGAACTACTGGATCAGATGATATCAACTCCACTTTGATAAACAACATTACTAGTTGTTAATTCATCCTATTTTACTGAGCTCCTACTCTGTGCTAGGCACTGTATTAGGTTTAGCAGTCTAAATATTTTTTTTTACAAATATTCAATTGAGAAAATGCCATTTACATCTTGGAAATCTGAATCAGACCTAGGCTGGTGTCTAGCACTGAAGTAGAGTGAAAACAGAGAGAGAGAGAGAGAGAGAGAGAGAGACAGAGACAGAGACAGAGACAAAGAGAGAGAATGAGTCCCTGGTTAGGTTCTTATTAGCTTCATCTGTAAAATGTCAACATTACCTATTGCTGGCAGGACCTAATGCTTGGTGTACATAAAATCACCCAGATCATAGTAGATATTCAAAAATTAAACTCGTTTCCCTTTTCTGTCCCGCACCCCTGAGAGAATCAGATCTGTGCAAGACATTAACCTTATCAGCCTCGCTCTGCTGTCTGTAGGAATCTACCCTTATCCCACCACAGGTCTCCAAACCTCTCTGATCAGGCCAGCACTGATTTGCCTTCTTAAAAATCTTGGTTTGTTTGAGGAGAGCCCCCAGCTCCCTTGAATCACCAGATTGTTGATTTGGTCCAACCTTAAAGGGATTGCTAGGGATTTTCTCCCTAGCAAAGAAAAAAGGTTCTCCAAGAATCAGAGATTTTCAGACACCATGGTTTAGTGTCTGCTTATGCACAAGAATGACATTAAGGAAAAATCAAGGATGAGGGAACTCCTACTTTGTGAGTTATCAGCACTGCTCCTTTGGAGCCCCTGATTCTGCCATGGGTTTGAGTGTCTCTCTTGGGTTCGCAAGGGCAAAGGCCATGTGTTGGACATCTGTGGCAACTCCTGCACCATCTCCTCCAGAAAAACATCTTGGTATTTCATAGCCTGTCATGGTGAGAGGCATCGTGGAGTTCAGGGGAAGGGAGTTCGAATCTGCATTTTTTTCTTGGGTCAGATGTTGACCAGGGGCTACAGGGCACACAAAGACAGTGAAGTTCTTAAAAAGAAAAGAAAAGGAAGAAGGAAGGAAGGAAGGAAAAAGAAAAGGTTCAAGCTCAAATTCTAGCTCTGCCACTTACTCTCTGACCTTGGGAAAGTCATATCACCTTCCTGAACCTCAGCTCACATATCCGTGAAGTCTGCAATCACAAGTGTCCCTCCTCACAGGGAGGTTATGAGAATTAAGTACTAGAGCGGATTCAAAGCATGTGGCACAATCCTCGTAAATGCTAAATGCTCAGTAGAAATCCACTTTTATTAATAACATAAATCATCTTAAATAGTATCTCTGAACAATAACAAATATAATAAATATTAAACAGACAACAAAAAGATGAAAAAAGATGAACATTTGGGTGGGTGAGGAGGTAGGAGACTGACTCATTCTGTTGCTAACAAGAAAACAGGCTCAGAAAGGGGAAGCCAGGGGCAGGAGTACCCAGGACATCACTGTGGGGTGACGGCAGGGCTGGGATAGACCTAGCATCTCTAGGGTCCCCGGTAGGTGCTGGTGTTCTGTGCTGGGGCTGCTTTACTATGTTAGAGAAAAAAACATTCAACAATACTTGTTAAAGATGGTCAGGCAGACTTTTTTTAGGGCCATCGTGATAGGTTAGGGGCCACTGCCATGGGATTTTACAGTGCAGGAGAGAGTTTGGGCTCAAGTCCAAGTATAATATGAACAAGTGGGAATTATAGCCAAGGAGCAGGGTGGAGGCAGTCAGTGGATGGAAAATTACTAAGAGGTAACATTAGGGGTAAGGGGATTCTGGTTGGACTGACCTAACAAGATTCTTTGCTGAAGATGGGCTAGGGGGTCAGACATCACGTGGGCGGATGATAGAGGAGAGGTCGGAGTTCTGGTTAAATTGACTTAGCAGGGTTTTGCTAAAACTAAATGTTTACACATGCATGAACCAAGCACATAGATGGGCCAAGGAGAAGGTTCAGAAGCCCAACGAAAGTTTAATCTTTGTCATTTGCTCAAACATGTAAGGCCCATGTTTAGAAAATTTCATACAAATTGAGGAAAATGTGCCTATTGGTTTAAGAACCATATGTTGTTTCTTCCTTCTTCAGGGGACAAGAGAAGTGAGTATTTTGTCTCATGTCTTTCTAATGACCCAGGAGAGAAAAACAGAGCGCCGAGAGGAGGCCTCGCCCTCCCCCACCTGCCCCGCTCTGGCCCACACCAGCCTGTCACGCACGCACAGATAAGCTCTGCAGACACCATTGCCTTTGCCCCTTGTTCCCCACCTTCCAAAATTCAGCCTTTGCCTCCCACCCCAAACCCAAGAGACTGGGAGTTGATCTTTTGCTTTAGTTCTCATATTCAGTGTCACGAGCCACCATTCTGAACGACTCAACAACTGAACCCAAGAGTGGTCACCTTCCCAATGAGGCTGCAGAGATTTCTCCGACCTGGGAGTCATATCTTATCTTTCACCTCTTGCCAATAACTCTTACATTTGTTTGAGAAGGAAAGACCACTGTTCAGGCTCATCGTTTGAAAGAAGGAGAGTTTAAACCATCAGAGTGGCTCAGTGTATTTTGTCCTTCAATAGTGAACATTTGGGGCCTCATTGGGATGGAGGGTGGTGTGGATCTGCTTGAGTGGTGGCATGTGAAATCACGTGATTACAATATGAATGGGACCTTGGTTAAAATGGAACACCGTATTTGAATTAAACTCTACTATAGTCTTAAGTGATGGTTATAATTCAGTTGAGAAGTTGAATCAATAGAGTCATAAATCCTACCAGAACCTTATTGCTGATTTTGCCTTTTTTACCTTAGTTTTATCCACCTGCTATTGTTCTTATTTAAAGAGGGCTCACCAAGCACCAAGCACACATTTTAGTGCGTTTCTTTTACTCCTCTTTCCCCCTTTTTCCTTTGAAAATCCCTTTAGCATAGCATACAGAATATATATCTGCAAATTATGGCCCCTGGGCCAATGCCTGCCTACCACATTTGGTAAATAAAGTTTTATTAACACACAGCCACATGCATTTGTTTATGTATTGTCTATGGTTGCTTTCATAGCACAACAGAGTTGAGTGGTCGCTACATGTAGAACCATATGGCCTGCAAAGACTTACGTATTTACTATCTGGTTCTTTCCAGAAAAGTGTGCTGCCTCCTGATTTAGAGCATGAACGTCACAGTCAAACATACCCGGGTTCAAATCAGGTCCTCGTTAGTTGCTAGCTCGCAACATGCTAGCTTTGACATTGGAAAAGCAGCATAACCCCTCTGCAACCTGATCTGTACCTTGAGAATAACAGATAAGCTCCTACTTTGGAGGGTCACTGTGAGAATTCCGTGAGATAGTATTTATAAAAACCTGCAGCCCTATGCCGGCACTGAGTAAGTGCTTGATAAATAGCAGCTATTATGATGATCATTCTTTCCTTTATCCAGCAAATGCGTACCAGGTGCTTTCTTTGTGCTGAGCCTGGGGCCCATATCAGTGATCAAGACATAGAAGGTGTCCGCTCGCATGGGGCCCACATTCTAATGGAGGATATTCACAATGTGAAGAAATAAATCAACGATTATTTTCCAATGGTGATAAGTGCTACCAATAAAATACAGAGATATGCAAGACAGTGACACGTTTCAGAAAGGACAGAAAGCTTTCTAACTGAGGAAGGACTGGAATATAAGAATGGGTCAGCCATGAACACATGTAGAGAAGGAATGTCCCTGGCAGAGGGGACAATACATACACCAGGGAGGAACCTGGGATAGTCCACGAACAGAGAGATGGCCTTGGAGATGGAGGCAGAGTGAGGCGGGGGAGAAGGGAGAGGACGAGGGAGCGGAGCTCAGCACGGGTGAGAGGAGGTCACCACTGCAGCGCTTGAGAAGAGGTTTGACTCTTACAGGCAGGGGGACGATCGGAGGCCATCATGGGGAGGCAATGCAGCTGGGTCCTTGGCCTCATTCAGGGACATTTATTGGAAATATTCTTCCTCTTTGGGCTCTGGCACTGGTGACTGTTAGAAACAGGTGTTGAGTGGGGGCCTGGTGAGCTCTAGTCGGATGACAGCTCTTGGTGGCAGGAAGCCCACGACTCCGCCCAGCTGGTCACAGCCTCCTACCTCACTTGGGCCTTTCTCCTTACAGTACCCCTGACTCACCTGAAAGATCTCTTGGCTGATGTCATTACTCCTCTGAAATCATTCCTTATCAGGAGCCTTTAATGCTTCTCCAGGTGGAGCACTTAAGGTGAAAATCAGTTAATGTAACCTTAAAACCCTCTAATAAATTTCCAGCAACATAAGACCACCAGATAATCATTTTGTCCCTAGGGTCACTCAGAACTCACAGCTCAGTTCCCATAATTACCATTTCTTTTGTGTCTGAATCCTTGACCAGGCGTGAAGAGCCCCACTGATAATATTTTACCTGTTCGAGGTTTAAAAGAAAGCTTTAGATACAATCAGTTACTCAAACTGCCTCCAGAGTTGCTATAATAACAGCCATACAGTACTACCAGTTTCAAAGCGTGGCTGCATACTTGGCTCTCTCAAAGGTAAAAGTACACCATTAGTTTACCTACCTTTATCCATTCCGAGTGACGACTCCTTCTCTCACTCTTATCTTCATTTTCCTCCTCCTTTATCATCATCAGAACCCTTTATTAGAAAGTACTTAGCTGGCTCAGAGAAGTTAATACTTCCTTTACACTGTGCAAATACGTGTTTCTGTCTCATCTTGCTTTAGACACTGTGAAAAGAACCAGATTCAATTTGGCTATCTTCCAGATCATGCTCTCAAACTATGATTCTTAATCTGGGGTCCACGAAGGACCTCAGAGGGGCATTATGAACCCTCATAAATTGAATGTAAACTTTTATATGCGCATTCCCACCCCCCGCCCCCAGCGGAGAATCTAGAGTTTCATTCGATTCCTTGACTCCAGAAAGTTAGGAGCTCCTGCTTAAAAGATTTTACTGACTTAATCAAAGTAGAGATGTTCCTCGAAAAATGGTGGGGTTACATTCTGATAAACCTATGGTAAGTCAAAATTGTATCTAATACACCTAACCTACTGAGCATCATAGTTTAGCCCAGCTGATGTTAAACCTGTTCAGAATATGATGTCCATAAAAATGCTGGCAACACAGCATGCCGTAGGGTATTGGTTGTTTACCTGCATGATCGATCTGATTGGGAGCTGTGGCTTCCTGCCACTGCTCAGCATCATGAGAGAGCAGCATGCCACACGTTGCTAGCCTGGGAAAAGATCAAATTCAAAGCATGGTTTCAATTGAGCACGTATTGCTCTTAAACACTGTCAAGTCAGAAAATTGTAAGTTGAATCATCAGAAGTCTGGGACCATCTGTATAGTTCTCAAAAGAAAACTGTATGCAAATTCGTAACCCAAGAAGGAAACCTTGTTGGAGTTGGAGCTGGGGAAGCCTGCGATTCTAAAATAACACATTGATTGATTATGGCCTGTGAAGGCAAGGGGGACCGATGCCCAGATCAAATAAAGCCTTCTTTTTCGAGGTCGGGACATTTTCCTAGGAAGTCTTACGATAGCCGCAAACATCGTATAGTGCCTACCATGCGTTGGGTACTGACTGTCCATCGCTTTACATGTTTTAGCTCGCAATCCTCACAGCAGCCCTACGAAGCAGGGATTATTATTAGCCTTGTTTTACAGATGAGGAAAAGGGCGCACAGAAAGATCAAAACCGTAGATTAAGCTTACAGGCAATATTTCATAGTTCTGAATGATATAGTTTGTCAAGCTGTAATTAAGGGGTCAGAATAATTATCGTTTTGGATGTGTCTGTACGGCACCCATAATTATGGCATGGTGGCCTAATTAATAACAGGATTCCTGTATGTGCCACCTCTGGCTTTGTAAACAGAAGTAGATTGCAGGTCACACTGAGAGGAGACCATTCTGCTTAATTACAGTTTGACTGAGTCACTATGGTTTATGAAACGGGGTTACTGACCAAGTAGAAAATTTTGTTATTTTAACTATTATCATCATTAAAAAATTTACACTGTACATAAGGCATGCTGTAATCCTGTAGGTTTCAACTGAACCTTTTCTCCGGGGAGTTAAAGTTCATTCTTTCCAGGATTTGATCAATTGATGAGACCTTTGATATAATTGATCTTCTACCTAGATTATATTTATTCAATAGTTAATGAGCAGTTGACCTAGAAATCTAGACAGGCTATCCTCTAAAAACATAGTTTATAAATAACCTAGAGTAACACCAACATTATGGATATTAAGGTTTATGTAATCCCATCTGCATGTATAGTGGTGACTTGGAATTCTACAATTCATGTACATGTGTTAAATTTGCATATGTGTTCCAGTGATTTATGTTGGATAATGCAGGAACCCTGGACCAGAACTGAGAGTCTCTGGAAAAAGTAACTAAAATAATTTGACAACACGGGCAGATGTTTTTCCAACGAAGCAAGAAAGAATGTGCAACAAGAATGGGGGAAGCCCTGGCTGGTGTGGCTCAGTGGATTGAGCACCAGCCTGCGAACCAAAGGGTCTCCAGTTCGATTTCCAGTCGGGGCACATGCCTGGGTTGTGGGCCAGGTCCCCAGTAGGGGGCACACAGGAGGCAACCACTCATTGATGTTTCTCTCCCTCTCTGTCTCCCTCCCTTCCCCTCTGCCTAAAAATAAAATAAGTAAAATCTTCAAAAAAAAAAAAAAAAGCATGAGCACAGTATTAGTCACCCTGAATGAGAGGTCAGGCTCCACTGGCCACCCGATCAGCTCTATAGCAAAGTGGGGTTAGATCAGGGGATTGCACTTTGTGACCCTACATTACGGAAAGCCTATTATTCGATATCTTACTTTCATGTCGGAGGTCATCCTTGTAACAAATTTAAAGTCTTCTGTGGAATAACGTGATGATGAGTATCAGAAAATATTTGCCTAAAGACACAGTCCATTGGCTTATGCTTATTGAGGTTGGCTTTATACCAGGTAATTTAGACAACTGGAACCTGGATGGACAGTGCTCTTTACTTTGGGTAAATCTGTTAAGTTACAGCTAAAGACAGTTGTAAGGGGTATGTTTAGAACTTCCAAGAAAATAAATTTTCCAAAAGAAAATTTTGGAGCCTCTATGTCCGTGATATACTAATTTTTTAAAAAAAGTATTCTAAAAATAGTCTTAGTTGAACTTCGATTGATCTTCCTCCCAACCAGACTTAATTAGTAAGGTTCTAGCTTCCTTCAAACTCATTAGAAAAAGAATGGCTTACATGCAAAGTAGTTCTGCTTCTCCTGGTCCTTTTCATATAATAATTTCTTTTTGACAAAGGCCAATTCTGAGGGAGGGAAAATGCAGTGAGTCTGTCTCCGGCCATGGCTAGCTTTCCCTTGCAAATTCCTTCCTTCAAATTCATTGGGCAGGTGTGCATTTGCCTCCCAGCCTCTGCTCTGCCTTGGGCTCAATAGCAGCATTCAGTTCCATGCTGGTCCACCAGCCCCTGTGTGGCTGATCATCACTGGAGACCCGGGCCCCTGTCCTCCTTGGTAGTTATTTCTGTTGCCCCTCTACTCTGGCCCAGGGAGTGGCTGGGGTGGGGAAGGAAATCTACTTTCTACCTCTCTATCAAGCTTGCGCACATGGCTCCCCAAGCCCTACAGAGTCCTGAGCCCCCCAAAGTCTGTGTTGCATGTGTTCTACTTCGAAGACTTCTATTCCTTGAGCTAACCTTGTCCAGGACTATTTAATAGCCATTTCCACTGTCCTTTGTTAAATTGTTACCTAGTCATGTCCTGCATGTAGATGTTCAATAAGTAGATCTTGAATGTCTGTTTTGAGCAAAGCACTGCACGTGTTAGAATACAGAGGAAGGGAATAAGAAAAGTCAAGAGTGATACTTAAGAGAGAGAGGTAGATATTAGGTGATGATTCTATAATTAAGTATTCAGTTATAATTTTGTCACAATTGAGCCCCCAAGTTCCCATGGGGGATAAAACATATGACAGGGGGTCTGACTTAGTCTGAGGGTCAATAAAGGTTTTTATGAGGAGGTGAGATTTAATTACGAAGCAGGACCTGGAGAGGAAGCAGGGGTCTCTGTGGGAGACCACTGCTGGCAGAAGATGCAGTTTGTGTCAGGGAAACCCAGAAACGGTCTTTCTTGAAATGACAGAAAGCCAGGGTGACCAAAGTCAGAGAAACGAAGGACAAGTGGGCGGAGGTGAGGGTGGTGAAGTTAGCAGGAGCGGCCAGGCATTAGAGGCCTTGTTGAAGACTTGAGTCTTTGTCCTAAAAGCTTAAGGAATGATTGACAGGATTTTAACCAGCTGGCATGGGATCAGGCAGAGATATGGGCAAGTTTGACACTGTCAGTGTTGCATTTTCAAATCTTCATTCTGGCCAAGGTGTGGGCTATTGGGGGGCGTGGTGAGACGGAAGCAGACACAAGGATTCCAGGTGCTAAGTTGCTATGCCTCCCAGGTGAGATGGTAATGGCCTGGACTAGGACAGTGCAAATAGAGAGGGACGTGAAAAGAACGATGGATTTCAAGCTAATAAGAAGGTAAAATTGCTAGAAGTTTGTGTTGGATTGGATTAAGAAGAGGTTAAGAAAGACTCCTAGGTTCTTGATCTGCTAAGGAGAAAGTATGGAGTAAAAATGGAAGAGGGTCTTGAGCCAGCAAAAGAGGTCAAGAAAAACCTTTCAGGTAGATGGAGAGAAATCCAGGAAGGCATGGGGTTGTGAAAACTGAGAAAAGGCCTTGCTTCTTAACACCTAGAACTAGAACTTGCTCCATGAGCCATCAGTACCCAAAAGCCTGACTTCAGGTTACACAACAGTAGAAAGGTTCTGGGAAAGACCTTCCCGAACCGTGCATGCCCACGTGCAATCTAGTCCACGTTAGGCTCGCGCTTCTAGAAGATGAGATGCTTTGCTTCCAGCCAGCATCTCAGCTCCACAAAGCACATTGGACAATACCTTCTCAGAACCACCAGTGATTTCCAGGGAAGTAGTCTTAAGCAGTGTTTAGGAATAAAAATTTTTCCTAAAAGACAAGTTTGTCTTCAGACATACAATTCTGGGCATGAGAAAGACACATTTTTATGATGTTCTGCAGGGTAGTCTTGCCTGTTAGAAATAACTAAATCTCTTCAATCGAGATTGGGACCTTAGCTTTTTTTATCTTTATCTTTTTTAAAATATATTTTATTGATTATGCTATTACAGTTGTCCCATTTTTCCCCCCTTCATTCCCCTCCACCCTGAACACCCTCTCCCACCCACATTCCCCTCCTTTAGGTCATGTCTATGTGTCATAGGTTCTTTAGCTTCTACATTTCCCATACTATTCTTGTCCTCCCCCTGTCTATTTTCTACTTACCATCCATGCTACTTATTCTCTATACCTTTCCCCCTCTCTGCTCTTCCCATTCCCTTGTTGCCAACCCTCCATGTGATCTCCATTTCTGTGGTTCTGTTCCTGTTCTAGTTGATTGCTTAGTTTCTTTTTGTTTTTGTTTTAGGTGTGGTTGTTAATAATTGTGAGTTTGCTGTCATTTTACTACACATGTTTTTTGACTTCTTTTTCTTAGATAAGTCCCTTTAACATTTCATACAATAAGGGCTTGGTGATGATGAACTCCTTGAACTTGACCTTATCTGAGAAGCACTTTATCTGCTCTTCCATTCTAAATGAATGCTTTGCTGGATAGAACAATCTTGGATGTAGATCCTTGTCTTTCATGACTTGGAATACTTCTTTCTAGCCCCTTC
>CM052542.1:144385229-144507107 GCA_028533065.1 Trachops cirrhosus | reverse complement strand
TTATGATGTGCCTTGGTGTGTTCCTCCTTGGGTCCACCTTCTTTGGGACCCTCTGAGCTTCCTGGACTTCCTGGAATTCTATTTCCTTTGCCAGATTGGGGAAGTTCTCCTTTATTATTTGTTCAAATATCTTTTCCGCTTGTTGTTTTTCCTCTTCTCGTTCTGGTACCCCTATAATTCGGATGTTGGAGCATTTAAAGATGTCCTGGAGGTTCCTAAGCCTCTCCTCATTTTTTTAAATTCTTGTTTCTTCATTCTTTTCTGGTTGAATGTTTCTTTCTTCCTTCTGGTCCACTCCATTGATTTGAGTCCCAGTTTTCTTCCCATCACTATTGGTTCCCTGTGCATTTTCCTTCATTTCACTTAGTGTAGCCTTCATTTTTTCATCTAATTTGTGACCAAAATCAACCAATTCTGTGAGCATCCTGATCACCAGTGCTTTGAACTGTGCATCTGATAGGTCGGCTATCTCTTGATCGCTTAGTTGTATTTGTTGTGGAGCTTTGATCTGTTCTTTTGTTTGGGCCATTTTTTTTTGTCTTATGATGCCAGTTATGTATGAGGGGTGGAGCCTTAGGTGTTCACGAGGGCGGGGCAACCCAGGTTGCTGGGTTGTGATGCTGTATGCGGGGGTGGGGTCTGAGAGGGAACAATGGCGCTTGCTCCACTCTCTGTGGGCTTTCAGTCCGTTCCACAGCTTCCCCCAAGCAAACTGGACCTTTCTGGTGCTGATTCCTGGCGGGGGTGGGGGCGGGTTGTGTACACTCTAGGACCCTGTGGGTCTCTCCAGTGAGCTCTCCTGTGAGGCTGGGAGTCGCTCAACCCCCACAGGTGTTTTTAATCGGTGATTTGAGGCTTTATTTCCCAGCGCTGGGACCCTGGGTTGCGCAGTCTGTCTGGCTCCCCAGTTTCACCTGGTTTATCTGCACGCGAATGTGGGACCGCCCGGTTAGCCAGCCACCTTGCATGAAGTGCCTCGCTTCACAATCGCTGCCTCGCTGGGTCTGCCCATTGCTGTCTTGGCCGGAAGTCCGGGACCTTAGCTTTACCCAACCCAACGAGAAGGTCCACTGAGGTTGTTCTGAGAGTCATGGGGGTTGTTCATAAATGTTTAGTTATCTTGTTTGGGGTACTTGGAGGGATTATACTTCTTCACCCACTTGTTTTAGGTAATGAAATGGGCATAGAAATGATATTTGGGTTCACAGCCAGTGCGTGGTTCACTGCACTCCCTGTTCCCAGCCTCAGCAATCACAGAAGTGGGGGACATGAGGGAGCCCCCACTCAGTGACCTTAATGAGCAGAGCTCCTAAATAACCGGCAGTTGATTTGCACCGTAGACAGAAACAAACTTTGTGTCTTAAGACAATGTGACATTTGTTGCTGTATCATGACTTAGCCCACACTGACTGATACAGAAATACTCTTCCCAGAACAAAGTAACTTTAAGGGCTCATGTGATTTCCAAAGATTTTAGAACAAGGTCTATACCAGGATTCCAGCTCAAAGGCATAGGATCTCTCTTTTTGTCCTCAAAGTCTCTGCAAGAAGAGATTAACAACAGTTATAATAGCTACTGCTTAGTAAATCTTACCATGTGGCAGGCACTGTGCTAATTCCTTTTTATACATTATTCCATTTTACTTCAAAATAATGCAATAAGTAAGTGGACATTAGTTCATCTACTTTAAAAATGAGAGAATTAGGGCCCAGAGAGGTTAAATAACTGGCCCAGGGTCACACAGCTGGTATGTGAGAGAATCAAGGTCGGAATGCAGGGCAGAGCCCTCAGACATTCTTCTAAAAGACTCAGGGTTAGCTACTGATGTCCTGACGAGCAACTCAGTTCGTAAGCCAACCCCTCTGAGTACTTTATGGAGTGGGGTTAACATTAAGATGTGCTTTCAGACTCGGGATCTGGTGGCCCAGTGCTAACTACCAGGCTCTCACTTACGTTGCCTGAAAATATATTAGTTATGTGTTTGGACTCCAGAGTCAGCTAGAGATGAACTCAAATTGGAGTTCTGCCTCTTCTTTACCACTCCCTCTCCCTGCACCTCAATTTTCCCATAGGAAAAATGGGAGTGATAATAGTTCCTAGCTCTTGGCACTATGAAAGGATGGGCCCCTCTTTTGCCTGTTGACCCTCAGATCCACTCCCCATCCTTCTCTACCCTACTCTATGCCTGAGGGATGGGAGAGGCCTAACCCATTCTTCAGGCTGCCTTGCTGTTTGCTTGAGTCAATCAAATCAGAGGGGCTGGCAGGTCATAGAGGAGCAGAAAGAGGGAAAAGCCTGGGAGTGTATCTTCTTATTTCTCAGGTGACATCTCCAGCCGTGACAGACACTTCTGTGGACTCAGCTCTTTCTAGGCAGCCCCTGTCTCCTGAGTCCCAGCTGTCACCTACATGGCTCTGGCCCCTGACTCTGTTAACAACCTGGTTAGCCACTCTGGCCCTGCTGGAGGGTAGTGACCCCACTACTCCAGGGAGGCAGCAATCTACTGTTGTTGCTGATCTCTGGGCTGCCTCACCCTTCCCTTTCACTCTTTCTGCTCTCTTAAGACCTTTCTAAGTAGGTCTCAGTAGTAAGTGAAGTCCCATTACTGGCTGTCTGGCATGGGCTATGTTTTCCAGACTGTACCAGGGCTAGTACAGAGGGTTGCTGGACATAATGCCTATGAAGTATTTAGAACAGTGCTTGGCATATAGTAAGTGCTCAGTGAATGGTAGCTGACGAAATGGCTTACTTACCTCTTCCCTAGATTCTGTGCTGCCAATTTGTCTCGGGCAGGTGCCTGCCCACCTACATCATAGCTCTTGGGTCACTGCCCATCCCTCCTCCTAGTCCGTAGGCCTGAGCTTCTGTTTAGGTTCATCCTTCTCTTATATTTACAGGGGAAAGGGCATGTGAATTCCTGCACTCCATTTATGACACATGTCACAATTTTATTTTATTTTATTTTTTTAAAAACATTTGTTATCCTTGCCTGAGGACTTTTTTTTTCATTGCTTTTAGAGAGAGAGGATGGGAGGGAGGAAGGGAGAGAGAGAAACATCTGTGTGAGAGCAAAGCATCAAATGGTTGCCTCCGGTATGTGCCTGGACCAGGGACTGAACCCACAACCTGGGTATACGCCCTGGCCTGGAATCAAACCTACAACCTTCCGGTTGTGGGATGATGCTCCAACCAACTGAGCCACACCAGCCAGGGCCACAGTTCTACTTTCCATTTTCCAAATGTCTTACTATGGCTTCAAAAGCCCTGCCCTACCTGGCCTGTCTGGCTCCCCAACCCCTCTCTCTGCCACTTTCCCCTCATTCCACTTCAGCCCACACTGCTCTGTCCTCTCTGTCAACTGCTGCCCTCCCTTGGGCTTTGGCAGGTGTCATTTCCTGTCTTTGGGAAGCTCTTCTCTGGCTCCTTCCACGCTGTTCATACCCCAGCCTCCACATAGCTGCTTCCTCCTTACTGAGGCCCTGCCTGGCCCCCTTATCCAATGCCGGTCACCTCTGTTATTCTCTGTGACAGGTGATGTTTGGATTGTCCCTGAACTTCTCACATTTCGTTGTGATTTCATTTGTTTACTTGTCTAGTACTTTCTGCCTCTTGTCTCCCTCCCAGCATGCCATAGGCCACTAGATGATTAATTCCACAAAGGCAGGCTCTCTGTGTGACAGCTTCATCTGAGCACTCATAGGGCCTGAGAAGGTGCTTGGCACAGAACCAGCTGTCAGTCAATATGTCATGAATGAATGGGTCTTCAAATCATCAGTCTCTAAGCTGTTTATGTCAAGGAACCCTAGACGTCCAACGGCAGTCATTTTTGGGATTTCCCTCTTCTCCCTTTCTCTGACACTGTGTCATGCAGGAAGCCTGGAAGCAGAGGTCCTGGCTTGGTTTGGAGTGGTCTCCTTCATCACTGCTCCTGGCCCAGGCCCTGCAAGGTGTGTGAAGCTCCATTCCCTCCACAACGTGATCAGCCAGTGAGACCTTTGCCGAAGGTTCCCAGGACTCCAGATTCTTCACCGTCCTGCCTCCTTCACCCTCCTTCTGAGACTTGCCACCCCCAAGGCCCCGCCGTGGAGGACTTCCAAATAGGGACCATGATCAGAACTTCGGCCCTCTGCCCCTTCCCAGTGCCTGGGCCACTCTGGCCTCTACCGCCTTCTCAAACACTCCAGCTTGATTCCACCCAAAAATAACAGGGGCCCACGTAGCCTTTGTCTTCTTGGCAACCATCCCCAGCCAACAGTTTCTCTCTCTCCCTCTTTTTTTTTTTTTTTTGGCTTTTAGTAACAAAAAGGCTGTTAATTGCAATTACCCAACATGCCTTGAGGGCTTAGGGGACCTCAGAACATAGGCCACAGTACCTGGCTGCATTTCTAGGAGAAGAAAAAAAAACCTTTCACTTCTTAAGAATCGACTAAAAATGGTTAAAAAGAAAAAGAAGACGGACTTCAGTTTCCCTGCTCTACTAGTCAGCAGATCCAGGACTCAGACCCCCTTCTAGAACTGGTGTGCTGCCCTGAGGCACAGCTTGTGACCTGGAGTCTGGAGCCCTCCCACTACTCACTGTACCTCTGGGGCCTTACCTAGTTCCTGCTGGCCTTCCTTCAGAGTCGGGGGCGGGGGCCTGGGTGGGGTTGAGCCTTGTCTTGTAGCCCATCCCGATGGACTTGCCAAGACAGTTCTCCCCAGAAGTGTGATTACTTGCTGCTTGGCTCATTTAAAATATCTAGCTTACTCTACATGGTAAGACAGTTTTCAGTCAAACTGAAGTCCTTGTTCTGCCACAAATGTGGTAAAAGCAAGCCAGAGAGATTCCATGTTCTTGCCTAAAGTACTTTCAAAACAGCAGGCTCTAAAGTCACTTCCACTGCCATCCACTGGCATGACACACTGGCAAGGACTGTCCCTTCACCCCCTCTGTTTCCCCCCATATGTTCAAGTTAGTCCAGAGGCCAGAAGTGTGCCCAGAATTCCACGTGAGTTAGGAGTGTGTTTTCCTATGAGGAACACGAAACGAGACTGCAGTGGCTGAAACACAGATGTTTAATGAAATCTAGAGTTCTGTGCTTGAAGGGGTTGGGTGTGGAAATTAGGTAAGTTACAGAGAAAATAGGTAAAAAAAAAATGTAAAAGAAGCAGTGCCAAATGTGTCTGTTTCCATTTACCAGGAAAGACTTCCAGAAATCCTCCTGTTTGACTTTCTCTTAGGTCCCATTGCCCAGAACCGGACAAGGGCAGTTAGAATATTAGAGAACAAAATGATTATAATTGTCTTAGACATTCGATTCATTTTTTTCTCAGGCCTGGGCCAAAGATCACCCTAAACAAAACCAGGATTCCGATAGCCAGGAAGTGGGAGGGAATGACTTTGGACAGACAGGTTTCAGTGCCTTCCCCAAATCAATGAAGTGAGTTCTAGAAGCCACAGGAAAAGAACTTGATGCTGATTTTTGCAACTTTTTGGAGACAATTATTAAACAAGAGTTGTGGAAGTCTCCTGGCCTGTAAGCTCTGACAGAGAAGGTACCACACTATCTCCTTCATTGCTGTATTTATAATAGGGTGGCTGGCACACAGTAGGTCCTCTATATGTATTTATTGGATAAACGAATGAACAAAGGAGTTGGGAGGAAAGTAGACGATGAGAATAGCATGGATTCACTAACAATAAGTCAGGTCAAACTTACTTTATTTCATTTAAGAGTTTTTGATAGCATGATTGCCATCTTTGAGATGAGGGCATATCATAGATATTTCATCATTGGATTTCAGCAAGTCAGTGCATAACGGTCCTCATAATATTCTCAGAGAGAAATTCTTCTGTAAACAGGCTGAACTGTAGCAACCTGGATAAATGTATCCAGGTAAGTTTTGACCAGTGAATCTGGGTCAGTCCAGAGGGAAGCCTGTTCACAGGGGTTAGTAAAAAGGCAGCATCAGTTCTTAGCAAGAAAATAGGTTAATATGATGATATAATATTATGAGAGACAGACTTGGTTCCAATTCTTTTTTTTGTCATTTATAATTTTAATAACTTTTTTAAGGTTGACGGTTTTCTGAAACATTAGACAGGAATTAATTTCCAGCAAGCTTCCTTGAATTATTTACATTTTTCTTTCTGTTTGGCGGGAGCTTTCCATGGAAGGATGCGGGTCAGTTGAAGTCTTTCCCATGTTCGTTACATTCAAGAGGTGTGATCCCGTGGGCACGTTGTACCTTTGGAAGAAGTAGGAGTGACTGAAGGTTTTCCCACATTCTTCACATTTATATGGTTTCTCTGCAGTCTACACCCTTCATCTTGTTATCTTGAGAGATTTTGTTACAAATGAAGGCTTTTCCCCCAGCGCGAGTTCTGTGTAGGCTTTTCTGCATTGTTTGCTTCCATAGGTTTTCTCACCAGTGCCAGTTGTTGCATGATTGTGACGTGAACTGAGGAGAAGGAATGTTTCCCCTCATCCCTCACGTTGATACAGTGTATTCAGGTGTGCATTTCCATGGTCTTTGAGTGCTTCTGTGAGAAAGAAGGCTTTACCCCAACGTTCACATTCATAGGGCTTCCCTCCACTACTGGAGTACCTGAACGCTTTCCCACATTTTTTACACTCGCAGGGTTTACATTTACATTGTGCATTTGTAACACACCAGAATGTCTGAACGTTTTCCCACGTTCCTTACAGTCTTCCACCTCTCTGCAACGTGAGTCTTTCAGGTTTTGGAAGATGACTGGGAACACTAAATGCTTTACTATGTTTTTTTGTTTTTTTACATTCATAGAGTTTTCCTTCTATAAATTTCTCACTAAGTATTGCTTTAGCTATAGCCCTCAACTTATGACATGTCGGGTTTTCAATATCATTTTGTTCAAAATAATTTCTAATTTCTGTTCTTATTTCTCCTTTAAACCATATTATTTTTAGACTAACAAACATTTTTAGAATGTTTGTTTCCAAATATATGGGTTTTTTTTCTGGGTACCCATAAGTTATTGATTTCTAGTTTCTATTGTGGTCACGATATATTTTTTGAATTTCTCTAAATCTGCTGAGACTTGTTTTATGGCTCACAATATAGTGTGTCACGGGAAATGTTCTGTGTGCCCTTGGAAAGAAGGCACTCTGCTATTGTTGAGTGCAGTGCACATTCACAGTATATGGTGCAGTATTCTCAATGTCAATTAGGCCGAATTGCTTGCTAGTATTGCACAAGCCTTGCACATCTTTTCTGATTTTCTGCCTACTTGCTCTGTCAGGTACTGAGAGAGGGGTATGAAAATTGCTGTTTATAATCATTAATTTTTCTATTTCTCCTTGCAGTTCTGCCAGTTTTTCATCCATATATAATGGAAGCTCTTTATTAGATGCATTTTAAAAAATTTATTGGGGTAACACTGGTTAATAAGATTATACAGGTTTCAGGCGCACAATTCTACAACACAGCGTCTGTGCACTGAATTGTGTGTTCACCACACCAAAGTGGTTTCTGTCCATCACCGCTTAGCACCCCATACCCTGCTCCCCCTTCTCGGCCCCCTCCTCCTGGTGATCGTCACACTGTGGTCCGTGTCCATGAGATGTTTTTTCTTTTAGATGAATAAATGTTCAGAATTGGGTTTCCTCTTACAGACTCCTTCGTCCTCATGGAATGATCGTCTTTATTTCCGGTAACATTCTTTCCATTGAAATCACTTCGTCTGATATTAACATAACCACCTGTATTTCTTTTGATTGTCATTAGTGTGGTACATTGCTTTTCAGTCTTTGACTTTTATTTGCCTTTATATTTAAAGTGATTTTTTTTTATACTCAGCAGTTGTTTTTTCCTTTTTTCCTGAAGTCTGACAATCTGCCTTTCAGTTGGGGGTAATTACTTATATGTTTGGTTTTAAATCTAACATCTTGCTGTATTTTCTCTGTATCCCATCCACTCCTTCTTTATCCTCATTTACTGATTTCTTTGAAACTCATGAGAGTTTTCTTTTAATGATTCTACTTTACTTTCTTCATTGATGTATTAGCTATAGGAGTTAGAGTGTACATGTTATCGCAATTTACCTCCAAGTATATTGGACCACTTTATGCTTAGTATAAGAATATTACAACAGAATACTCGCCCCTTTCTGAATGTTGTGAGGTTGTCATATGTTTTACTTCTACATATGTTATAAGCTGCACAACATACTGTTTATTTTTGCATTAGGCAATTATCTTTGAACAGAATCTTGTTAGAGGAGAAAACATTTTATTTACCTGCACATGATTTCTTGGGATCTTAATTCTTTTGTGTAGATCCAGTTTTCTGTTTGATTGTATTTTCTTTCTACCTGAAGGATTTTAACATTTCTTATACTAAATGTCTGCTGGTGATATATATATATATTCTTTCAGCTTTTGTACATCACAACATGTCTTTATAGACTGGCTCTTTTTTCAGTACTTTAACGATGCTGCTTCACTGTCTACTTGTTTGCAGATTCCTGATGAGAAGTCCAATGTCATTTTTATCTTTGTTCTTTTGCACGGTAATGCCTTTTTGCTCCTCTATGACTGCTTAAAAATTTTTCACTTTCCCACTGGTTTTAAGGAATGTAATTGAGATGTTTCTTGGTGTAGTTTTCTTCATGTTTCCACTTAGAGTTTGTTGAGCTTCTTGGATTTGTGAGTTTATAGTTTTCATGAAATTTGAAAAGTTTTCAGCCATTATTTCTACAAATATTTTCTGTCGTCCCTGACCTCTCCTCACTATCATATTTCTCCTTTACTTTAGGGAATCCAATTGCCTGTTTATTAAGCTCGCTGATACTCTGTTTATTTTTATCTTCATTCTTTTCTCTCCCTTGTAGACAAGTGTCCTGAGCTGCTGCCTGCTGTATTTATTTTGCCCGGTTTGTTTTCATTGTTTTAAGAGGAGAGTAAACTCAGCCCTGGCCGGCTGGACTCACTCACTTTAGGTTATTGTGGTTCTGTTGCTAAGAAAGTTTGCCAAGGGTGTCACTTGTTTCCAAAACAACTCTCATTAAGTAACCTGAAGATGTGCAATCCACATCTCCTGTAAGTACAATACACTCTTGTGCAATGGGCGTTACGAGTCCCACAAGCGAACTTCACGTAAAACAATCTCATTTCCCCCCTCGGTTTACCTTTCAATTCCTGCAATGTTTTATCTGCTTCGTTTTGCCTTACTTTCTGTTGAGCAGTGACTCAAACCCTGAGGCTTTTTTTTGTTTTTGTTTTCTCCCGGCCCCCTCCTTTTTTTCTTTTCCTTTTTTGGTCAGGTACCAGTGACCTATACATAAAATTTCATGATGTTTTGGTATTAGAATTCATTTGATTCTGGTTAGCAGAGTCCTTGAGTACTTAGGTATGTGCTTGGAGTTAAGGAGCATGGGGGGTTGATAAAAACAGGGTCTTAAACTTCAAGATATATATGGATGTGTGTGTGTCTCCATGATTGTTTTAAAAGGGGCACACCTGCATTTTGGGATCAATTTAAAACAGAAGTAGAGAGTTCAAGAGAAGGAATTTGTTTTTCTTCTTGTTCCCCAGCTCCAAGAAGTATGTATTGAGTGCTTAATACTACAAAGCACTACAGTCTTACCTAAGAGACTAAGGCAAGTCGCTGACAGTGATGTGAGTTCCTTATCTTGTGGAAGAATGACGCAATGGATAAAGACCCAAGGTGTGGCACCACAGTAAATCTCAGAGGTTTCCCAGGAGAGGATCATTAGTGAGGGCTGGGGAGATTAAGAAAGGCTTAGAGACCTAGTTCAGGAAGGAAAAAAAGAATGCAGGGGAAAGTGTTGGCAGCAGCACAGTTAGGAGTAGGACTGTTCCTGTCCTGTCTGGGGACAGTCAGAGAGGTTGGAGCAAGGGACTCCTTCGGGAGAATAGTGGGGGAGGGGAAGCCTACCTGTGAATGCTTTCTGTGCCAGGCCCAGACACGTGGGCTGATGGAAAGCTCTGGATGGTTTTTGATGGGTGGGCATGACCAAGGGCGTGTTTTGAAGAGAGGCTTAGGGTTAATGTGTGCAAGGGAGATGAGGACTGGTGGCAGAGGTGTGAGGGCAGGGACTATTTCTTAATCATCTTTGTATTCTCAGCTGCTCCTTCAAACGTAATGATTGCGGCTTGAGTGCATATAAGAGGTAATTGGTTTCTTCCTAATTTACTGATGCTCTGGGTAAGCAATGGCCTTGTCTACAGGAGGAAAAATATTGTGAAAGAACCTCTCTGTCCCCAGCTTTACTTTGAAGGGTTGAAGGTATGCAAGTTTGGATTCAGACTCTTTCACAACTTATTTTTTTTAATTCCTCATTTTCTTCCTTTAAGGAAAAGACACTCAGCCACTGTTACAGAAATTACACAACAGGGCCATTCCCAGTCCCCACCTACCCCATCCCTAATAAATTCTACACAGTCTTACAAAGTTCTTAACAAGGCGGAACACACATGGACACAGAAATCCACAGCGCACACTCCCACCAGCGCTTGGATATACAAGCTCCCAGCTGAGCAGTTTGCACAATGCAGACTTAGGCACTCACGCTCACGTGAGTCAGCGCCGAGGCAGAATAACCACTCCTTTGGGCACGCACACACCCTGCTTAGCCACCGAGACGCACACTCGTGTGCACACACTCTCCCCCGAGACCCACACGCAGTGTGCAAGGCCCCGGGCCACCCCAGCCCGAGGGACTCGCGGCTGGCCCGTCATTCCCGGGCGCCCGTTGCGTCACCGGAGCGCGACACTGCAGCGAGCACCGGCGGAGACTTGAAGGGCCAGCAGCTGCAGCCCGTGACGCCGGCAGAGCTGTGAGCGCCTGCAGCCTGGGCTGCAGAGGGCTGCGGGGGGCTGCTGGGGCTGGGAGCGCCGGAACAGGTACGTGGTCGCCTCTGCGCCGAGCCGTGTGACTCCTGCAAGTTGCCGGGCGGTCTGTGTCCCCCGACCTCTCCCCCGACTTCGGGGGTCCTCCTGAGAAATGGGTTCCGGCTAGTGCCGGAGTGAGGGTTGGGATTGTGCTTTTCCAGGGGATCAGGTTGAGGTCGGGCTTCTTCTGTGGACTCAGTACCCTACGCTCCAACGGGATGTGGGGCACTGGCTTTGGCGTTCCGGTGGCGGGGATGCTCCGAGAACGGCCGGTGCTGGGACTTTGCGCTGACAGGCGACCGATGACTGATCGGACTGAGCGCTCCCTGAGTGTTAGACACTGTGCGAGGCTCTTTATAGGTATTTTCCAGTCCTCCCAGCATCCCAGGAGGTAAGAGCTATCATATTATGCACATTTTCCAGATGGGGAAACCAGGGCATCGAAGTTAACCAGTGTGTCTGAAGTCCCGCATGTGATGAGACGGGGGGATTTGAACTTGGGATGTTTGACTTCAGAGTTGCCCTCCTGCCTCTGTGTGTTTCAGAACCCACAGTTAGCCCCCCTCAGTTCGTAGTCTGGCACCTCCGATTTTCTTTTTCTTTTTTTTTAAACTTCTCGACCTTGGATAAACGCTGGAGGGAGGGAGGAGCGAAGCGTGGACTTTCCATTGGCACAAGACGCTTTCTCTTCCCCTCCTCTCCTCGCTGGGGCCAGCGCGTCTTCATTTTCTCTGGCAGCACCGGGCTCCCCCTGTTGTGAAACCGAGAGCTGAGTTTTATTTTATACTACGGAAGAGCTTTCGTGCCACGTGCATTGCTTTACTATCCTCTTCCTCTCGCCTGTTGTGTTCCATTGCTAACTTACGTCAATTGTCAAGGACGCACTGGTAGTTATGCCAGGACACGTTATTGCAGCAAACCCATGTGGCGATTGCGAAGGAATCAGAGTATGGCCTCGAAGGAACACTGTTAAGCTGGAATTGACCTTTCAGAGTTTTAAAGGAATAATTTAAGGCCAGGTGAGAAATAGCCAAAAGCCATCTTAAAAACAATTCTAAACTTATTGTTAGAAGTTTTTATATTTTAGGTTCATATCTAAAAGGTTCATGAACTTTCTTTAGCCGTTCATTGTTAGTGAACATTTTCCTGGAGGGTAGGAAAAGACTTGTTGAAAAGGATGAAAACTTATCAAACATATTTCATAAAGGGTGGTTTTGTTTTAGGGCTTTGCAGATGTACTGAAAGTGCAAATATCGCGTTTAAGGCATCACAAGAAAATTAAGAGCTTAATTCCGCTTAAGTGGGAAGCTTTCGAGGTGCTCTCATCGCCTGTACCCCTTTTGCATTATTGTATAGTATGTCTGATCTAAAATTCCCAGCACAGAATTTTAAAAAATTATCTAATTGTGTGTGTACCTATAACTTACATGTAATTAAATAAACACATGCCTTCATTCCTCCAGAAATTATTCAATTATTAACACGAACAAAATAATTCTTTGTCATGTACCTGAACTAAGCTATTATTTACTCTTACAAATTCATAGCTGTTTTGTTTAGGAAATCTAAAGATACAAAGATTGATTATTTTGAAATCTAATCTGCCTAACTGAATTCATATAAACACATCAAAGTCCATTTTTGCACTTTGACTGGACCTGGTGGAAGTCTGTCAGTAGTTCATTTGACACCCTCTTACGGAGCAAAATCCTGTGGAAGTCAGAATTCTGAGTTCTGGTATTTACCCTCTGGAGTCCTCATTAACTTAAATGGAATGTGTATTTTTTACAGCACATGGTTTAGGAGTCACACTTTATGTCATGGATGAATCCGCACTGAGCCTTGGCACGATAGATGTTTCTTATCTGCCAAATTCCGCAGAATACAGTGTTGGCCAATGTAAGCATGCGAGTGAGGAGTGGGTAAGTTTCCGATTAAACTGTGGATATTAAAAGTGGTTAGCCTAAAGATGTTCATTGCAGTGTTGTTTATGAAGGTGGAAATGCTGGAGCCGACTTTATATCAATAACTGGGAGGAAAAACTGAGCAAGAAATTTAACTACAGACATTAAAAAACAAAATACTTTTGCATAGAAAAAACCTAGTATTCATTTAGGGTGGTGTCGTTATAAAGATATTTTTAAAATGTTTCTGTATCTATTTTCCATAATTATATCTACTAAGTATAATTTTTTAATGAAAATAAAGTTTATTTAAAAAAATTAAAAATAGGAAATAAATTTTAGCATGAACCCAATCCAAAGGGCAAACGTTATCTTGTGTTGTTTTCTCTAGTTCAACATAACATGGCATGTTTAAAATATTTCTTGAACACTATCTGCTTTATATAAAAAGTGATGATGGGTTTTTTTTTTTTGCTTATTTTTGAAAGTGCAGTATCAGTAGCATTTGAGCAACCGAGGAACTCAAAGTTAGGAAAAAAAAGTTTAGAATGGAAGAGCAGAGTTTGGTCCTAACTGTACAATATGGCTATAATTTCAGTTTCAGCCTTTACACTATCTTGTTAGGATAAAGGAACATTCTGTAAGTGTATCTTGTTTTTCATCTCAAGCAAAATAGTTTAAGTTGTATTATAACAACTTGCTTACTATGTAAGGCCTTGGTAAATAGTTCTTGTGTGGGAGTGTATGATTTAAGAGAGAGTAAGATCAACTCTTTACACAGGGACTCGGGAGTCTGATGATTTTACTCATCTTGCTGTCGTGCGAGGCTGTTTGAGCTTTGCCAACTTCGTTTGAAAACTCCGAGTGCTGCTTTAGTGTGCAGTGTTTTTTGCCAGCTGTTGCTGTTCTTGGGTGCTCAGCTTTTGCTCTTGTTTGAAGAGCTGACCACAGAGGGAGGACCCTGAATGAAAATCACTCTGAGAAACACATAATTATACCACGACCCAAAGAAAATGTCTCATAAGTTTCCCTTTTAGCTGGAATATCTTAGTTTTAGAGATCATGTGGACATGTATAATTTTCTTGCCATTGAGTGACCACTTTTTCCTTATTATCTTCTAGGATGAGTGTGGTTTCAGACCTACTGTCTTCAGATCTGCAACCTTAAAATGGAAAGAAAGCCTAATGAGCCGGAAGAGGCCGTTTGTGGGAAGATGTTGTTATTCCTGTACTCCCCAGAGCTGGGTAAGAATGTTGTTACTGCTTATCGACCTTTAATAAACCCTTGAAATGCGTGACATAGATTTCCAATGTTGTGTGAATTTGGTATTGGGCAAATACCAAATAGACTTAATTCACTTTTAGAATTTAATTTTATTCTTTTTCTTTAACTTCTATGTTTAGAATTTGGAGCTATATTTATAAACCAAATGTTCCAAGTCAAGATGTTGACTCAGTCTTTCATTCATGCAGTCAGTAAATGTTGGTCCAGCAGTTGATGCTCAGCGAGATTTGGGTGTTTCAGCAGTTTTGGTGTGACGTCACAGGGAGAGCAGATCTTACTTTCGGTTAACCCTTCTGAAACGTTGGTGGGAACCTTCACGTAACTTCTAGACATTGAACTTCAGCTCCGTGGCTTGGTCTAGTGTGAGTTTCTGTTTCGGGGGTGAGTGGGGCAGGTGTCTGCTGACCCTGATAGTGAAGAATGGTCACTGAAAGCTTAGGTGAAGGCTTTAAAAGGAGTGTGTATGGGTTTGTTGTTTGTATTTTGGTGAAAAAAAAAAACCCCACAAGCCATGTAGAATCTTCCACACGAGGTGTCGGTGTTGATATTTGGGAAGAGTTGATTAGATGAGAGGGTTGCTTCTGGTGGCAGTTTGCCAGAGGGATGAGCGAGCATAGACGGTGGACCCCAATGTGGCTGTGTCCTATGCCGCAGAGTTACCCGTAAAAAGGCGTGCCTGGATGTTAGGCTCTCTTTGAAGTCATCACGACAGAGAAATTCTGCCCTTAAAGGGCCTGTCATTCATAGAGGTTGCTCATAACTCGTGTGAATAGGTAACTGTGCCTTGTGAATGTTTTGCTCAGGGCTGGCTTGGCAGGAAGTAGAATTCTGAGTCTGGGATAAAGGGACTTCCTACGCTGGCAGAGATCTGTGTGGGACCCAAGCAGTTTATGTTACATATGCGGGTCTGCTCATGAGTGTGTTGATGTAAATATTGTTCCTTTATTTTATTTTATTGTTGTATCCTTATCTGAGGATATGTTTATTGACTTTAGAGAGAGGGGAAGGTGGGAGAGGGGAGAGAAAGAAACGGGGTGGGGGTGAGAGAAAGGGAGAGAGAGGGGGGAGAGAATGGGGGGAGAGAGAGAAATCTATCGGTTGCCTCCCATACCTGCCCCACCCGGGGACTGAACCTGCAACCCAGGTATGTGCCCTGACCAAGAATCAAACCTTTCCATGTATGTGACAGTGCTCCAAGGAACAGAGCCACCTGGCCAGGGCTAAATATTGTTCCTTTTATATCACAAGTGCTTTGCTGCAAGAACTTAAGAATTTGGTAGCATTGAAGGATCATGGAAATTTCTAGTGTAGGAGTAAGGCCAGTTCAAATTAATAGGCCAATAGAAATAAAGATTTAAATAGAAGATCATGTGGCTTTTCTTTTTTTTTAGATCTGTCGTCTCATCTAACTGTAATTTTGAATGCTTAAAAAACTAAAGTAATACCTTAACTCTAATGTGTTATTAAGTCAGGAGAGAGAATAGGGTATTATTTGTGGTGGTGATGGTTTGGGGCAGGGGTAGGTGAGTAATATAACATAATTGATTCTTGCCTAAATATAGTACCTGAACTTTAGGTACTATAGTACCTAAATATAGGAGCTGAACTTGATCTTAAATTCTTCCATGGCATGTTTATTTAAAATATTTGTTTGACAATGTTTTTATTGTAATTTTTTGATATTTGTTACCCTTTCTCTGAAACCTTATTTCCCTTTTCACTAAGAAGATTTCACGTAGTATTTTTACATTTTTAAAAAGATTTTATTTATTTATTTAGAGGGAGGGAAAGGGCAGGAGAAAGAGAGGGAGAGAAATATCAATATGTGGTTGTCCCTCATGTGTCCCTCAACGGGGGACCTGGCCTGCAACCCAGGTATGTGGGTTCCCCTGACTGGGAATTGAACCAGCAAACCTTTGGTGCTCAGGCCCACACTCAATCCACTGAGCTACACCAGCCAGGGCTATTTTTACATCTTTTGGAGATAATACATTATCTCAGCATTTATTCGTGCAAAGTTTACCTTTTGTTCACATTACCTTACGGACTTTTTCTTTTCAGCAGGGATTGCTGGATTATCTTTTAAGGTTACCTGTAAAGAGGATGACCTTTAACCACATGTTATCTCATTAAGTGGAACCCTTGTTTTAAAGGAATAGCAAGACCATGCTCTTTGGAGCAAGATCCAGGATTGAATCTTAAACTTATGTCAGCCTCAATTTTCCTGTTTCTAAAATGGGGATAATAATTCTTATGTGTCAGGATTATTCGGAGGTTTAATAATCTAATTATAACTGCATGTCCCTTCCTTTTGTTGGTAATGCAACTTTATTTGCAGAACAGTCACAGTTTTATTTCAGTGACAGAGCATGCCGCCAGTAGTACTGATTATAGCCTAATGCCTAACGTCAGTGCCGAGATACAAAGTATCTACTTGGTATATTGTGGGAACCGGCCATGGATCCCTTCCCTTGAACATGAAAGATTAAGTCCACATTTGCACCTGAAAGTGTGCACTCACTTGGAAGTTTTCAAATAGTAGCAATTCTCCTGTTCAATTTAGAACAGCTGATACGTTGGTACTCACGTGGAAATAACCACTAATTTCTCTACATTGGTGTTGTTTTTTAAAAAAATGTACATGTTACTTTTAGCATAGTAGTTTTCTATTTTGGCAACACTGAAATCTCCAGTATCTCTGTCAATGACTTAAGCACTCTGTAGCTTCGATTCTCTGGGGTTGGAGGGTGGGCAGGGAGTAGGACAGGAAACGGGGAGGCACTATTTCCTTTGTGAGATGTTAAGGGTAAACTTTGAGTTTGTGACCTTCTTTGAAGGCTAAAAGATACTTTTCGATAAAACGTAATCTTTCTTCATCACTTTGATTTTTGAAGTAGTGCCTGAGGTTATGCTTGAATCTGGAAAGTTGGCAAGGCCTGGTGATGTGAGCTGGCCACCAGCGCTGGCTGTGTGTTTACATCTGTGTTTATTTTGTCTTCTGTAGGATAAGTTCTTCAACCCCAGTATCCCGTCTCTGGGTTTGCGGAATGTGATTTATATCAATGAAACGCACACAAGGTAAAAAGAAATTTCTTACACTTCTAGTACATCTCAAAAGAAAAACCCTGTCGTAACTAGTGCACTTTAAGATGAGTCTCGTGTTTTTGAGAGTGAATAGAATGTGAGCTTCTGACACAAGCGGCTTTATCTAAAATTTGGAAACGATATAAACATCCAAGAGACCTATTATTATCACCACTGCTGTAATTATACATTAAACGTTTTCTTGAGAGTGTAGGTATCACTTACAGCTTTCTCTAACTTATTCATGTATTGATTTGCAGCTGAAGTGTTCTAAATTGCATTAAAGATTTGTCTGAGGAGAGGTGTAGGTTTGAATGTCTTATGCTTTATTATGACTAGTTTATAGTTAAATAAAGGATAACTATTTTGTACTTTAAAAAAAAGTAAAGCTAATCCAGAGTTTTAGAGAATATTTTCCTCTGTTGAGCAAACGTTATTTAATAAATTATTAGCTTAAGACTTTCCTTAGAATTCTTACTTCCAAATTCCAGGCCAATGGGGATAGGCTGTTAGGCACCAGAGCGGGAGAAAAGAGGCTTTGTTACATGTGAATCTAGGCTAGGGGAGGAGAAAGGAGGGTGGGAAGGTGGTGTGAATGTCTCTGAGGCATGAGAGCAAAGGCAGCCAAAACTGCTTCCAGTTCTTCTAATTCTAAGAGTGAGTGAGTAAGTGCGTGCCTGGCATCCGTAAGCAGTAAGCTCAGGTGATGAGAAATACTTCTGAATTCTTATGAAAAACAGGTCCAAGAAATGAAGTGCTTAATGTTAAGTCTTTCTGATGTGACTGCCTGTGTTTTGATGACAGGGTCACATGAGGGTGACAATATCCACATATACATTAGTTAAGACTTTTTTTTAAATATGGCTGAAATCAAGGGACTTATTTTTCCCATTTTCATGCTCCCTTTTCCTCTTCCTCCCTCCCTCTCTCCCTCCCTCCCTCAAGTTTAAAGGTGACAGGAGAAATTTTAGTTCATTGATATTTTTTTTCCTTTCCCTTGGTTGACATGATTAAGACCCTATGAAAAGAGATCTCGTAGGGTCTGCTCTTTATGTAAGTTCACATTGAATGTAAAAAGGCAAAGGGTCCGTGTATTGCCCTCAACTGGAGGCAGTCAAGAAAAAAAAGCTGTGTTGACAAGACGAAGTGGAATTATTCAGAGTAACGAGCTGCCTGTAGCGCTGAGTTGGCTCTTTAGCTCTTCTGTGTGTTACAGGAGGCAAAGCCTGAACGTTTTTACACATGCACACGGCTTTAGTCAGTTGCAAAGGGATTTCACAGAGAGTGTGGACTTTGTACCTTCCAGTCATAATTCTGAAACTTTTCACTGAAGAAAGAGGTTAGAATTAAACACTGAACGTACTGGGCCAAGTTTTCAGAGGATGGAGAGAAAGGAAAGGAGGAAGGAAGAGAGAATGTCTGAAAGGAAAGATGAAGGAGCATGTGATTCATAAACAGTTCTCCCTCAAATCACTTTTCCTTGCTCCAGGGCTTTTCAGAATTGACGAATTTATAATTGAAACCTGTTTATGTGAATATCATTGTGCTGGGAATGATAATGAGGTGTTATATAATCATTATGAATGGTATCAAAGCATTGCATAATGAAGGTTTGTAGCATTCTTATTCTGGGAGGCCTGCCCCCAACCTCCTCATCCACATGACACATAGTCGCTGGGGGGAGCGTGTCCTATCCCTTAGCCATGTTGAATGTGTGTGTGTTTTATGTTTTTAAGAGCAAGAACTTTTCTGACTTTGTGAGCCTACCATACAACCTTAGCATTACTGACGGTAACAACAAAATTAGCCCTGGATGGTAGGAAAGACTTCCAAATCATCTTTTATAGCACATAGCTATAGCTATAAGATGTATTGCATATATATATATATCATTAAATATATTCACTTATTTTTATGGTATTAATAAAGTATGATCTTCTTATTTCTTTGTTTTTGTATTTGGGTTATTATTTTGCAAAATGATGCTATTCCAGCATCAATACACAGATTCCCAGTTTAAATTTTAGCTGAGAATACATGGAAGAAATTGGGCATGAAATTGTTTGAACTCCTAAGGAGAATTTGCTGCATGAGAAGCCCAGTCTCGGGGGAAGGTGAAATGAGGCCTGGTTTTTACAGGAGAGAAACCCCTGTATAGTTTGAGCTACTTGTTTAAAGTGTACTAAAGTACTTCTCTGCTAAATGACTTTCACATTGTAGGCACCGAGGATGGCTTGCAAGGCGTCTTTCTTACGTGCTTTTTGTTCAAGAGCGAGACGTCCATAAAGGCATGTTTGCCACCAACGTGACAGAAAATGTGCTGAACAGCAGTCGGTAAGGGTGGGGACCCCGTTGTAAAGGGGAGAGGCGGGGATGGTGATGGGGTGGGAATGAGGAAGTAGTTTCCTTTATTAACTTTTAGTGCAGAGTGTTCAACCTTTTGGTGTCTCTGGGCCACACCGGAAGAAGAAGAGTTGTTTTGGGTCACACATTAAATACATCGCGACGTGTAATCACAAAAACAGATCTCATAATATTTTCAGTAAATTTATGATTTTGGCTTGGGCCGAATTCATAGCCATCCAGGGTCGGACACCCCTGCTTCGGTGTCTCTGGGACTCTGTCTCCAGAAGCATTTGCGTTTCCAAGTTAAATATTAAGCTCCAAAGGGAAACCGAGGGAAGGCAGGGCAGGTGGTTTGGGTGAGCGGTGCCCTGTGAGAAGAGCTGTCTTGTTTTATGGGTTAACAAATCGGTGGGTTTCTGATACGTGGAAGGCAAGCCGGAGCCAGACATGCCCAGGTCTCCAGAGTTCTCCGTTACGTGCTGTGTAAGATGAATGTTTAAGACATTGCATTTTCTGTCTTGTAGCCAAAAGAGAAGTGAGTTTGGTCAAACAGATATTGAGTACCTAGGCACAAATTTCTATACTGGAAAGTCATTGTTAGGAATTTTAAGAGAATAAGATGCTGTCCTAGCTCTTCGAGGAGCTTGCTTACAAACAGAAGAGATTGGCCTGAACTTCGATGGAGTGGGGAAATGAATCATCCTAAAGACCAGGCATGAGAATATGGGGGGTTTGGAAGAAGGTTGGTGTCTATTCCACCTCATGGGTGTGGCCCATGTTCCATATCTGCCTGGATTTGGGTAGCTGGAGACGGGTGGATCGACAGATGCTCAGCAATGCAGGCCCTGTGTGGTGGTCGTTAAGGCCTGAACAGTGGCACATAATAGGTACTCAAATATTCATTGAGTGAATGAATGACTATTTGATAATGGAGATGTAATAATCATGTCAATTGCTTGTGAAAACATCGCTGGCCAGATTGAAATAAATCCTACTCCAACAATAGGCTTAGGGCGATCCGTGTCCTGTGGGGTTGGTCTTTTCATGTTAAGGAATTGTGGGGCTGTGTGGAGTTTTGCTGTACAGGTGTCTAATATTAGCAACAGCAGGAGAAAACGCAATTACTTGAAAATCCTTGGATTATCACCTATCCTGTTTTCTAGGTAAAACCTTCAAGTGTGTTTTATTCTACCCAGATATTTTCACTAGAGACGAGAATGTTCGAAGCGATTAAAGGAGGCTTAACTGCATGCATTCTTCCCTACTTCATGTGGAAACTGGACAGAGTCTTCCCTTTTCCCTCCCTGCTTATTGTTCTGTGCTGATTCAATCTTCAGCTCTGCCTTTTAAAAATTATTGGTTTCATTAGAAAACACTTGTAAATATTTATGTCCCCCTTGCACCTCTCCTATGGAGTTTCATATATAGTTCTAAAGAGTCAGAATATAAATGACTAATTAGGTCTTCGAAAGTTAAATTAGACATTACTTTGACAGTGGGTTTTGGATGCCTCTGAAATATAAGCCTAAATGGATTATATTCCTTTCCTCTCTTCTGCAAGAGTGTAGCTTTGTGTCTCTCACAGAGTAACCGGAACATTGAAATTCATAGAGCTGTTGCCCAGTGCATTCAAATTAAATTCCTAAATTGGCTTTCCAGAGTCCTCAGGGGTTCATTGCTTTAGGAATATGATATCCTTAATATTTAACAGGCAGGCAATGAAAAGACTTTTCACTTGAGCTTCCTCTCCCATGTTACCACGTATTAGAGAGAAGGTACATTTTATTTTGTGATTTGCAGCTATGGTTTACGAAACACTGAATACAGATTATGGCGCACAGCCAGCTGATTTGCCTGTCTTTCCATTTCCAAATCAGGGTGCAAGATGCCATTGCCCAAGTGGCTGCTGAATTAAACCCTGACGGTTCGGCTCAGCAGCAGTCAAAAGCCATCAGTAAAGTGAGAAAGAAAGCCAGAAGGATCCTGCAAGAAATGGTTGCCACTGTCTCACCAGCAATGATCAGGTAATACCGGGCAAGGCAAAAGTTTTCAACAAGAGCCGTCTGTGTTGAGCAGACAGGACTGTACCATTGGACTTCCTTCCCCAGCACGGTGCGCTTGGTCCAAGATTTTTTAACGTATTCTGTTGTCAAACCCAACTCCTCCTCATGTTCTTACTCAGCGTCCATGGGAGGTGGTGCTGTGGGAGGCTTTCAGGGGTCTTATCCTCTGCTGAATGATCGCAGTCATGTGTTACTGCTGATATTTGCTCTCTAGACTAGTTGTGAGCTGGCTTTCACACACTCATGTCTTAAAGGAGGGGTTTCCCGTCATTCTGCTCACCGAAATATTCACTAAAGTGTGCTATTAGAGTGAAATGTAAGATTTTCGTCCATAGTAAATGGATGCTTTCATAAGTAGTGCATGTGTAAAGTTAGCTGTTTGATTCCATAATTCAGATACACACGTGCATGC
Organism: Trachops cirrhosus; assembly: GCA_028533065.1. NCBI lineage: Eukaryota > Metazoa > Chordata > Mammalia > Chiroptera > Phyllostomidae > Trachops > Trachops cirrhosus. The sequence goes on along the minus strand of CM052542.1, from coordinate 144,485,137 downwards.
ATACACAGTGTCGCTTGTGAGCACTGTACACACACACACACACACACGCACACTTACATTTCTCTTTTTTTTTTGTTTTCGTTTTTACTTTCAGACTGACTGGATGGGTGCTGCTAAAACTGTTCAACAGCTTCTTCTGGAACATTCAGATTCACAAGGGTCAACTTGAGATGGTTAAAGCTGCAACTGAGGCAAGACATATGTGGATCTGTCATTCCATCCTCTGCACCCTTGTAGAGCGATTTTAGAATTCTTTTGAAAACGTTCTCTTGTCTGCCACTGTGCATTGCAGCCCCCCCGGGAGCTGTGCATGTGAGGAGGGACAGTGGGGTAAGGGAGGCCGCCCAGCCGTGTGCAGGGTTGCTGTAGTGAGTTACCTCGCAACGATTCTGGAAATCAGGTAGAACGGTCCCTGTTTCATAAACAAGGAAATAGAGGCTCCAATAGATTAAGAAATGTTTACAAGTCATGGCTAACATGTGACTTGCCCAGAATCTCAAAGCAAACCAGGCTTGACTCCAAAACGTAAGCTGCCTCTCAGATACAGACTCACCCCGAACTCTTGGTTACTCTTCTTCTTCGTTGATTTTTTTAATAGTTTTTTTTAGCTAGATAAATATTAAATTGAAAGAATTCATGTTTAAAGACTGAGTCACTGGTTAGCTAGTGTTGGAGTGACTAACCAAATCTGAGGTTGCAAAGTGTGATTGAACTTTACATTGGGCGTTTTTCCTCTCACTAGATGAATCTGCCCCTTATATTTCTTCCGGTTCACCGGTCCCACATTGACTACCTGCTGCTCACTTTCATTCTCTTCTGCCACAACATCAAAGCTCCGTACATCGCTTCCGGCAACAATCTCAACATCCCCATCTTCAGGTGAGGCCAGCTTCTCTCGTAGTTGAATGTACGGAAAAGATTATATTCTGAACTTGTGTTTTTTTTATTATACCTTTTGACATATTATTGTAAAGATGTTAGGTTTTTTTATTTTCATTATAAAAGTAATACGTGTTCATTGTGAAAAATTTGAGAAATACAAAAGAGCATGAAGACATTCACCATTAATTTTGTGTGTTATATGGGACACTTGGTGAGCTGTGAGTCTCTAAACTTTATGGGCAATATTTATCAAATCGATAAGAGGCCATTAGAAAGACAAGCTACCAAGTTACTGTATCAGGCTTGGCAGTAGGGAGGTAAGGGTGGAGAGGTGGGGCGGTGTTGATGGTATAAAGGTAGCTAAGAAGAACCATACCTGACAACATTCATCTTGTAATTTAGGAGAGCTAGAAACCTGTAATGACTACAGTATCACACGAAGCTGTGTAGTGACTGTTCTAGAGGTTTTCAGGAGAATGAAGTGCATTCCACTCAGAGGAAATAGTATGTGAAGAGGCAGAGAGATTCAACAGTGTGGTTTCTTTAGGCTGTAGCAGCCGATTCAGTAGGGCTGGGACGTTGGATGCATTAGGAAGGGTCGAGACTGGGTGGGGGGGTGACTGCAGAGGTAGTGAGGCCTAGATCAGAACAGTTTTTCAGCCCGGAGTTTAGAGTGTATCCTGTACTTGAGAAGTGACGTGGTCAGATTTGCATTTGTAAACTCGTTCTGGACTGGAAGGAGTGAGAACAATTCTGACTCTGTTGCGGTAGTTCAAGCAGAAGGTAATGAAGCCTTAAATTAAAAGCATAGCAGTGCCATTGGACAGGTGGGCGTTGATTGGAAAAGTGTTTAGTAGGTTGAATTTACAAGAGCAAACGCTGATACAGATGCAGGGCTCAACAGAGAGGGACAAGCGGAATGGAGGGAGGAATACCTCCAGGTTTTTACCACCAGGGACCTGGGTGGGTGGTACAGCTGACCACCCACCACTGGGGAACTGGTAAGGAGTAGGTTTAGTTGGTTAGGGAAATTGCAGTTTCAAACTTCAAAGCGTAAAGCATCAGTGAAATCAGCTCTGTGAGTCGTAGGGAGTAAGGGGATGAATGGAGAGAGAGACTGGGAGGGAAATGGGCTGGCAGGTTGTGCAGGTGGGGCGCAGGTGGGGCCTCACAGAGTGGCAGCCCGTTGCCTTTGCGGGCTGCGAGGTCTGATCCTCAGCCTCCCAGTCCAAGGAGCTCATTCCTAATCGCGTAGCTCAGAGTTCCGCTGCCGCTGACCAGACCACGGAACCACCGACAAGACGCCGCCCACTCATGAGGTCAGCCGATACTCAGCCATGCTGTAGGCAGCAGCGAACATGATCTTAGACCTTGCCCCCAGATGGCTCCTGATCTAACGGGGACACAGACAGACAGCTAGCTGTCACCCAGTGTGCAGGACCCCCCAGGGCAGACGTGCCTTCCCAGGGAGTGATATCTATGTCTTCTCCCCTGGACACGTCTTCCCAGTACCGAGGGACCCACGAAGCTGAATTAGAATGTTAATCAGAAAGTCGCTGGCAGGCTTAGATTCAGCGCAAAGTCGGGGTTCTAGAGAAGTCTTGCCCCGTAATGGTTTGCCTCTTTTGTCATGAGCATAACTCACATACTCGTTCTCTCCAGGTTCTCAACCTGGTCTCTTAGAAGTATTTGCAAACACTGACAATTTCTCATAACTCAGCTGTCCTCGTCACACAGCGCTGCCAGTTACCGTTCGGCCTGCCATTCCTCAGACACGACGGACTGTGGACGGCCGGGCCTATTTACCAGCACCTTTCTCTTGGCACGTGCCAGTGCACGCTCACACACCACTCTTCAGCATGGGCTATTTTTGTGGGTGGTTCACCTCCTTCATTCAGAACTTATTGTGTATCGTTTTACTCCCAAAGAGCGATATTAAGCTCTAGGACCATCTTACTGCTGCCTTTTTATGCGGACTATAGAAGACCTCGAATATATATGTATACACATTCACATTTATAGTTATATTAACATCTCCTATTTGGAAAGCATAGGAGAAGTCTCTGAGTTTGGAGAGGTTGACATAAATACTGGAGCATTTCAAGTTCATATCGAAAGTCAATCAGTGTTATAGAAAGAGACCTGGGGCTGTGAAAAACAGTTGTTTTACTCCTGTGTGTAGGCACATGAAGCAGATTCTTGTTCCATGTTTTGGAAGATGGTTGTGCTCGGTTGCAGTCTGAGAAAGTTGTCGTTCTCTCACGGAGACACTCTCGGAGCCGTACTCATGTGAGAAAATTTCTCCGAAGTGGCTTCTGTAACATCACACTCATTGTGTAGTAAACGTGCCGCAGGCACGTTTGGGGATGTCTGATGGTCAGTGTTCTGAATTGAACAGAATTTCATAACCCACGTACCTATAGCATCGAATTTGCAGGGCGCTGTGTCACACAGGCTTCTCTTGGCTCGGGATGGATGTGACTGAGCCTCCGCCCGCGGAGCGATATTCCAAAGACTGACGAATAGTGTAAATGACCGGAACATCAGTAATGTGGAAAGTGGAAAAATGTCCTCATTCTCACTGTCGGCAGCTTCAGCGACACATGCGGTTTATGTTCACATGGCAAATGTCTTGAGTGACTTGGAATTGGAGTGTCCCCTTTACATTTTTCTTGTGAATACTTAATGAATCTTTGAATTTCTAGTACCTTGATCCATAAGCTTGGGGGCTTCTTCATCAGACGGAGGCTGGATGAGACGCCGGACGGACGGAAGGATGTTCTCTACAGAGCTCTGCTGCACGGGGTACGTGTCGTCGCCGATTCCCCAACAGCCGTGTGACGGTTGTCACCGTGGGAGGAAATGGGGACCGGACTGAGCTTTTCAGTAACTGTTGTCAGAGGGATTATTTGATTGGTTATTGCTTGGGTACAGGTTTGGTGATTATTTTTTGTGATCGCCAAAATACAGCATTAGAGGAGCTATCTTGTTATCATTTATGGGAGTAAAATATTTTGTCAGTAGTGAAATTATGTGTGTTTTTTTTTTTAAGATTTAATTCTGCCGACCCTTCTCTAAGATCGGTGGTCTTGAGTTCATGTTTTACTTTCTCCTGCTATCCCAGCACGTAGTTGAACTGCTTCGACAGCAGCAGTTCTTGGAGATTTTTCTGGAAGGCACACGCTCCAGGAGCGGAAAGACCTCCTGCGCTCGGGCAGGACTTTTGTCCGTGGTGGTGGACACTGTGTGTACCAACACCATCCCTGACATCTTGGTGATACCTGTTGGAATCTCCTACGATCGCATTATTGAAGGTCACTACAATGGCGAACAGCTGGTAAGAGGACTTCCTGTCCAAAATCTTCTTTGCTTTCAAGTCCGTCGCTTTTCGAATTAATTAGGATTGTTTTTGGTGCCACCTTGTTGTAAAGCATTGCAGGAAACATGGCCGGGTGGGTGTGGTGAGTGGCTTCTATCTCCTGTGTCAGGGGACGGTGGTGCTGCTGTGGTGCCTGCCTACACCTGGGGAGGTGACAGGATCCAGTGTGCCAGTGCCACCTCCGTCGTGGGACTGGGAAGGGGAAGAACACTTGGCACTGAGTTGCCCTCTCCAGTCGGGGCCGGGGGTTTGCGTGGCTTGTTTTCCCCGGGGCTTACTGTGTGTGTGCGGATTTAAGTTAAGCCTGAAGGACTGGTGGGCTACAGTGACAAAGCAACTATAAATTAAACTGAGAAATGGCACTAACAGTTTTGTAGACTTTTAATCGAAGTAAGTATGATAGCTTTAGAAGAATGAATGCACAAATCATAAGCACGTCGCTTGAATTTTCACAAAGTGAGCACACCCACGTAACCATCACTGAACTCACGAAAATATGATCAGGACCCTGGGGACCCCCTTGTGCCCCTCCCATAGCCGTCCCCTCAGGGGCAACCACTTACCTTGACTTCTTAGGGAATAGCCTAGTCTTGCCTGTTTTTGAACTCCACAGAAACGGCATTGCGCAGTGCGCGGTCTTTCTGCACCTGGCTTCCTTTGCTCCAGCCGGCGTCTGTGCGGTTCATCCCTGTTGTTGCCTTTCCTTGGAGCTCGTTTATTCTCACAGCTGCATGGTGCTTCCACGTATGAGTATACCGCGGTTATCTGCGCCACTGCGGAAAAACAGTTGGGCCTCCAGTTTGCGACTGCGATCACTCTTGTACATTTCTCTCAATGGCCATGTGTGTGTCTCCCATGGGCACGTCCCTAAGGGTGGAATCGCTGGGTCCTAAAGTGTGCGTGCATTCAGCGTTAGCAAACACCGCCAGACACTTTTCCGGAACGCTCTCACCAGCTCACCCTTCCCGCCGGCATTGTGAGAGGTCCAGAGGAATTTAGTTTTGTTCTTATTTAGTGTGGAAGTCTTGGGCAAGGTACTTGTTTCAAGCCTACTGCCCCAAGTGCGTCAGAAGCTCAAGGACACTTGGTAATTATAGGCTTTAAAAGTTAAGTGATAGGCCTGGATTATTATCTGTCTCTCTCTTGTGAAATTCCTCCTCGTGTTTGTAGGTGTCTGTTCTGAATGTGTTTTCCACTCACCTGACTGTCTCGTGAGGTCATATCTGAGTCCTGTGTCCATTATGTATGGCTGTCACTGTGCCTTGTGTATCTTAAATATTCAGTAAAAGTTCACTAAATGAATATGTAGCTTAAAGGTCACTCTGGGGCTGATGTGACACTCAGCTGTCTGATGTGAAGTATTTGGACTCTGGTGATCATGAGATCTTAGATAAGCGACCTCTTTGACATCTTGTTTTTATCTGAGAACTACAGAATACGCGTAACTCTTCCACCTAGGTCATTTTTGTCCTTCATTAGTTCACAGTAGTATTTTTGTGAATGACGTAAATAGTGTATTGAATGAGTGTTAAATGATTTGTTTTTCATTGACCAAATTACCTCTCCCAATGACCTGATTACATCTTTTATAACCTGTGAATGCTAAATGTTTTCTGACAGGGCTTCATCAATGAATACTTACTTTCCTTGTCCATGTATTCTCTCTTTTTTTAACACAAGCCTCTAGTTTCCATAAAAACAAAAGGAAACAAAAACTCTATTCTTTGGCTGACAGAATGTTTGCGTATGTGTGAGCTTTATTTCTTACCATGTTATTCTTTCAATATTGGCATTTAGGGGAAACCTAAGAAGAACGAGAGCCTGTGGAGCATAGCGAGAGGCGTTATCCGAATGCTACGGAAAAACTACGGGTGTGTCCGAGTGGACTTCGCACAGCCGTTTTCCTTGAAGGTGAGCGTCTGTTGGAACTGCGCTGCTTCAGAGCTCTGTCCTGGCTCGGTGTGTGTGTGGGGGGCGGTCTGGGCTCTCGCCCTGCCTCTGGTCCTGCTCTTGTCGCCTCGGCTTCTTCTCTTGCAAAGTGCGGGCTGTGTCAAGAGTGGCATTTTCTAAACTTTTCCACCAAAGCACGCCTGTTAATCAAGGACAGTAAATACCTGTCTTTGGGAGATTTCGGGTTCAACACTTATTGCTATTTTTTTAAATTCATGAGAATTTTGCATGTCATTATATAATATACCAGTCTTTTATATTGTGTTTTAAAAGTGCTTTTTTGGGGAAATTTGTCGAGACACGACCCCTAAAGCTGGGTACAGGGGACAGTGTAGGATGATGCTCTGCCTACCAAGTGGAATCCAGGACTCACACATGCTGGGGGATGGGGTCGTCCCCAGGGAGGAGCCTGGGCCCCATGGGTCCCTGAGGTCCCCGCGGTTGTAAATTCCGAAGGTTTCCGAAGTGGTTACAGAGAAAGAGAAGAATGGGTAATGGTCCCGCTTCTCCTTCTGTTCCATTTCCTGGTTTCATTTTAAAAGATTCTAATTGCTGTGCTGGATGCTTTCTGGCCTTAAGGGCTTTCAGTTTAGGAACGTCAGCCTTTCTTACCACTTTTAAAACTATTGCACAGCGTCTCTGTCTTGCTGTGATTTGCCTTGGGGTTGAGGTTCTTTTGACTGTTATGTGACCCTCAGGATGTCAGATTTCCACTAAAAAGCCTGGTTATGTCAGTTATCACTAATCATAATATTGGAAATGTTAAATAATTTTTGAAGATGTGAGAAAAGTTCATTTTTCTCCTATAATGTATAAATGATGTTGCTTAGGCATCATCCCGTTCGTTGTATTTTCAGTTCTTAGACTTTGTGCCTGACGACATTCTGTGGTTGTACTGGGCCTCTGGAGGTAGTTCAGGCCGGAAGAAGTACCCTCGGGCTCTGCAGCACGGCTCCTTTTATGAAATAACTCCCTCTTTGTTCTTTGAATATTGAATATATTTTACATATGTTTATGTAAATGAGACAATGGGAGTAAATGTTTTCCTTTCCCAGGAATATTTAGAAAGCCAAAGTCAGAAACCTGTGTCCGCCCCACTGTCTCTGGAACAAGCTTTGCTTCCGGCCATACTTCCTTCAAGGTGAGGTTTGTGGGAATTTTCATGTTAACTAAACTGTCAAGTGTCTATGAGTTTTATATGTCCGCACTAAAAGAGCTTCTGCTGTTCTCAGTGGGGTAGTTGTACCCCGATGATGTGAGTGGAGTGCGTTGAGTGCGGAAGCAGCCTTCCTTAAGTCCCAGGTTCACTTGAAGAAGAACATGCGTGTTCTGGTTTTCACTTTCTACTTGAGAGACTTTTCTCCTGGTTTTTATAGAGGACACTGAAGTGGTGTGCTTTCATAGTTTGGAGGTTTTTGATTTATTTGCATTATAAATCTATTTGATTTTGTGAATCAGGCAGGAGTTCTTATTTGACTTGTGCTTTTTACCTGAATTCTTTTTGATAGTAACCTAGATTGTGCTCATTGTACATAAGTGCACAGTGCCAGAGTTTTTCTGTGTGAATTTTTCAGAATTCAAAATTAATCATATCTTGGAGGAGTTGAATATGAAACCTTTCCTTCAATGTGTTAGAGAAGTCGATTATTAAACCTTTCCTTCAATGTGTTCCAGTGTCAAATTTTCATAAACATTTTAAAATAAGGTATATTGCTTTATGCACGTTTTTAGTCAGTGGGTTTTAGAATTGATGTACTAATAGACTGTTTAGTTATAACTGAATGATGTGTTTTGGCCAGGAAAGTGTACTAAACATAATAGAGTATATCATGAAGACAAAAAACCCACTGAACTAATCTATTTGTGGTTTAAATTTAGAACCTGTAGTAATTTACAGTGTCTAATACATTTATACCTTAGGCCTACATAGTTTGCTGTGTAAAAGACTGTGATTGTAGAAGTCTAATCTTTAGGAGAACTTTTCAGACCCAGCGATGCTGCTGACGAGGGTGCAGACACGTCCGCTAATGAGTCCAGAGATGCAACCGAGGAGTCGCTCCGAAGGAGACTGATCGCCAACCTGGCGGAGCACATTCTTTTCAGTAAGTGCAGCGGGGCGCTTTGCCTCCTGCGGTTGGGACTGGGCACGTGCGCTGCAGACTCTGCAGGAGCCGGAGTCCCCCCAGTCTGGGTCCACTTCAGGCTGCAGCACCTAGCACGAGGTGGCGGTGGGTGCGTCACCAGCAGGAGGGCGGCGCTGTGGGGTCCGAGGTAATTGAGGCCAACATCTCACTAGTGCCCGATGATTAGTAGGCCTCATGCTTCACAAAGCATTTTGTATCGCCGAAGTGACTGGTTTCCTCTTCTGCTCGCGAATTTGTTTCCTTGAACTAACTTGTAGTACAGCACCTAGGCTTACAGTTGCATGTCCCTGTCCTCTCTGACCCCAAGATCGGTTATTCACCGAATACCGAGGAGCTAGCGTGTGTAAAGCCTTGTTTGTGGCTGGGGGGAGTGATACACACTGAGGAATGAATGGTTCGGCACTTACAGAGCCTCTGCTGTTCTCACTGGGGTGGTTGTACACGGACGATTTAGGCGGAGCGAGTTGAGCGCAGAAGTAGCCTCCCTGAGGTTCCAGATGGCGGTGTGGTGTCATGCTGCAGAGGCCGCTTTGTCGGCCCACGCGGCCTCATGGTCCCGTGGTGTGCAGGCCGCGTAGGCCCTTCCCTCCGTCTCCTGGGCCCCACTGCCCGGCAGGGTGGAGTCGCCGCGCTTCCTGCCGACTCTGGGCGGAGGCTCCCCCACCCCCCACCCTCGCTGCTCTTATCCTGCTTCGCGCAGGACCAGAGCTTTCTCTCTGGAGCACATCTGATGCGTCTCTCCCCCGCGCTTCAGTTCTGGATGCTACAAACAGTACATCCTTAACGTTGGAAAGTTGGAAAATAAGGATAAAACCCACTACCAAGTAACCGGGGTGTTGCTGTTTAGTCTCTGAAAATCTTTTTCAGTTTTGTATTGTGCTCTTTTCCATTTATAACACACATATTTATTTATTTATTTTTAACAAAAGCTTTGTGAACATTCTTTTTGATGGCTATAATACTGGGTACTGTTTTGTTTTTTAAACACTAGAGACAATATCAATGTGAGTGAAGTATCATGAGTTCATTATCATCTCAGAAAACTCACAAATGGTGTGTTTATTTCAGATGATTCCACAGGCATTCTCCTGTTTGATTTTTATGGTTATAATGTCCCACAGATTCAGAGGATGGAGTTATGGACTAGAGTGGTTCTCAGGTTTATTTCTGTCCCCTGCTTCCCTGCTTTGGAGCCGGCGGAAAGAGGGAACGGAAACGCACCGAGCGCCGTGACTGTAGGGCCCACACTCGGCCTAGTGGGCTAGGCGGTGTTCCCGTTTACCAGGGGCAGAGGCCGAGGCTGGGAATTTAAGATACTTCCCCCAAGTCGTGACATTCGTCAGGGTGGAAGTTGGGCTTTGAACCCAGTTTTTCTGACTTTGAGTCGCCCCTCCCCCGCACCTCCGTGATTGCCTGCGGGAGGGGCGTAGAGTTCCAGTACCTACTGTAGACTGCAGCCAGGAGCAAGTCCAGGTTCACAACAGGATATCCTTGTAGACCTTGTAGGACAGGCTTATACTTTTGGTCTTGGTATTTCCATAAAGGTGTCCCTCGGTCATGCAGTAACTGAATTCCATTATCCTGCATTGAAGGTGGACCTACCTTAGACTGAATGCTGTTATATGATGAATGATGATCTCTAATGGCCCAGAACATGGTATCATATTGTAACTTCCTTCTGATAAATCACCTTTATGGGAAATGTAGAAGACTTGTAAGTTTTAAATACTCCTATTTAAGATTTAGGTACGCGGAACATTATCAGTTATATTTTTTTAAAAAAGTGCAGCGAAAGCTTTGTGTTTGCCTTTCAGCCGCGAGCAAGTCCTGCGCCATTATGTCAACGCACATCGTGGCCTGCCTGCTCCTGTACAGACACAGGCAGGTATGTCTGCCGGGCTGAGCGGTGTGAGCCGGCAAGTGCGGCAGCGTGCTGTCGGGGCTCCAGCACTGGGTGTGCAGTATCAGTTTCTTGACATTCCGGGGGACCCGCGTTGTAACCCGTTTTTTCCCCTGCTTTGGTGTTTTGGCCCTTTTTCTGCGTGTGCCTACAGGCAGCTGCAGAAAAGCCAAGGCAAGAAAAAAAATCCTTGGACGGTCTCTTGGCCTTTTGGGAAGTAGGTTTTCCACGGTCCTGAGACCATTTCTGTCTGTTTCTGCAGGGAATCGATCTCTCCACGTTGGTGGAGGACTTCTTTGTGATGAAGGAGGAAGTCTTGGCTCGTGATTTTGACCTGGGGTTCTCGGGAAATTCAGAAGACGTGGTCATACATGCCATCCAGCTGCTGGGGAATTGCGTCACCATCACGCACACCAGCCGGAACGATGAGTTTTTTATTACTCCCAGCACAACTATCCCATCAGTCTTTGAACTTAACTTCTACAGCAACGGGGTGCTGCATGTCTTTATCCTGGAGGCCATCATAGGTACGGTGGGCCCTGGGACGTTTTCACAGAAAATACAAGGACCTAAGACACATAGTGGTGTCTGCCTCAGTTTGGATGGTAGCCCCTTGTGTGAGGGAATGCATTGCTGTATTTTTCCTTTCAAATAAAAATATAACCTGCTGTATTACTATTTATAGCTCATTTTTACACCTACTATTCAGCAAGTAGTTCCTGAGTTAGTGCATAGTATTATATCGATGACTCAGGGAGAGAGGTGCGGTGTCTTGCTCTCCAGGAGCTGACAAACTGGGTGAGAGGGGACATTCACATGGCAGTGATGTGAGTGGCAGGGGCTCATTTGTGATCAAGGGGGACAGTGGAGAAGGAGAGCAGAGGGGACCGAGGGCCCTGGGAAAGGCATTTGATAGAGTTGGGGTCACATGGACTCACGAGAAGTGAATCCTGAAGGGGGTTTACTTAAATTTCTCCAGTGAAATGCAGATAATTCTTTTTTAAAGATGTTATTTATTTAGAGAGACGAGAAGGGAGGGAGAAAGAGAGGGAGGAAAATGTCAATGTGTGGTTGCCTCTCACGTGTCCCCTATTGGGGATCTGGCCCACAGCCCAGGCATGTGCCCTGACTGGGAATTGAACCGGCGACCCTTTGGTTCACAGGCTGTTGCTCAATCCACTGAGCCACACCAGTCAGGGCGCAGATAATTATTTCTGATGTAACAACCTGGTAAGGTTATCCAAGTTATCTGAGCCAGTTGAAGTTTTTCTTGGCGCTCTAAGGCAGCTGCTTTCACCGATGCTTTTGTTTCCTCAGCCTGCAGCCTTTACGCAGTTCAGAACAAGAGGGGCGCGGGCGGGCCTGCAGGCGGGTCCTCCAGCTTGATCAGCCAGGAGCAGCTGGTGCGGAAGGCGGCCAGCCTGTGCTATCTGCTGTCTAACGAAGGCACCATCTCTCTTGTAAGTACCAGTTTTTAGTGTTGCCTGTTCTCTTTGTCCTAAGCATTTTTATGAACACCAGCCACCTTTGTTTTTCTCTTGGAGAATTCTTGCTCTGTTGCCAAGGCTTTACAATCATTCTGCTGCTGGTCTCACTGCCCTCCAAAGCAGTCTGTTGTTTGCTACCTGGGTGTGGGGTGTGCTGCTGGGGTCACTGCCCCGGTGACCCCTCCGTGCACCTGCGATTGCGCCACATTCGGCCTCAGTCCGATCCAAGGTTACCGAGCTCTTATCTTGCAGAAGGCACTGGGTCAGAGGCTCGTAAATAATTAATGCGTCCGCTGGTGGACGATAGAAACACAGAAGATAAGAGACAGAAACAGCCTTGAAAAGCAGATGTGCTCGATCCTTCCTCACTTTACAAACGGGGAAACTAAGGCCCAGCAGAACTCATGAGCATTTTATGTTCCTTTCAAGTACTTGTTGGCATTTATAATGAGGCATACATATTAAACAGTAGAGAGATATTTTTTCCTCAAAGTAACCAACAGATAGAATTCATATTTTACTTAAAGTCTAGCATTCTCTCCCATCCACTTGTATGAATGTGTCTTGGGACATTTATGAGTACGAGTGTTATGAGTACAGCCCTCCTCCACGGTGGCCTTTGCGTGTGGCATATTGGTGGCCCTTGGGGGACGTGGAGCGGAAAGGCTAGATAAGTCTCCCAAGATTGCCTTTGTCCTTCCCCTGGGTCTTTTCGAGTTATTTTACTGTTGTGTTTCCTCATCCACCACCTTTATGTACGACATTTACTCCCTGAGAGCCTTTGGGGAGAAATTGTCTCGTAAAGGGAAAGAAGTAGGTGGTGGGGCCTGACAAGCAGCCCCCTGAGGCCTTGCTTCACTGGGGGAGGGGGAGAGGCTGAGCTGGGAGCACCTTCGCAGGTGGAGCCCCGTCGGGTGGTCTGCCGTGCAGGTGAACGAGGTCTCTGCATGGCTTTTCCCGTGACCATGCATATTTATGGGGGGGGGGGCGGGGGCAGAACTGGAAGTCTTAGGACGTGCCCAGTGGAACGAGGTAGGTTGTGTCATGGAAGTATTTGGCAGCTACCTTGTACAGTGTTTTTCTGTTCTTAACAAAAGAAGTATAGGACCCGGACATTGACATTTATTTTTATTTATATTTTTGATTTGATCTTTGTATTTTTTCCATCACTATTTAGTCCCCTTATTCCCCCTCCCTCCAGCAATCCCCACACTGTTGTCCATGTCAATGGGTCCGTTTTCCTCTTTGCTCAATCCTTCCACCTCCTCACCTCCCCCCAGCCTTTGCTGTCATCTGTCCTCTATCTACCAGTCTGTCCCCATTTTCCTCATTAATTCAGTTAGTTCATTAGATTCCACATGTGAGTGAAACCATGTGGTATTTGTCTTTTACTGACTGGCTTATTTCTTTTTTTTTTTAAAGATTTTATTTATTTATTTTTTTAGAGAGGGGAAGGGAGGGAGAAGGAGAGAGAGAGAGACATCTATGTGTGGTTGCCTCTCATGTGGTCCCCACTGGGGACCTGGCCCACAACCCAGGCATGTGCCCTGACTGGGAATCGAACCTGCGATGCTTTGGTTCGCAGCCCGTGCTCAATCCACTGAGCTACGCCAGCCAGGGCTTGGCTTATTTCACTTAGCACAATGTTCTCCAGGTTCATCCATGCTGTTGCAAAGAGTTAAATTTTTCTTTTTTATGGCCGAGTAGTATTCCACTGTGTAAATGTCCCATATTGTCCCAGTTGTTTTATCCGCTCATCTACTGATGGACCCTTGGGCTGCTTCCATGTCTTGGTGATTGTAAATAACGCTGCAGTGCTTGGTGTTGACATTTAAATGTCTTTTCTTTTCAGCCCTGCCAGACATTTTACCAAATTTGCCATGAAGCAGTAGGAAGGTTTATCCAGTATGGCATTCTTACAGTGGCGGAGGTAAGAGAAATAGCTTTGCTTTATCTGCCTTCGTTTAGTTTCTCGCTCTTCATTTCCTTGCCTTTTCTACCACTTATTTTAACCAATATAACAACCAATTCTATTAACCAATAACTACCTTCGATATATAGTCAAGTCTAGATGCAGAGAAGAGAAAAACCAGAATGAGGAGAACAAATGTCCTTTGGGATTGTTTAATATTTTGGTTCCTTCTGTGTGACTGCTGTTGTGTAAAACATGTCTGGACTCAGTTCCAGGCATCCCAAACTTGCTGTGTGATGAGATGTTTTCTTTCTCAATGTGCTTGTAGCTTGCGAGTGCGCATTTTTCTCTTCTGAGGTTTTGTTTTAATTGTGGTAAGGTTAGCAGCGTGGTTATGACCTGGGGAAGCAGGTACCAGTTGAGAAAGGGTGCGGGTATCTTTATTTGATGTGTCTGGTAGCTTTCCCCCAGCTCTTTCTTTCCTTCTTTCTTTCCCCGCCGTCCCCTGAGTGGTTCTGTGTTTGGAAAGGGAAGTGGAGTGGCGCTGTGAAGGGCTAGACAGAGAAGGGTAGGGAAGGGAACGAGAGCAAGCTGCTCGGCCGGGCCGGTCCGCAGGGGCGTGTGTGCTGCGCATGTCGGTTTATCGCTGGTGTCTCGTCGGCACAGCAGGACGATCAGGAGGATATTAGCCCCGGTCTTGCTGAGCAGCAGTGGGACAAGAAGCTTCCCGAACGTTTGTCTTGGAGAAGCGATGAAGAAGACGAAGACAGTGATTTCGGTGAGGAGCAGCGAGATTGCTACCTGAAGGTACTTGGGTGAAGAATTCTGGTGGACGTTACACTGATGAGCTGAGGCTGAGGTTGCCACTAGTTAATGAGGCTCCGAGAAAGTGGGACTCTGGTGACACAGTCACAGCTAAAGTACCCACAAAGCAGCTGCGGTTCTTTCTACCTACTGAATACAGGCAGGCAAGCTGTTTGAGCTGAATTAATATATTAAATTGTGAGTATAATTAAATGGAAAAGGAAACAAGTGCAAAGTCAGGAAAGTGAAGGTCCTGGTTGATGCCTTCATGACCCTCTCACCAGAACAGACAGGTGCAGCCCGCATGCACACCTGCATGCACACCTGCAGGCACACCTGCACGCACAGCTGCATGCACAGCTGCATGCACAGCTGCAGGCACACCTGCCCTCACTCCTAAGGAGGTGGTGTTTTTGCTCGGTCCCCGCCAAAGCAAGGCAGTGCCATCCAGCTACGGTGGAGAAGCCAGCAGTCAGCTGTCACTAGCTGGCCGCTCTCTCCGAGCATTCTAGGTCTTGCCATCCCTTCTAAAATGTTATGCTTCCAGCTCTTTACCTTCGTTAATACAAATCCTATCACAGGAGGAAATACAGATTTTTAAGTTTGATGGTCCCTGATTTAGAGAAATCAGTTTTGTCTAATTTGTAATTTTAGAGATTAGTAACGATGACTGATCTTTTCTGAACACCTGAAGTGGGTTACTTTCTCTGGAGTGGGATAACACCCCTAGTTTACACACACGGTTGGGAGGGGTAGCTTCTGGAGACCCCAAGTAACATTAGAAGATTTTTCCATCTGGGCTTTATTAGATCCAGGACGGGGCAGTGACCTTGCTTGGCACACACCAGAGGAGCTTATCTGAATATGCCTGTTTTGGGGGGACAGTGAGAACCTCCCCGTCAGCACCACCACTTCCCTTCCTCCGCCGGACTGTGGGCTGAAGGACAGCTGAGGGCGGCAGGAAGTGGGGACTGGGAGGACTGAGCTGATCTTGTGGTCTTGTCATGTGACCTCGCTGTATGCTTGAGTGACTGTTGAGCCAGGCTTCCAGCCCTGTAGAGTCTTACCTTGGGACTGGCTATTTTCAGTGATGACAATATGTCATAGTTATGTCGTTCAAGTATGACAGTTTCTTCTAGCCAGATGCTCAATGAACACAAACCTCAAGGACTGTAAAAGTCAACGATTATGAAAAAGAATGCTTTTCAAAACCGACAGTCATTTCCGACAGAGGTTCTGTGCACACGGAGCATCGGGCTGCTTCTGGGTAGTGACAGTGAGAGCCGTCTTCTGAAGTTACTGGGACCCCGAGAAGCTCCCCTGTCAGCGAGTCGTGTCTTCGGTCCCTTCTCCATGACCTGATCTCCGCTCTTGCCCAGGTGAGCCAGTCCAAGGAGCACCAGCAGTTCATCGCCTTCTTACAGAGGCTCCTGGGCCCTCTGCTGGAGGCCTACAGCTCCGCTGCCGTCTTCATCCACAACTTCAGTGGCCCTGTTCCCGAGCCGGAGTACCTGCAAAAGCTGCACAAATACCTCATCACCAGGACAGAGAGAAGCATCGCCGTCTATGGTATGTGTGCCGCTCACCTGGCTTCTTGTAAATCAATGATTGTTTGATTACCGGAATCTGCTGATTGTAGGGAACTGGGGGGAAACAGTTGCAAAATGATCCTGACCTCTCACTCCGTAGTCCCGCCTTTTGTGGGATTCACGGACATTATTGCACACAGTTGTTTGTTTATTCTTGTCGTGTTGTAGTAGCCCCTTGTATAAACACCACATCTTACTGATGCATTGTGATGCTGATGGTGCTTGGGTCGTTTGCCGTTCAGAGCTACTATGAACAGTGCTGCTCTGCACACGTTTGCATACGTCTCTGGGTGAACATACGCGCGCATTATGTTGGGTGCATATCTAGGGGCAGAATTGCCTGGCCACAGGGCGTGGTGGGGCCTGAGGATGCTTCGCAGGCGGGGTAGCTGTCAGTCTGCACTTCCACCAGCGGGTCTGTTCGGCTGCTCCACATCCTGGCCAGTACTCTGTATTGTGTGCGGAATAAGCGATGTGATTGGCCTGGGGGTCGCATTTTATACAGCTATGGCTTAGAACTGAAACCACTTTGAATCATTTTTAGAGACAGAGATCTCTAGAGATAGAGTTCTATCTGGAGACGTGTTGGCCTGATCTAGATCCATATCTAGAGAGATCTCTATCTGAAGATACAGAAGATCTGGTCTAGATCTCCATCTGGCAATAGCATCGCCTCACTTTATAGATGAGGAGACTGTTCAGGTCACAGAGCTAGTTAATGGGCACGCCTGAGTTTAGAGCTCTCTGGCCTCTAGACTGTGCTCTTCCTGGTTCCACTGCTGTGGGAACCATCTGCCCCGTTTAAGAGGGTTCCCACACACCCCGTTTGCCTCTCACAGAACCCCTGCAAGATGGATGTTTTAGGTATTTCTCCATCCTTCCCTCCCTCCCTCCCTCCCTTCCTTATTTCCTTCCTTCCTTCCTCCCTTCCTTATTTCCTTCCTCCCTCCTTTTCCTCCTCCCTCCTTTTCTTCCTTCCTTATTTCCTTCCTCCCTCCCTCCCTCCCTTCCTTCTTTCCTTCCTCCCTCCCTCCCTCCCTTCCTTCTTTCCTTCCTTCCTTCCTTCCTTCCTTCCTCTTTCTCCTAATTCTTCTCTCCTTGTCTCTCTTTCTTCTTTTTCTTAAAAGATGACACAGGTTTAAAGAAGCAGCAAATCATTTGAGACCTCACAGGTCACCAGCAGTAGCCACAAAGTCTTTCCTCAACCTGCTCTCATCCTCTTTGTAGCCTCCCCGCTTTCTTGGGTGGGTTTGGGCGCTTGCTGGGCCTAAACGTTTGACAGATCTTATTCTTCTCTACAGCTGAGAGTGCCACGTACTCTCTTGTGAAGAACGCTCTGAAAATGTTTAAGGATATTGGGGTAAGTGTCCACCACTTACAGTATGAAAGCTTGTGCTAGCTTCTGTTCTCTCTCTGTTTAGATTGAGTCTGTCTGAGCCCCCTGTGTGCTGGGGTGGGGGGACCCTCAGAGAAGCAGTTTCTGCTGGACTCATTGTGGAGGCATTCCTGGGGACGGGTGGGGGCATGTTGAAGGTGAGGCCCATCAGGACAGATTTCTTTGGAAGTTCCAGAATTGTGCTGGTTTTCCCCTTTGTTCCAAAGCTGTTTATATACAGTGTGTCAGTGTGCTTGGAGATGCTGCTGCAGCCGGGCAGGGATGTCAGCTGGGCCGCATGACTCTCAGTCATTTCGTTGTGTTTACCGGTACTGCGAGGAGTATCCACAGCTGACCTTGACTCTCACACGGGATGCGTGTTCCATGGAGCCGTAGCGGCCTTTGTAAAGGGCTGTAGGCGACTTTACTCTGACATGAACTGTGGGGTACACGCACTGGCTGCATCCACTGAAGCCAGCAGTCCACCCGACACTCACAGGCATGTGCAGTACCTGCTCTTAAAGCCAGGATGTCGGTTTCTGTGCCTTCCTGCTTCGGGGAGGTCTAGGACACTGGTCAGAGTTGGTGACAGAAGTGTCCCCTTTTCTGGTGTGTGTTTAATTTAATCTAAACTTTCTCTCTAGGTTTTCAAAGAAACCAAACAAAAGCGAGTGTCTGTTTTAGAACTCAGCAGCACTTTTCTACCTCAGTGCAACCGGCAAAAACTCCTGGAATACCTTCTGAGTTTCGTGGTGCTGTAGGTGTCGCCGGCACCTCTGGCAGGTGAAGGGCGTGGACGACCCGGCGCGGGCTCCGGCCCTGCTGGAAAGTGGGAGGTGCCGTCGTGTGGCCAGGCTGCCCTGTCGTGACGTGAGCTCCTGGAAGACAAGTGCCTTCTCCCTCCAGGGACCCGTGAGCTCCCCGGGCCCGAGACGGCATGGCAGCCTGCAGGCCACGCTGTGCGGCCCCCGGCCTTCGCTTGCGGTTCCTAATCAGTAGGTTACAAAATGAAATCTCAAAAGTGATTTTGGAGTTTATGAAACTCTTACGTTTTAAGTGTAACTGTTAAGGACTGATTACTGTGAAGGACAAAAAAATGTAGTTGTATTCTGAACGGAATCTAGTGTGGTGTACTTAATGCTCTCTGGGAATTCACTGGTGTATTTTCTCATTAACTGCTCATCTTCCTTTAAAAGTAATTAAGTCATCCATTTACTGTCCCCCCCCCCCAGTTTTATCTTTGTCAATAGAAGGTACATTTTACATGGGAACACCCTCCATCCCGAAGTGCTTCACGAAAGAACGGGCCGGCACACTTCACACCCAGGCATCACGCTGTGCTGTCCTTTGCAGTCAGAGTCAGAAAGTGTTTTATGAACTACATGAAGACACAGTGTTGGATTAGGTCAGGGACACAGGTAATGTGATCGACAGCTCACACCAGGAAGTACATTTGGCTGGCAGGATTCAAGGCGAACTTGGCCAGAAAACTGGCTTTGAAAAAGTTTGCTCATATGAAAAAGTACCATTGAGTTTTCACTGACCGGCAAGTATTGAGGACTGACTTCTGTTTCATGTCGATTCCCTCTCCCACCCACCCCTCAGGTGGTGCCTGCCTCTCACAGGTGCAGCTGTTCTTTGGAGATCCTCCCGCCAGGTAGCAGCTGTCCTAACTTCACTAGCTTGGCCTGACAGGCTGTGGGCAGGCCGTGCTCCGGCTGCTGGCTGCTGGCCGCTGGCCCAGGGCTCTGTTGTACGCACACAGGCTGTGCACGGAGCCCAGCCCAGGTGACTGGTACCCACTCCAGGTGTGCAGTGTGGGCAGCACTGGCGGTGGCCCTGCTGACTGGTGAATCGTCAGAGGCATTTATGGATCTTTAGCTTTGAGGAAAAGTCATGGCCCCTTAAAAATTTAGAGGGATTATATGCCTCAACTCCGACACCACGTAGTGGCGGATCGTTGTGAAAGCCTGTCTGTTCCTAGTGGGCAGGGGCCTTTTTGTGAGTGGGCAGCGTGCTAGCTCAGTGTGGTAACTGTGGTGATTTCTTGAAGATCATGTGATAGTAAAACGTCTTCCAGCAGCTCACTGTCCCCTCTCTCCATGGAATTACGGAACAAGGAACTTTTCCTAATGAATATTGCATCTAGTCTTTGAATTTAATATAAAAGTACTGAGAATGAAGTTTGTACTTTCATAAGCTTGTATTTTAAACACTAATCATATTTCATGAATATTCTATGTGTGTGGGGAGAGGGCAGGACACTGATTGATGCTTCACTTTGTCTAAAATAATCTCCTTGGAAACTCGTAGCAATAACAGGGCCGCGGTGGCCCCCCACCCCTCTCGGATCCCCCGCTGGGGATATATTCCTTCCTGACGGGGACGCACGCACCATTAAGACATGGTCGTCGTCTCGGCTCTGGCGTGGAGTGGGGTCTCCACCTTGTAGCATTTCATTTCACTAACTGGGGGTTCTGGGTTCCGGATGCACAGGGAGGCTTACCTGTCCCCGCGTGTATTCCTTATCCGGGCCAGCAAACGTTGCACTGGTCTCTTTTATTCATCCCCTGAATGAAAGATCAAGGAGTCCTCGGACTGGCCCTTGGCTCTCTGGGACGTCAGGGTTGGGACTGACTTCCTCGTGGACACTGCTGCCCTGCTTGCGACTTCTGCTGAAAGCCGCTGCCTGGCCGGGCTGAGCAGGGAGCGGCGGCTTCTCTGGCTGCATTTCCCCTTCCGGTCGGTTTGTTTTCTAGAAACCCAATCAGATGCTTTGAGGAATGCAACCTATGATCCCCTAGCTCTCTCGCCACTCAACTCACTGTGAGACTAAATATGCATGCTTTTTTGTAATTAACTGGTGCTTTGAAAACCTTTTTTAAGGAAGAAAAATCCCAACCAAAGGTACGCTCTCGCAGACAAGCTGGCCCCTGAGTGAATGTTCCCACAACTCATCCTCAGTGCCTCGTTACCGAGAACACACGTGGCATCACAGTCAGGCTTCCAGGTAGCAGTTGTGCTTCAGAGATTTATTTTCATTGTTTTCCAAAAGCGAATGGCTTTTATGTAAGATTAAACAAACAAATTAGGTGCTTGTAAATAACGTATTACAGTTTACTCTATTGCATTTCTCGGAAACCGAAATGCATGCCTTCTAGGGAAAGACTGTGAGTCAAGTTAAAACAGCAACGAGAACAAAACACCCAATAATAAACAGTAGGAAACTGCACTCCTTCCAAATGAGAATGTCCCGAGTAATTCAGAAGAGGGGAAGGAATTTTTTGCTCTCCGAAATTTTAAGGGAAACACAGGGGAAGAGCTAGTGTGGAATCATCCAGCCAGGAAGAGAAATGCCATGAGCCAGCCTTCTCAGATCAGGAAGTCTCCTACAGCCCTGAAGGTGAAGGAGGAACTGGTGGGGAATCGCAGTGAATGTCCGCTCGGAGGTGGACTTCGCCGCCCCCTGGGCGGGTGGGGTGCGGGGAGCATTTCCCATAGTTCCCGGTGCAGTTCGAGTGCGCTGTGCAACGTGTACGTGGATCCTCTTTCCGAGACCCCGCGCTGCAGCGCAGCCAGGCTCCGGTCCTCGGGGACTGAGCCTGTTTAACCCAGCGTTTCCAAACGTGTCCCCCAGGGCCTCTTCCCACTCTGGGCCTGCCGTGAACCTCTCACTAGGTTCCCTTGGGAAACGCTAGGTTGGGTAGTTGCTAAGGTGGCCCGCAGGCCAAGTCCGCGTGAATTTTGCACAAATGTCACATTGGACCGCTGTGCATTTCCTCCCCTCAGGACAGTGAGCAAGCACCGAGAACTGCAGGACGGGGGTTCGAGCCTCTCCTTTGACGGGAAGGTCGGCCATCGGCCATCCCGGGGTTTTTCACTAAAAGTAGCAAAATTAACACAGAGATTAACTGGGGTAAGCGGTTAAGATTTTTATTCTGACTTAGAAAAAAATACTGCACAATTGAATGTACAATAGATTTTTATCCACAGGTGGTTCTAGTGTTCAGCAGCGACGGGACCTATTCCTGAAGTTTATAAGACTTAATTTGGAATGTACATCTGTTTTTTAAAACACTCTTTTTAGGAACTCGAGACTTGGCAGCTGGCATTTGAGTTTAATACAAACTAATGACTGCATTTTGACTTTATTTCTAAACATGTAAAGCCCAGAAATGCCTTGATGGAAGGTGTTAAACTATTTGCCTGTTGCACAGAGAAACATTAAGGTTGTGTGAAAAGTTGCTTTTACTGTGAAATAACATGGCGTGATTTTGTGAGCGGCACTTATTTGGAAACCTTGATCGATTTTTATGCGTGTTCATGTATTGTAAGAAGCACAGAATTGTAGTTTTGTTTTAATAAACCAAAAAAAAAGTGAATCTATTCTTGATGTCTTACATTTGTAATTAAGTTTCCTACATAAGTCATTATATAAACAATTGTTCTTTGACTTTACATAGAACTTTATTACGATGCTTATAGGAAATACTTACCAAATTCTACATAAGAACGTGCAGAGCATGATTTTATTCTTGACTCGGAGCCCGTGAGTTGTGACCGGGCGTTTGCGGAGGCAGGCGTCCGCACATCAGCTCTCGCTCTCCGTAGCGAGTGTTCGCGTCGCGGAGATTCTTTGGGCGTCTGCGAGACTTCCTTTCCGCTTGGTGCTTCTGTCGAATTTCTATATATTCAATTCATGAAAGTATGTGCCGAAGTGTTCGATTTTTCCTACTAGTACATAATAACTGCTCAAAAATAGTAGTTTACTTTTCGATAAGTAAGGCAAGGGCGAAAGCACCGTTATCTGCAGATCCTTACAAAGCACTCAGATGCAGCCTTCGCTGAAGAGCGCGCCCTCTGCAAGGGGCGCTCCCTGCCTGCCCGGCGGTGCCCTCCGGGGCCTCCGGGGCCTCTGGGTGCAGGGGAACCTGACACCCAAGACCACCCCGTCGGTTCGTTCTCTGCCGGCCTCTCTACCTGAGCTTTGTACCTGAGCCTCCGATTTTCCCTGGGAGCTGCCGTTGCCAAGTCCGTGCCCTTGCACTTTGGCGCACTCGTTTTTTCTTCCACTTCAGCAACTTTTGCTGCCCCTGAACATGGCCTTCACTTATCACAGCAAAATTATAATTTGACAACCACTCTCTCTAAGCGGAATGAATTCTGAAGCCTCATCTCTCTTTTTAAAAAAATACATTTATTGATTGATTTCAGAGAGAAACATTGATCGGTTGCTTCCTTATATGCACCCTGACCGGGACTGAAGCCACGCCTAGGCATGTGCCCTGACCTGGAATTGAAGCCGTGACCGCTCAGTTTACGGTATGACGCTCCAACCAACTGAGCCACACCAGCCGGGGCTGAAACCTAACCTCTTAATGGCTCACTAGTTTTAGTCTTTCCTTTTTTAACACTTTGCAGTCTGTCTTGTACACGTGCGTTTAGTAACACTCTGACGTTCCCCTGTGACAAACACAAAGGCGTCTTCTTGGCTGTGTCCCCACACCGGCGGTGTCCAGGCCCTGGCCGGGCCTCACCCAGGGGCTGCCCTGCTCCTTCAGTCCCCGAGGCTCTCTCGTCTCCCTCCACCTCCCCCATGACGTCATTCTGCTGCCACTCCTCCTGGCCTCCTGTCCCTTACCAGGTGGTTCTGGTGGTGTTGCTGGATCTTGTATTTTTTTAAGTAAATTTTTGTCTGAAATTTGTATTTTTTATATGAAAACTTCCAGTTTTTGCATACTGGTGCAACAAGCTGTGGATCATGTAAACTGGTTCTCTGGGCCATTTCTGTCTTGTCAGCTGCCCGTTCCCGTCTTCTGACCCAGAACAAGGAGGTTAATGAAAGGGCCCAGGGCCCCTCCCAGGAGCCAGAGGCAACGCAGTGTTGGGGGCAGGTTGACCTTGACCGTGCTCCTGTGAGTGAAGCCAGTCTCTGGGGAGGACCCCTGGGTGATGCTGGACTGTGCAACACTCATCTGAGTCAGCCTTTGATGCCCGGCTTGTGACCTTCCCTGCCCATATCAAAGAAAGCGTGGGTCAAAACACGCCAGGATCGCGACACCAGTGGGCTTGTGCTGGAGTAAAAGCTGCGTAAGACTTGAAGTGATTAGAATACATGAGTGAACAAAGTCAGTCTCCAGCCTCTGGGAAAACACCTTGCCACTTCCTATTGCAGGCTAGTTGAAAATTAGGAGAAAAAGAACCTGCTCTCAAACACCTGCAGAAAGTCCTCAACTCACACAGCTAAGGTTAAGAACTTGGTGTGAGGTGGCTGCGTAAGAGCAGGTATAGACACCTTTCTCCTCGCTTCTCTCTGGGGTCTTTATTAGCCGGCTGGTCCTACACCTAGATCCTTGTTTGCCTGCGATGGTCCCTTTACAATTGATAAAAATGCTCCTTTCAGCTGTCGAAAGAGTTTAGGTTTGGATAATAGAATATATAAACACACACACATACTCTTGTGTTTATCACCTGAGAACTCTAGCCATCGTCCAACTGACCTGTAAGGAAATGTTTACAAACATCTAACTGTGGCTTCTTCAATCTTAGCACTTATGGGGGACATCAGAGAAACAGCCCAGGTGTTCCCCAGGGATGGTCCCCCCTGTACAGAGTCTCAGAAAGCCCACCTCCTCCAGTATTTTTGGAAGAGTTGAGGCCAAATTCACGTGCTTCATTATTTCTCTGTTGTTGCAATGATGAGCAAAACATCCCCATTCCTATGTGTGTGACTGCTGTGCATGGTGGGGGAGAGCTGCCCATCTCCCTCATCAGGGGACAGTGGGATGGCCATCGTGAGGGATCGCATGTGGCTGCTCTTGGTAGCCCAGAGGCTCCCAAACCTGTTTGCCAGAGCAGCAGCGTCTGCACTAGCTGGGAACTTGCCAAAAAAGCAAGCACTTTAGGCCCCGCCCCAGTGGCAAGCACACCGCTGTCATAAGCCCCAGGTGATGTAATGCGCATGCGGTTTGAGAGCCCCTGCTCTAGACACGTCGCCTTGGTGATCACTGGGTCCCACAGTTCTGCACAGTGTGCCCGGGAAGAGAAAACACGGGTGGGGAGTGGGTAATCAACGCCTTTTCCAAACTGGCTTCTTCTCAGAGAAGCATTAACGCCACCAAGTTAACTTGACCGGACTGGGCTTTGAGATAAGGGTGCTTGGACTCTAGGAATGTCGAGATGCTTCCACACTGGAACACGGAAGTCCTGACCCTTGTCATTGCCTAGCCACCTGTGCAGAGGACAGCATAGCCCCCAAACTGTGTGATTGTCATACGGGCGCTTGGCCCTTGATCTAGGAAAAGCAACACTAGCCCAAGTTTTATTCTGTGCGTGTTTTATGTAGCCTTCTTAAAAAAAATTAAAGGGCTATATAAAGGAACGGAGCAGGAAGAGCCTGGAGTTTGGGGGTGCGGGGGTGGGGAGACAGCACACCTAGGACTGAGTCTGGCTCCCTCACACACGTGCGGGAAGACTCTGAACCAGTCACACCACCTCAGTGAACTCCTCTGTGTTGTGTAGAGAGGGTCTCACTAGGGATTTGTGAAGGAGCAATTAGGTGAAATGAACGTGTTTTGCAAGTGTGAGTTACAAGTGCAGGGTATTTGGTTGTCACTGTTTCCTCTTCAGGACAGAACATTTAGCTCTGAGAGCGGCCAGCATTAAGAGTCTCCTAGCAGCCAGGCCTCAGGTTTTACAAAAGAGAAGATTGCCCGTGCGCACACACTCGGTCATAACAGTCTGGACCAGAAGCACCACCATTTGGCTTTCGGTCCCAGAACCGCCAGCCCAGTGGAATGTGAACAAATAAGCACAGTGTCGGGCCCCTGTCCAGCAAGGCAGAGATGATCCATGTGTTCAGAGTAGAACTTGGAAAATTACAGACTGTGGTGCAACTTGAGAGAAGTTTACTGGCTCCAACAAAAC
This sequence comes from Trachops cirrhosus, assembly GCA_028533065.1. Classification (NCBI taxonomy): domain Eukaryota; kingdom Metazoa; phylum Chordata; class Mammalia; order Chiroptera; family Phyllostomidae; genus Trachops; species Trachops cirrhosus. Next base: position 144,459,789 of record CM052542.1, on the reverse strand, counting down.
AATGTGCTAGACATCATACCCGGGACATATTTGTGCATGTAGAGTTAGGCATTCATTGGATGATTCTTGTATGTGCCCTGATCGGGGATTGAACCCGCAACCTTGCCATATGGGGAAGACACTGTAACCCACTGGACACCTGACCAGGACTGCTACAAAATAATTTCAAAGGCTGAAATGCATTACTATTTAATGTAAGAGCTTGGCCAAGTCTTTAGTAATATGAAATTTATAAAGTCTGCAAATTAGAGTTAGTAACTGGTTATATGACTTTGGTCAAACACTTGATTTTTTTCCCATTTGTAGATTGGGACAAAAAAATAAAAAAGAATCCCACATCTATCACTGGAGTGTTGGGAAACCCAACCGAGCCCGTGGGTGGTGCTTTGAAAGTGTGATTTGTTCTCTAAGTGTAAAGACAACTCCAGTTGTGGTGCTGAGTTTTTCGGGCTGAGCGCTTGCAGGAGATTCTGTAGGACCCAGGACGTTCCCGCGCCCTTGTCTGCCTGTTTCTGACCCGTGCTCACTGGCGAATTCTAGGCTGACTTCAGACCACACACCTGCCTAGTCTGGGAACTGTGAATCATCAAAGAAATGAAGGCAACCCATAAGATGTCAGAGGATCTTTCTAAAATCCACAATTGTAGTAACCTTCTAGCTTTTGTTAAAGCTAGGTCAGCGTTTTACGTGGAACAATGGGTTTGGTAACAAATAGAGGTCCTTCCCATAGGGCACGGGCCTGGTAGTTTGCTACAGTTTCCCCTGCCCCAGTCTCCCCAGCACTGAGGTCAAGCAAGGGTCACAGGGTCATGGAAACATTGGGCTTGCACTATTTTATTTTGTTTACAGTTTTCAGAATAGAGAGCAATATTTTAAAGCGCACGACTTTGTTACAAACGGACAAGAAAGCCGTTTGAGGCTGCAGATGGGCGGGTTGTCGTTCGAGGGGACAGTGAAGTAGCACAGACCGAGCATGAACCAATGGCCTGCTGCAGAGCCAGCAGCTGTGCAGACCAGCCAGCCACTCCCCGTGTTACAGATGAGGCGGCGGGGGTGTGAGAGCGTTGGCAAACTCCTCAAGTTTCTTCAGGGAAGCACGCCCAGCTTGGCCCTGAAACCCCAGCACTTTCCACAGGACCCTGGGGTTTCCTTGACTTTGAGCTTCTTCCAGAGTGTTTGAGTTCAGGATCTGGGTGTGGTTAAGTCCCCATGGTCACCACATTTGGGGCTGGGTTAGGGATGAGGGTGGACGGAGAAATAAGAAGGGAGGGGTGTGATGCCCTAGGCAGTGGGGCTTTCCAGTTACCTCCATTATTTAAAGCCCGCCTCCCCGGAACCACGTGTCTGCCCCAGGAGCTAAACCTGCCCAATCGGGACAAAGAGGCCGCAGCTGCTGGGGGGAGGGGACGCCAGCACTGGCGTGGAGGGTGATGGATGGGACGGTGGCTTGGGGATGACGAATGGAGGGCCGGGCCCTGGAAGTCAGGGGTGAGTTTATTTTCATGGCTTTCTTAGGGCACAGAGCCCCAAACTGCCAACAGACTAGAGTGTGGACAGGTAGGTCCCACGCCGGAGACTGGGGTCTTTGGGTTAACTGCCTTGGTGATAAGGCTGCAGCTGAGGGGTTTACTGCTCTATGATTTGGTGCCTAAAATCTGGCTGAGGCTGCCTGGGTTCAAGTCCCGGCTCTGCACTCGGCAGCTCTGTGTCTTGATGAGCTGTCTCTGCATAACAGGGGATACACTGAAGTAATGAACGCCCACGACACACTTAGTACCAAGCCTGGGACACAGCGAGGGCTTTGTAAATGTTAGTGCTGTTCCGAGCCTGCGCCTTTCCCCCAACTCAGAGAAGTTTCGGCAGGACCCTTTGCTTTTTCTGCCTCCACCTGCTCACTCGCTCCCTCGTCCAGGGTTTCTGGAATTCTCTGACAGATGCCGCTATGGAGATAGGGGCAGCCGCGTTGAGGAGGAGTGCTTTGTGCCTCTCGGCCTCCTCAGCCTTCCTGAGGTCTTGAAATTTCAGAGCGAGTTTGCTTGAATCTGGCCCCACCTGCCCCAGGACGCAGGGTGTGGCCATACCGCACATTCCAGAAGTGTCCACCAGGTGGCGCTAGAACTCCATCCAGGACTCCTAGACTCGGGGCTGATGAAAAGTTTGGCCACCGCCCAAACCGGGGGACTCGACTCAAGTGTGCAGCCTGGGAGGGCCTCGGGATGCTCCTTAACAATGGGGCTTCTTACGGACACTTGAGACCTCAAGATGGATTCTCCAAGTGGAAGAAAGGGAAGGGAAGAGACAGGAGTGGGGATGGTGGGAATGAAAGGGCAGCCGTGGAGCCCCAGGTCCCCGATCCTCCCAGTCTCTGTTTCCTGTCTGCTGTCCAGCTGGAACAGAGATAGGAGTTGACAGGGCCTGAGGTGGCCTCTGTCTCGGTCTCATTTCTGTGGACTTGCCTCTGCCCGTTGCCTTGTGCTGGTCCAGGCCTGGCCACTCTGTCCCTCCCCCTGGGATGGCAAGGTGAGCTCCCCTCAGGACCCCCAAACCCACTCTGCCTTCAAGTCCTGAGCCCTCCAAGACGACCCGTCCTTTCTTTGCCACCATCAAACCTGACCACACAAGGTTTCTCAGATCCATGCTCCTTCCCTCCTCTGTGCCTTTGCTTCTGCTGTTTGCCACCTGGAAGTGGTTGTTCCTTCTTCTGAATTCTCGTTCCACAGTCCCGTTCATTCGCTCATGGCCATATTCATTGAGCGCCTACTGAATGCAGCCAGGGGCTGGAGGCAGGAGGAAGAGCATTACTGACATCCTGCCCCTCCTGCAGCTGATGTTCTAGGTGGTGAGACGGTCTCAGGGGCGGACGGGAGTGTGCACAGAATGCTTGTTGTGATGGGTGCAGGGCCTGACACCAGCGGGGGCTGTGGGTGCATGACTGTGGGGTGTGGGCCAGGGCAGTCTTCTCCCAGAAAGTTGACTTCAGCTAAGAGCCTGAAGGTGGAGGAACAGCCAGCTTTGCAAAGGAGGCCAGGAACTGTGGTCATTCCTGCAGAGGCAACAAACAGTCTCTTCCCCTAGTGGACTGTAGAGAAGCTGGAAAAAGGCTGGAACCTGGCAGCCAAGCTCAAAGGGTGCCAGGGCACAAGCAAGGAAGCCATGAGGGGGAGATCATCCAGGGGTCAGCCCTTTAAAGGGTATTGCTGCTGATCTGTGGACAGTGGCCTGAGGGGAAGGGGAGGAAAGGAGGCTGCAGTGCAGAGGGAGCCAGTGGTGTCTGGGTCGGAGGTGGGGAGGTGGGTGGGTTTGGGTATGTTCTGGGGATTGATGGGCAGGTCATTTTATCACAAAGGGATGGGGTCCAGAGTCACGATGAATACCAATTTCAATGGCAAAGGGGCGGGACTGAGCAAGCCAGTTCTGTGTGGGCACAGGAGGGGCAGTGTGGCATGGACAATTGATTTGACACTTAATTGATAGACTCAAAGCTCTTTGAGGGCAGGGATTATGCTTGGTTAACAAAGCATCCCTGAAATGCATTTCCTGGGGTGGCCTCCCTTTGGCAAAACATGCATAAGGATTTGACACCGTTGGAAATATGGGTAGTCATGGGACTGAAGCAGGCCCCCTCGCTGCCTGCCTCCTGCTGTCCCAGGAGCCCTTCGGGAGGCTGGCAGTGGTTGCAGAGCGTGAGGGGGATTCTCTGCTCACGCCCAGGGCTCTACACCCAGTTGGCCCCAGTGCTATTACTGAAGCAGTGAGCTCTGATCCTTCTTCCTCCCCTCTATGGCTCCTCTGCCTCCTCCTCCTCTGCAAAGTGGGGTGCTGATGGTTTCAGGAGTCCTACAGTTGGGTTTACCTTGCACTAGGGGAGAATAGGTGCCTCCCAGAAGTGCCTCCAGGAAGCCTCTGTCAAATCTGCACTCCACTCCTAGCAAACTTTGCCAGCTGTAAAATGACTCCCTCCCGGTCAGGCCACCCTATTAAGTCTTCCTTACAGTGTAATCGTTGTGCCTTAGTAAAGCTGAGATCCCTGGGCCAGCTGGGAAAGGCCGTGGGGAGAATGTGTAACTGTGTGTCTGGATCTGGGGGAAGATGGGGAATGGCTGAGGAGGGGCAGGGGGCCGGGGGGAGAGAGGGGAGGGATCCCAACCCTCCACGCTCAGGGAAGCAGGTACTAAAGCTGGAGGGTGCAGGTGGAGCCCAAGACCCAGGGCCCTTCCATCCACTAGAGGGCGCCTGCATCCTCCCGTGCTCCTGGAGGGCTGGCACCTGCTTCCTAGATGCTGATAGTGGGAAACAGTCGTGATGTCTCGGAAACCTCAGAAATACTGTAGTGCCTGAAACTGGTGCCTCACACCATCCCCTACCCCCGCCCCCGCCGTGAGCCCTCCCCCCTGCTCTGCTGCGCAAATGGGGCTGCTGTTTCCCTGGACATATCACAGCTCTGGCCCCACCCCAGCCTGCGTGACCTTGGGGAGTGGGGGCCCCAAGCCAGGGCCCCTGGGACTTCCATCTGCCATGATGGACATCAGAGGGGCTCCCGGAGCCGGCCCCCATGTGTGTAGTCGGGTCCACCTGCCCGGGAGGCTGTGGGTGCCCAGGGCCTCCTCTCTGGGTGGTGAGTTGCCTGGGAATGGGAACCCGGCCTTCAGGGCCCAGCTGGATCCTGCTTTCAGAGCTCATGACATCCCCTGCACCCGGGCGCCTACTGCGAGTCAGCTCCTGGGGAGCTGCTAGATGAGGCTGTGGTGCCTGGGGGCAGTGAGTGGGTGAGAAGGCGGCGCAGGCCGGGGCTCAGCTGCTCGCAGAATGCACTCTGCAACTGGGGACACCGAGTGAGCAGCAGGAAGGGGAGGAAGGGGAGGAGGAGGAGGCAGGGGAGGGTGGCGAGTCGCTCTTGGGAGCACCGAGGGGGACTCTGACAGGCAGAGAGGCCCTGCTTCCAGCGGAGGGTTTGGTGCTACTGCAGCACCCAAACACCCACCTGGGGTGATGGCTCTGCTCCTGGCAGGCACAGCCCACTGCCCCAGGCTGCTTTGGGCTGGGGAGGGTTTTCCTTATTCTGCCCTGACCTTCAACCACCGGGCCAAGCTCTCTGGAGGGGCCGTGGAGACCGGCCATTCCTGGCTGCAGGGGCCTGTGCGGTCCCTCGGGTCCGAAGTCCCTGACAGCTGCAGACACAGGGCGCCCTTCTGCAGGGTCTTGGCTGGTGTGATTCTCACCCCCAGCATCTCTGGATGTGCCATCCTGGGTATGGAGCTCCGTGCAGTTCTGGTCTGGGTGTGCCACCCGACTAACGGGGGTACAGGCATGTGGGCCCAGCGACGTTTTCTTCTCCCAGCAGATTCAGCTTCTGTTCCGGCCACCAAGGACGCTTGTTTGCGGGTCTCCAACAGCCGTTTCTCCTGTCTAAAATAGTCCCTCACTGGGTTCGCTGTGTAATGGGCTTGTCTGGGTGTTGAAGTATTTGGTTGTAAATGCCAGTAGTGGATGAATCCCATCGTCACTAGGACCTCAGTGCTGGGCCCTGTGCGGGGCATGAGGGCATCGAGAGGAGGGCGAAGCCTCTGGTGTTGTGGTTGGAGAGAGGGGTCGAGTTGCAAACATGAGTACCCCAGAAACTGGGAGGCCGTGGGCAGCAACCAGATTTCCGTCCATTCTGTTTGACAGTGTGACTGTTAGTGTGACTTTACAGAAGAGGAAAGGCACAGAGAGGTTGAGATTCCTGGCCAGGGCCACACAGCAAAGTAGAGAGACAAAGGAAGGCTCAGAAGGCAGATTTCTGCACCCGAATCCTCAGAGTTCTCTCTGCAGAATGGAATGCTGCAGGGTTGGTGGCCCAGAGTTCACTTACTCAGTGGGTCAAATAATTTTTTGAGTTCTGAGGACAGCTCGGAGTCTAACGGGAGGTGCAGACAAGTTGATAGGCCATTACGACCTAAGGGGGGTGGCGGCACCGGAGCGGTGAGCCCGGGGAGGGGTCAGGGTGACTCAGAGGAAGAACTCCCCCTGGCCGAGTGGGGTGGCCAGCAAGCCTTCTTAGGGGGGCGTGAAGAATAGTTGAGTCCTGTGGGAGCATGATTCAGTAATTTGATGGCCTGTTGAAAATATCCCAAGAGAAACACACTAAATGCAAACAAATAAGTAGCAGGAATCCCTGACAGTGGCGGAGCTCTTACAGAGCACCAGTCCCTGCAAGGCAGGCGTCCTCCCTTAGGGGGCACTGGCTCCAGGAACTGGCGGAGGGGGTGGGGGGGCGGGGCGGGGCACCCCAGCTGGTCAGTGGCAGAGCTGGGGGTCTGCTGGCCAGAGGTCTTTTTTTTTTTTAAATTCTGTTCATCACGGACCACTCCAAACGCATGCAGCAGGGGGAAGGATCACAGCACACAGCCCCAGCGCCATCGTCCAGCTTCGACGATCGCCGCCTTCAACAGGGCAAGCCGACCACTCCTCCTCTGTGCTCTGCACCCCCGGCTCTGGGCGATTTCTGGGCCAGTCCCTGACACCCCAGCATTTCGTCCAGGAAGATGGCATCAGGCAGCTCTAACGGATGCTGACTCTTTTTAGAAACATAATCACGACATCGTCATCACCCGTGAAAACATCAGCCATCATTCTCGTCAGGGTTCGATGTTCAGTTGCCTCAGTTGTTTTTTTTTAAACCAACTTGGTTTGCTCAAGTCGGGATCCCCGCAAGAGCCATACATTGCAAGCAGTCAAGCCTCCGAGGTCTCTTCTGAGCTGTGGGTTTCCGCCCCTTCTTTTTCGCCCCTGTGCAATGTATTGGTTTCAGACATCCGGCGGTTATTCTGTGGTTTCCCCACCAGGCTCCTGCTGTCGGCACCCTCGGGCTTCTGCGTACAACGTGCCTCCGTCCCTGCATTTCTTGTCAGGTGGACCTTGGATCCGGAGGCTCGATCTGATTCAGTTTCGTGTTTGTAGTGCTCTTACTCGTACAGCACACTCTCAGTAGGCAGCCTGCCGAGCAGTGTGCACACGTGTGCGTCCCCGCGTGCACGCGCAAGCCTGCAAGCCTATGGGCTGTTCTCTCCCCTCTTTGCCTGCTTCCCAGAAACCACTCCTCTCCAATGCCCACAAACTCCTCCCGAGTTTACAAAGCTGCTTCAAGGCTACTTGTGGAGGAGTGGGCAAGGGAAAAACAGAAATGTCCCCTTCTCTGCCCTGGCTGGTGTGGCTCAGTGGACTGAGTGCCAGCCTGTGAACCAAAGGGTTGCTAGTTCGATTCCCAATTAGGGCACATGCCCGAGTTGTGGGTCAGGTCCCCAGCTGGGGGCACGTGAGAGGCAACCACATATTGATGTTTCTCTCCCTGTATTTCTCCTTCCCTTTCTCTAAAAATAAATAAAAAAAAACATTAAAAAAAAAGAAGTGTCCCCTTCTCCAACCCGGTCCCCTGGGATGATGCCTCCAAGACTTCCTCTGCAGTGGGGACAGAGTTCTTTTTGATGTCTGCACTCCAGTTTCTTCCCTGCCTCCTTCTGTTGCCCATATTTTGACTTGGGCTCTTCCTTGTCAGGGACCCTAAAAGGTCTGAGGGCCCAGCATGCCCTTCCTGCTGCCCTGAGTATTCGGCACCGCCTCTCTGTCTAAGCTGAGACTTTAGACATGAGCTTTGCTTCTGTCCGAAGTTCTCGTGGGCTGATGGGGCAGGCTGATGTGCACCCTGCCGCAACAGCGATCCACCCAAGCACCCCCAGTGGCCCCCATGGATGCCCTGGAAACACAGGAGGGGGCCAGGGAGCGTCAGGGAGCCAGGTCTGCTCTCCGCCCCTCCTACTGGATGGGAACCGCTCGCGGAGCCAAAGGCTGAGCCTGGAGGTGTCAGCTGCAGAGTGGGGAAGGGGCCTTGTGCTCATGTCTCAGATCCCTGCCCTGGGAACAGAGCCCTCTGCTCTGCGAGCCAGCCATCGACATGGGAATTAGGGAGGAAATACCTGTGGGGTCGTTTCATCCCCTCGAAGTGTGTGTGGTCGGTGGCCAGCCACCCGGGTGTCCAAACAACAGGAGGCATTCGTGACCCCTCTCCTTTGCCACTCACATCCACCCGTGGCCAACTGTGTCAACCCCACCTCCCAAACAAGTTCTGAATCTGTCCCCTTTTCTCCAACCCCCCAAACCCGGCGCCCCCCAAGCCCCGCCCTCCATCATCTCCCCAGGGCTCCTCACTCTCTCCTCTTTCTTCCTCACTCTAGTCCATTTCAGACACTGCAGATTTTCAGACACTGAGTTCGGACACCGAGTCAGATTTTTGAAGCAAATTCTATCACACCTGTCCCCTACCTGAATCCTATAGTGGGCTGAATAATAGCCACCAAATTCATGTCTACCTGGAACCTCAGAACGTGAGCCGATCTGGAAATAGATTCTTAGTATATGTGATGATAACGAGGTCGTACTGGATTAAGCTGAGCTTTCAGCCCAGTGATGGGCGTCCTTACGAGAAGAGGAGGACACGGAGTGGACAGATCAGAGTGATGCCGACAAGCTGAGGGACACCGAGGACTGAGGCACCAAGGCTGGAAGGAATCCCGGAAGGCTTCCCGGGAGCCTCCAGAAGGAGCCGGCCCCACCAGCACCTTGGGCTCAGATCTGACCCTCTAGGACTGTGAGAGAACAAAGTTTTGGTGTTTTAAGCCACCCAGTTTTGGCACTTGGTGGTAGCCATCCTAGAAAATTAGTACACGCCCTTACTTAGTAAACGGCATTCCAAAGTACACCTGGACTTCAACCCACAGCCATTAGCATGCGCCACCAGCCCCGGCGAGGTCTGGCCTCTTGGCTCCCGGCACCCGGCCTGTGCCCTCCCCATGCCTCACCTTTCCGCTGTCCTCCTGATCACCCCAAGGTCTCACGTCAAGTGTCGGCTCCTGAGAGGCCTTCCCAGAGCACCGGTCCACCCCGGCCCTGCTCTGTTCCAACTTGGGTCATGTCATGTCATCCTCGTATCCTCCTGTGTTTAACTTCCTTCATGGCACTTACTATCAGTGAAAACTTGAAACAGACGGCGGGGCCGTTCCCTTACCAGATGGGGGCTCCTGGTGGGCACATGTGTCTGTCCTGTTTGTGCTGCACCCCCAGCTGCCCGCATCGTCAGAGACTGTGTCTGGTACCTCATGGCTGCTTCGTAAATAATTGTTGGGTAAGTGAACCCGGTGCGCTCACGGGAAAATATGTCACGAGATGAGGCTGGACGTCGGGGGTGGGAGGCGAAGCAGGGTCAGTGGGGCACGGAAAGGAGGGGAGTCCTGGAGTTTGGAGGGATCAGAGGTGACCTAGCCCGCAGTCCCTGGGGTGGGACAGATTGATGATGGAGAGTCAGTGCCAGCTCTCTATTGCATTGTACATGCGAGGGTGACAAATGCTTATCACCACGTGCCTGTGTCCTCTGCCAAATGGACAGAACTTGGCTCTGCTTGCCGGTGACGTGTGCCCTGCGTTTGAGCAGGGAAGGCCTTGCAGCTCTCTGCGCTGTGATTTGCGGCTCCCAGACAGAGGGCAGGTGACCAGGATCTACATGAGCCGCGGACCCTTTGGGCAGGGACCATGGTGACTTAACGCCCAAGCAGCGCAGATTGACGGCACAGGCCAGATGCCAGGGCCTTGGGGAGCCCCTGCCCCAGCTCCAGGTTTGCAGACGGGCCCCTAGGCCCTGGCTGAGCAGGTGACTCGCCCAGGCTCCAGCGTGGCATCCTCTCTGGGGCAGCACGGGACCAGAATCCAGGCCTCCTGGGCTGTCCTCGCCTCCCCCAGGCCGTCCTCGCCTCCCCCAGGCCTTCCTCTTAGAAAAAGAGCAAAAACCAAGCAGAGAACCCCTCACGCTCTCTGGCAGGCTGGCGCTCGAATCCCTTGATCTGACCCCGCTTTTATTGACTGATAATAAAGGTGACAGTTCTATTTTAAAGTTAAACTTTTCAAAACACTTCCTGGCTTTTCTGCCATCATAGCTGATGCCGGCAGGTCCCTCTGTCCTTCTGCAGCCCCCGCCTCCACCTCCACGGCCCTTTGGTGCTTTCCTGTGTGGGGACCGGAGAGGATGGGGGTGGAGGCAGTGCAGGGGGCGTGGGGCAGAGGAGGCCTGGGGCCTCACGCACCTGTCCCAGTGTCTCATTAGACTGCCGCTCCATCCAGGTGAGGCCTAATAACATGGCTTTGTGCCGGGCGGCACACAGTTGGTGCCTAATTGAGGTTGACTGAAGCAAACAAAGCCGGGGCTGTGTGGGTACCTATAGTTCAGATGATTCTTCGGGTAACTTACCCACATGCTACATCACTGTGGTCTCCCTCACTTACTGAGGGGTAGCATCTCAGAGCCAGGAGGACCCTGGAGCCCTGCCCCGCCCCCACCTGCTCATGTGGGGAGCCCTAGACCATCCTCGAGTCTTCCCTTTCCTCTCCTCCACCTGCGGTCCATCTCCGAGAGCCGGGGCTTGCTCTCTGCCATCCATCTGTCTGAAAGCCCCTCGGCTCTCCCTCGCCTTGGCCGCCGCCTCAGCGTGGGCCCCACCATCGCCCAGCTCCTCAGGGAAGCCTCTTTACTGGTCCCGGATGCCACCCTCGTCTCCCATAGAGTCCCTCTCATGAAGCAACTTTAACAGGGGTGGTGCTTTTAAGATGAAGTCTCTCAGATGTTGCCACTTCTCTGCTTAAAACTGTCAGTGGCTTTCCACTGCCCTTGGAGTAGATTTCTGACTCCTTCTGTGGCCCGAAAGCAGGGCCCGCCTGTGTGGGTAGATTGAGAAATGGATTCCGGGTCAGTTAGCCTTTCTGAATTACCCGTAACCTGCTTGCCCCACTCACACGCCCCCTGGGTGGGGCGGATGAACGTTCGAGTCACGCCTCACTCGTGGCAGTCACACCTGGGCACGGGCTCTTGCGTTTCTCTCCCAACCCTATTGGCCTTCTAGATGATTTGGGAAATGAATTGGTTAGAAATTGTAAAAAAAAAAAAATGAATGCAACTTTTCCTTTGCTGGGAGTAGACAGGATGGAGGAGAGACAAGAGGCTAGTTTCTGGAAGAAGGAACCTGAGCCGGCCCTGACGTTCTCGTCTTGGTGTCACGCACTTGTTAGGAATGACCTTGGTTTCTTCAGAGGTAGGTGGACCACACGTTACAGCTCACCCTGGGAGTACGTTCTCTCTGGGCCTCAGTTTCTCCATCTGGAAAATGGTTTCCAAAGGGCACAGAATTTCTCCTACATTTCCCCAAGTTCTTGTTCAAGTCAGATTTCCTGGGAGACCAGGTGATTCGGACTCCCAGCCGAGCCCACCGGGTAGAAGGTGTCGGGATCCTCTCCCATCCGTACCTCGGCTCCTTGTTACTCGTTTCTGGTGCAAGTTTTAACACAAGCATTTGCTCTGTGTCTTCGGGCAAGATGTCACACGCCTCTGAGCCCATCGCTTAGCCTGTGGCGGGATCATATGTTTAAAATATTAGCTGATTGTTATGTTTTTTTCCTTCTTGGTCCTTCCTTCCATTTGTCAGTGGGAGTCTGTCTTTCTCCACATGCCTCCCTATGATGGCAGACAGCAGACAAAGAAGGATCTCTCTTCCTGGCTTTGGAGTTTCCATAGTCTAGACGCGTGGGGAGCCACAGAAAGGACTCAAGTCAGAGGGAACATATTTAAAGGAAACAAGACACAGGAGAGCAAGTCCCCTCTCCACCCCTCTCCCCAAGCAGCTCCGCAGGCAGCGAGGCCCCTGGAGGGGATGCAGGGAAGGTGTAGACAGGGAGAGCCCCTGAGGGGCCTGGCTTCCTGCTCCCCAGGCTGCGCCCCAGGGCAGTGGCAGTGTGGCCGGGCGTGTCCGTGGGAAGGAGCACAGAGGAGACTCTCGGCTGTTTTCCAGGGTAGCACCAGGGCCTCGGGGAGAAAGGCTTCCTGACGAGCAGCCTGCATAGCCTCACCCCACCCTCCACCCAAAATGCAAAAGGAGCAGGAGATGATTCTAGAAGGGTCCTGAGAACAACAGGGGCCTCCATTCCCATGCCCAGGAATGGGGGTGGCTGGGCAGTGACCTGCATGCAGATGAGCTCAACCTCCAGGTGCCTTTTCTTCCTCCCTCCCCCCACCAGACCTCAGCATTGCACTGGCCTTCCAGAACCTTCTGTGCACCCTGAAGGAAAAAGGAGGGTGGGCCCGATGTTCATCCACCACCCTAGTTTGATAAAAAAGAGTATTTTTCACACCCCTGGCTGATGCAAATTGGAGATTGAGCTTAACATTGGGGACAAAATGCAACATGGGGTTTTGAACTGATGAGAAATTTGGCTTGGAATAAAAATGCAGAGAGGGAGAAGGAGAGAGAAAGAGAAAGAGATTGGCAATCAACCCCCCAGCCACCGGCAGCCCAGCTGGTGGGCAGCAGGTGGGAAAACGGTGGTCCGCAGAAGAGCAGCCCTATCAACAAGGCTGATGGCAACTATGAGAAACCATCTGCAACTTCGCTGAAACGCTGGCACCCGAGCATGGGGCTCTGAGTAATCCGTCTCGGGAAACACGGAGCCATGAACTTGTTAAACGGTATCCGCTGGAGACCTGTTCCGCTTACACGCAGCCGTGAGCGGCAGAATCCCTGCCACCGGAAGGCCAGATGGCGAAAGCGGTGGCGGTGGTCCCACGGTCCCACGGTCCCACTGCAGCAAACAGGGCCCGTGGCAGATGCGTGGGTTGGCAGCTCCTGGGTCAGCTGAACCCACGTGGCTGGCACTCGAGAGCATTCGAGAGATGCATCTGTTCCTGTTCAGTCTGTGGGTGCTGCTTTCTGCCTTCCAACGTCCACTTGCCTCCGAGCAGCATCTGCTCGTCAGCCCCGAGGGAGCCTGGTGCTCCTGCCTCTCCCCACCTGCAAGCATCAGGCTGGTCCCGACTAGGAATGAGGCTGTTGCAGCCACAGGTTACATGAGACAGTGGGGCAAGACGGATGCGAGAGCTCTGGGCTCTGATGGACTTGAACCCCAGTCCTGGTTCATCTCTCTGTGTGGGACTATGGATGAGTAACTTGAAGCACTTTCAGACTCAGTTTCCTCCTCTGTCAAAGGGGGGTACCTACCTCATGGAACAGATGCAAGGATTCAATGGAGTAATATGAGCAGTACTTAGTTCAGTACCTGCTCCCTAGCACTTAATACCTAGTCATGAGTGTAACTTCAAGACCACATCCAACCACACCCATGAGGGGTTTACCTAGCCCTTGTAGGGACAGCCCCTGAGGCACGCACAAAGCCCAGAGTCCCACAGCACAGGAGCCCAGCGCGTGGCTTTCCGGGGGGGCGGGGGGGGCCCATCCTCTCTCAGACCGCAATGACCTTGTCTTCTAAGCCTGTTTTCCCCACTCCTCCTGGACGTGCCCCCTCTTCCTTTTCCCCAGGGCAAACCCGAGAGCGTCCCCAGCTGTGTGTGGTGGTGGGAGCAGACTCTTCCCGGGCAGAATTGTATTAGAAGTTTCTGTTTCCTGAAACCCTGTCCGTCGGGTACAGCCTGTTTCCAATTACTTACCTACCCATAATTAGATGAGGACCAGTGCAGAAAATGGCTTTCATGGGCGCCACTGGCACTGGATTGGCTTTGGAGCTTTTAACCTCGTTATTAATAATAACTGTCTCGGGATGAACTTTTGACCATGCGCTCGTGACACATCACGTGCCCATCTTCACCGGAGGGGCAGGGTGTGCGGGGAAGGGGCTGTCCAGAAATAGGGAGGTTGGAGTTCAGGGCCTCGGTGATGCTTGAAAACCCAGTTCCTCTCTGTGTGCCTCGGTTTCCTCATCTGTAAAATGACACAGTTATTTCCTATGACCTCTGGGGTCCCTTTTACTGCTTTTTTGAACTCAAAGTCTTTAGGAAAAAAACTAAACCACCAAGATCTAGAGTTAGTTGCTCAGAGAGGCAGTGGCCAATCAGCGCCCTTTGGCTTTTAAAATCACTTCTCCAGAATGGACTTTCAGCGAGCCCACTGGGAGGGAGGGGCTGAGAAATGACGCCCTAGGTCCACACAGTTTTCATAAGAATATCTGTTCATTCTGAGGGTGCTCCAGATTGGACTTAATCACGCCTTCCTAAGCAGTTCTTAACCTTGGCTTTTCATGAGAGTTATCTGGGGAGCTTTTCAAAATTTTGATGACCAGACCACACCCAGAAACAACTGTAACAAAGTCACTGGACGTGAGATGAGGCATAAAGAGTTTGTAAAGATTGCGCACTGATGCCATCGTGTGAGCTAGTATGAGAATCTGCATGGGAGAACAGTACATGGTGCATTTTCACGTGGATGTGAAACCACTGGGGCTGTTGCTCAAATGCAGACTCCGATTCGTAGGGCTGCAGTGGGGCCTGAGCGTGGGGCCTGACAAGCTCCCGGGGGGGCTGCTGTGGGCCGGGACCACACTTGGTGGGGCAAGACTAGGCTCCGCCGTCTGGCTTGCTGTCAGAAACTCAGGGCAGATGTCTGTCCACCTGGGACACTTATCTGCTCACCCGCATCAGCAGAAGAAACCCGAAGAGTGTGGGGGCACCTCATCAGGTTCACCATTTGCCCCTCTTCAAATGGACAGTCATCAGATGCTTGTTGTTTAGGAAGGTGGCATTGGTATTGGCCAATGGATTTTTAAACTTTGTGACTTGAATGTTCTGTCTGCCTCAGAGACTGTGGGGATTCGCCACTTTAAGGCTGGACAGCATCAGAAGCTCCTTCCTGTGGTGTGGGAACCACCCGCTGTGCATCTCACCAGGCAGCCTTCTTACAGTCAGGGATGCTAACGTGGCCAGGTGATATCCTACCCCAGGGCAGCCTGGGAAGGGCCTTGGCCTGACCTTGAAAAATAGAATACTTCTGTCCAAGACTTTGACTGAACACTTCGAGTTGACTGAGGCAGCAATGAGCATATCCAGGTCTAGGGGTAATGGTGACAACGGTGGTGACCCATGTCCAGCAGCAGTGGCAGTTGTTCTTAGCCACACCCTGGCTAGGATTCTCGTCATCCAGCCTTGCCTGGTTCCAGGTGCACCAATGATTTTGTGAGCTACCCTGTACCCTTTCAATAAACGTGTTATCTGTTCAAATAGGCTTGATTTCTATTGTGTGAAATCAAGATTCCGGATGGGTATCTAAGGTTGTTATTGGATTAAGTGAGATAATCCGTGTAGTGACCGTAGAGTTCCACCCAACATACAGGAAACAACCAATCAGTGTTAGTTATGTTGATGGAGAAGAAGAGGAAGTGGAAGGCATAAGGGTGGGGAGAAGCAGGAGAAAATGGGCAGGATGCCGAGAAGGACAACACTGAAGGGTTTGCTTTCAATAGAGAGAGAGAAGAGTCCTCTAAGGATATGCTGTCAGAGCCCAGATCTGAACAGTGGAAAGGAGACAACCATGTGAAGATCACATTAGAGGGAACAGCATGTGGATGAGCTCTGAGGAAGTGATGGGACTAGAATATTCCAGGAATTGTTAGGTCACTGGGGTGGGTGCATGGTGACTGAGGGAGCTAGGCATAGTTGTACAGTGGAGTAATGGGATTTCTGACTTAGATGGCTTTTCTGGGGCAAAGTAAGAAACTGGCATGTAACATTCAATTCTAACAACACTGTCACAGCATTGCCAACCCCTGCCCCTCCTCCTAGCCATGGATCCCCTCTGGTGGATCCCCAAGCCTGGCCAGCTGTAGCACCTCAGAAATTTGAGATAGAGCCTGGGGACGTGGGCGGCTCCTCTGCAAGATGGGGGCATGTGTGATGTTCGTCTTGGGGGCGGGTCCTCTACCCCCTCGGATGGCTTCCCCTTCATGCAGGCTCAGATGCTCACTACATTCATCTGCCTGGCTGTGGAAGTCTTTCTTCAGAAGTTCTCTCTCTCAGCCAATATGGGATAGGCGGAGCTGTGTTCACAGATACTCCCCAAAGCCCAGGGGCTTAACACAGCAGGTGTGGTCTAGCCGCCCTCCAAGGCGGCCGTCCTCTGTGCAGTGTCCTCTGGCTGCTTTGATCTTGTGGTGTCGCCATCTCTTCATGAGACTTTTTGGTCACCATGGCAAGGGACGAGAGAGTGGAGGGTCAGACACCAGCTCTTTAGCGTTGGTCACAGCCCATCGGCCGGGACTGGCCATGTAGCCTTACCTAAACGCCAAAGGGGTCGGGACGACACAGGGGACCACATGGAATGCGTGGTGTGCGTGATCATTTCTACCACAAGCTCAAATCAAATCCAGTGGAGTTTTTACCTTAAGAGAAACTGATGTTAAAGGCCACCACTTTATACTTGTTGCTTTATCGTGATTACCACAACCATATGAGATTAAAAACTAAAATCATCTCCATTATAATGTGAAGAAACAGAGGTTTGGAGAGTGTATTACTTAGAACTTGTGGTGGTCAATGTCAAGAATCCAGGTGGTGTGAGCAAATAGAGGGAAATTTATTCATATCAGTAGACGTTCTAAGGACTCAGGCACAGCTGGATCTAGGATCTAAGTGATGTCATCAGGACTTCAATTTCTGCTGTGTTGGTGGGTTTGCTTGGTGTGGCAGCCCCAGAAACTTTAGGTTTATGTCTTCTCAGTTTCAATTAGAATATAAAGAAAGCTTTTCCTTCTCAGAGGTCTCAATTCCAAATCCCAGGACCAAATGCCCTCGGTCTAACTTGGGTCATGGACTATGCTGACTCAGCTGCTGTGGCTGAGGGGTTGGAATGTTCTGACTGATCTCCTGGGCCACAGGCCCACCTCTGGAGCTAAGGAGGGGGTAGTCGGGTATCTTCAATCTCAAGGGAAGTCATGGCTTTGTTACGTGGAGAAGAAACCATATATGCTCCCCAGGCCAACCAAGAACCCAAGTGAGTAGGCAACTACTTCAGTGAATGTCAATAACTTGCATATGTTTTTGCAGCTCTTGAGTGGCAGTGACAGACTTTGAGTCAGATTCCGTTTGACTCCGGAGTTCGTGGCTTCCCCATTGCTCCTCTAGCACCACGCGCCACACTATGTGACCTCCTGGGCACACCGCTCACCCGATGGAGCCAGGGTCTCTCCAGCCTAGTCCGTTTTTGCAGAATGTCCATGTGATGTGAGAGGTGCCTTCTTCCTTTTAGGGGAACACGCGTCAGTCCAAATGTTCCCTTACCTGAGGGTGATTACAGTGGAGTTCTGGCTCTGGTTGTGGCGTACAAGGAAGACCCGCCCCCTCTCCATTAGGAATTTGGGGCACTGCTGTGGGTAGGGGCAGAGAATTCGAGAATACTTCAGGCCCTGAGATTTACAGTGTGTCAGTGTGTCCTTACTGTGTCTGGCATAGGAAGCTCTGATGGCCTTGTCAGCTGGAGTCACCTCTCAGTGGACTATGCAGGAGCCACAGCTGCTGTGAGATGACAGGACAGGGGCTCACCACTTACCGACTGGGAGTTTGGAGCCGGAACCTCTCCTCTGGCCAGCTCCTCTCTCAGTACTGAAGAATGCACCTTCTCACCTTCCCACCTCCTTCCAGACAGCTTTTCCTCCCCCACTTCCTTTTTATATGATTTTGATTAAGATGGAAACAAATAGAAAAAATAACAGTGACCAATGCTGGAATTTTACCAAGCATGGATTTTCTTTCTCTTAATGATGTCAGTTTCCTCCCTGTGAAAAGAAAGGGTTGGATTGAGTGATCTCACCGGTCCCTTCCGGTTTTCACGGTCCCCTCCCCTGACACACCACTCCCTTCCCCCCTCCCTGCCTGCACAGTCTGGAATGTGGTAGAGAGCTGTGTTGGTACCTACAGCAGCTTCTAGGGTTGATTCTCTGTAATTTCTAAATCAGACAGAGGACCGCAAGAGAGAAGGAGGTTGTGGGTCTGGAAAGGTCCTGAGAAGGCCACTTTCCAAATCACAGTATGTGGAAGGACTCCCATTAAACCACGGTCGGTCCTCCCGAGAATCAGCAGGAAGCCCTGAGAGTCTAGCTTAGTAGGTCTGGGGTTCAGCCCCAGAATGTGCATTTCTAACTCATGCCCCAAGTTAATTCTGGTGCAGGAAACCCAAAAACCAAACTTCAAGAGAAGAAGCCATAGACTAGAGTGATGTAGCCTCAGTGCCATTGACATTTGAGCCAGATGGTTTTTAGTTGTGCGGAATATGTCCTGTGCATTGTAGGGTGTTCAACTGCATCCCTGGCCTCCACACACTAGGTGCCAGTAGCATACACCGCCCCCCCCCAATTAGTATAATCAACACTACTTCCAGATACTGTTAGTTGTTCCTGGGGGCATAAAATTGCCCCTCTTTGAGAACCACTGCCCCAGATAGCAGGACTTCTTCTACCTGGGACCCGCCATTGTGCATTTTGATTAACAATGGATAGGTTGCGAAAGGAGAGGGATTCACGTCATTGAGGAGGAACAGATCCCCTCCAAGCGTAGCCAGGGCCAGCCCATGTGGTGGGTGTCTTCTGATCCCGGTGACAGCCTGAAGAAGAGAAACAGATGTCTTCTGAGGCATCCCTCTGGCGTGATCAACTGTATTCCTACCTGAGTCACACACTTGTGGGTCAGGGAGGTCCACCGACCCCCCCAGCTTCTGAGAGACCATTTGGACTTCATGAGCGCTCGGGTCCACCCAGCTTCTTCCTCGTCTTGGGAAGTCAACACCCCAGCAATAAACGTTTGACCGGACTTGCTTTAGGCCCAGCACTGGGCTGAGTGCTTTTTGCACATGTAATCATTTTTGATCTTCCCAGCAAACCAACCATATAATATGGCTTTTATTATTATCCCCATTAAATGAGAGAAGTATGTTAAATAGTGTATCCAGATGGCTGACCTGAAATTTAAACTTGGACAATCTGACTCTAGGGATCACATGAAACTAAACTAAAATCACCTTTGACAGGGAAGAGATTTCAGACCGTCAATGAGATTCAGGAAAATACAACAGGGCGGCTGATGGTGATCCCAACAGAAGAATTTTTTTTTGCAGAGTGTTTTTGAAGTGGAGGAGATGCTGGGAGAACTGTGTGAGGTCCAAAGGCACCTACTTTGAAGGGGTCTGAGGTGTCATCGCCCTACGTATAATGTTTCTTGTATCTTCTTCAATAAATGTCTCTATTTTTCATAGCACAAGGCTGGATACTTTCTGGACAGCCCTTGCATGTATATTTACATGTCTCCTACCCACATCCTGGAAAATACACCTCAGTCTTGCCCAAACACCAGGAAAATATGATTTTAAATGAAAACACATTATAATAAAAATTAAGGGATTCTTTTTAAAAAAAAATCCTTACCCAAGGATATGTTTATTGATTTTTTTAGAGAGAGAGAAAGGGACAGAAAGAGACATCAATCAATTAACTGCTTCCTGTATGTGCCCTGACTGGGGATTGAACACGCAACCTTTAGGTGTATAGGATGACACTTCAACCAACTGAGACACCTGGCCAGGGCAAGCGATGCTTTTTGAACTAGGCTTCCCTGACTGAGGACCAAGATACATCATCCTGAGCAGCCTTCTGCTCCCTTGGGGAGTGGTGTGGCGGGGGTGGGGGGGCGTGGGTACGAAATCCCACCCAGGGTGTGTGACCAGGCACCTGCTTTTCCCATGTTCCTGTCTGCCTGGAGTTTTGGGGTGTCTGGGAGTGAAGAGGAGCAGCGCAGGAGGACAAGCAGGACACTGAGTGGGTCCAGGACATCTGTCTACATTAACCTTCTCCGCAGGGAAGTTTAGGCAGCTTTGGGTTGGATGGGGCTGTGAGGGTCCCCACCGGCCTGGGTTTACTCCCTAAAGCTTGGCGAGTGGGGGAAAGCGAAGGCAGTGACTCTCCACCAGAGTCAGAAACAGCGGCCTGTTTGGTTGGAAATGGGTCTCTTCCAGGACTGTTAGCAGTTATCAGCTCTGCTTACCTGTAAATAAAATATAAACGAAAGGACCCCACCCTCTATTCATTTTCTGACTGAGCTGTAAATTTAATCAGAAAAAGACAAAGCACTCCATGGTCTGGAAATCAGGGTGTATACCTTCTGTAAACATCACCTGCATCTATCTCTGTGTCCAGAGGAACCTGCACTACAGGCGAAGCAGACAGTGCAGGTGCACATCCCGCAGAAATCCGTAACTACGTGGTGCTCTCCCGATTAGTGTCTAAGTCACAGTGTGTCATGTACGCCAAAAGGCCTTGCATGCCACTCAGTGTTAATCAGTGAATCGACTGGTAAAAAATAATAGAGAAACACTTCCTATGAAATATTTGTTATAATTTCCCCTGCATGGAGACAATTTTATTATTTAGTTTGTGATGTCATCGTCTACGATCCTAATAGTGATTTGACCCTTGTCACCCCTCAGTGTGTCATTTGAACGGAAAAGACGGGCTGTGATGGGCAGTGACATTTATTTCACCGGAAGAGTTTGGTTTATGAGTGAGTGAGTGCAGATCACTGGATTACTGAAAGGATTACTGTTTTTATTTTACAAACAATTGGAATAAAAAATAAGCATCAGTTTTTCTCTTGGTGAAAATATTCCAGATTTCTTTGGCACTATCTTTTGCCCTGTTTCTCTTAATGTTTTATGTCTGGTGTCATGGAATCTTAAAATGTGAGCTCCGCAAAGTACTTTGAGATCATCCTCGGTTGGAAGCTTCTGGAAAGATTTACAGTCTCTTATGATTTGCTATGTTCAAAGTTGGAGGTACTTGAACCTAACTTTGACCCAAGAAGCCAAATGCATTCTTTCCTTCCTTTTCTTGGCCCCTCCCCTACCTCCCCCATGTAAGCAATACTAAAGAAGTCATTGGCCACCTCTCACTCGTTTCACCCATGGCCTTGAGCAGGAGCCCCAGCCATGAATGCTGCTGAGACCTGCTCCATCCCACAGGCATCCCTAGCAAATGGCACTCAGTGTGCGTGCTGAAACGAAGCTGGCATAAGCTCGCAACCCCAAACTAGTCTTGTTTTATCAAATTATCTCTACTGCTTGGCATAATAAGTCATGTTGAAATACTTCCCAATTCTTTGACGGCCTTTTTTTTATTTTAAAATTTGGGTGTTTTTTTTTTTTTATTGTTGGTGCTTAGATAATGTGCTGTGCAATTATCTCTCTGTTGTGTTCATTTCGGTTTAATTGCCTTTTTTGTACCATAATGGAGCAAGTCAGCAGAAGACCACGTCCTTTGTCTGGGAGTATTGTGTTAAGCTATCTCTCATAACTTCATAAATTATTTGTAATTCCAGGCAATAGTGCGCATGCAGTCTTCAGGCACTAACTCCTTCCCTATTCCCCTGGAAATTACTTAAAAACCTAACCCCTCCCCACAGGACTGGAGAGTCCTCTGTTTGGTTCAATTTCCCTTTCCTTTGTCTTGACAATTGCTTTGCTGTGTTGTATAAGTCTGATTTTTGCCTCGGCATTGCCATCTTCCAAGTACTCTCCAAGTACCTCCAAGAAATCTGCAAATCCTTGACACTTGCAGATTTCTAGACTCATGCTATTGACAGTATTCTAGAGCCCCTGAAGTCGCTGCTTTGTGAGGACAAGAATTAGAATCGCGTGTGCCGGAGGCTGGTGTGGTGGAGGGAGGTTCTTTGCTGATAAAGGCACCTGACCGACTCCAGGTCTTAGCGTGGACTCACTTCCCCACCAGTGGAAGATTCTAGCTGCCTCTGGGCAACTTGATTTTCACCCATCTTTAGGGATATACTTACAGACTAAATGATAAATGATAGAGCAGTATGTGAATTCCTGGGTTTGTGGTGGGTTAGGTCACTGATTCCTGGGAAATGCCCCCAGGAATTCTGACTCCTTTGGCTGAGGCTGGGGCCTGAAGAGGTTTGTTTTTAAAAAGCTCCCCAGCCAATTCTCCTGTGTACACAGGGTTGGAAGCCAATGGAACAGGACAGCCATTTTCGACCTTTTTCATCTCATGGCACACAAACGCATTACTAAGATTCTGCAGCACACCAAAAAATATATTTTTTGCCGATCTGACAAAAAATAGGTATAATTTTGATTTATTTGCACTGAACGGCTGTTGTGTTGGCTGTTGTCTTTTTTTTTAAAAATTTAATGATTGAAGGGGAAAGCTGTCAGTGCCCCTGACAAAACAGTCAGGTATTGCATGTTTTAAGAATCCTTGTGCCACGCTGGTTGAAAGTTGCTTGACCAGGAGAGGCCTCAATCCTTCATAAACACCCGGTCCAGTTTAAAAGACTTGAATGATTTCCCACTGTGATTAAGAGGAAGACCAACCCTTTTAACATCCCCCAAACCAACACCTCTCACGACCAGGACTCCACATGCCCACTCAGCCTCTTCTGGTGCTGCTCTCATTTTCTTTGTACGTATCTCAGCCTCCGGTGTGAACCACACTCCTACCTTCCACGACCTTGGGATTCGCTGTTCCCTTTGCTGGAAGCTCTTTTCCCCTCCCTTGCCCCAGTGAACTCCTATGCATCCTGCAGAGCTTAGCCCAGCCACTGTTTCCTCAGGAAAACTCTTGGCACCACTCCCTTCGCTCTGGACACACACACACACACAGCTAGATGAAATCCCGTCGTTACTCACTCTTACGGTTTTTATAGTTTGATCTCTCCCTGATTGAGGTGACTCTTTGCCTAGTGCCCACCTCTCCAACAATGCTGTGAGCTCCGTGACGGTGGGGACCCTATCTTCTTTGTGCCAAACCTCTCCTTCCAGCGTGATGCTTGCAGGTAGTTGGCACTGAAGGAAGTCGATGAGTGAGTGGATGAATGAAAGGCTTGCAGCATTGTGTATCTGTCACACTGACTACTCCGCCATCAGCATGGGAAAGAGTCTTTACTGAGTTAGAATTAAAAGAAATTTATTCATTCTCGACCAAATACTGTGCAGAATACTCTCCCAAGCCAGGGTTTCTCAACCTGGGCACTACTGACATCTTGGGTGGATGATTCTTTGCTGTGGGGGGTCTTTCCTGTGTGTTGGAGGATGTCGAGCGGCACCCCTGACCTCTGCCTGCTAGATACTAGGATAGCCTCAGTTTATGCAAAACAGAAATGTCTCTAGACACTGCCAGATGTCCCCTGGGGTCAAAATCAACCTTGATTGTTCAAGGCCATGTGGGGAGAGAGACCAGGGTCAGAAGTTACCATGGCTACTCATGGGGGCGGGGCTCCATCACAGCGATCTGCTCTGCTGTGGACTGCAGGGGAGGGAGGAGCTTCGTCATCGCTCACTTTATCACAGACTAATTTCTGGAGAAATAAAAGAACAATTTGAAACTGTTGTATCCTATCCGGAGGGCTTTCTTCTCTGGGCCCCTGACAATTTAGGGTATAAGATAACAAATAAGCATGGTGGCAGCAATTGCTAGTGACTGGGTTTTGTGGGCCACTTCGTAAAGAAGTCTGGGGCAGCCACAGGTGCCTGGGGAGGGTGTGCGCCTCAGAGCCCTCCCGAGTCACAGTCCAGTTTTGTGTCATCCTGGCAATGTCTGGCTCCCCAAAGGTTTTCTGCTTAACTTGTTTCCAAAGGTGGCCAGTCATCAGAAGGATCAGGAAAGCCTTTTAAAAGGCATGGAGACTCGGATGGGTCAGGACAGGAATCTGAATGTGTGAGGGGCCCCTCAGCGATGTGATGACCCTCCCCATTTGGGAGACCTGACCTGAACTGCTGACACTGCCTGAGAGCCTTCATCCAGTCCTTCAAAAGCCACCCCAAAAGCATCAGTGAGGAATTAGGAGGTGAGCTCTGTGCTGAACAGTCAGCGTTTGGGGTCTATGCGTGTGGGGCTACCCAAGGGCTGTGGAATGGGCCAGTGTTTGGTAAAAAGGCATTTAGATATTTAAATATTTAAATGCTATCTAGCCTTGGCTGGTGTGGCTCAGTGGATTGAGTGCCGGCCTGTGAATCAAAGGGTTGCCAGTTCAGTTCCCAGTCAGGACACATGCCTGGGTTGCAGGCCAGGTCCTCAGTAGGGGGCCCGTGAGTGGCAACCACACATTGATGTTTCTCTCCCCCTCTTTCTTCCTCCTTTTCCCTCCCTAAAAATAAATAAATAAAATCTTAAAAAATATAAATGATATTTAGATCAGGGACAATGCCTGTAGTACCAAAGACCTTTATTATCAGGGTCCATTGAAATTTTTTCAGCCACCATGGGGAGTTCTCAATTTTACTCAGTCTCTCTCTCTCTCTCTCTCTCAGACACACACACACACACACACACACACACACATTTTCTTAATATTTTTATTTGGGGAAAAGAGAGGAAGATGTGAGAAAGATGATCTAGGTGTTTTGTACCAGGCAAAATTTCCCTCTACACTGAAGTCTTTGGAAAGTCGAGGAACAACTCACCAAATAGTGTTCTGCTGGCATCTGGCCCACTTGGGGCCCTGACGGGGGTGCACAGGGGGTGTGTGGGGGCTCCGGGTGTGTCCAGCTTTGCCCTGGAACCTCAAGATGGTCAAAGAGGGAAGAAGCAGAGAGAAGAAGGCGAGAGCTCACGTTCTCAGTGAGCTACTGGGTTTATGCAGCAAAAATTTCTTCCCACCTTCCAAGCAGCACTTCCCGACTGTGTAGCAAGCTCAATTTGTAAGAGTCTGTTTAAGAGATGTCAACACAGGTCCAAAAAACTATTCTCCCAGGGAAGGAGTTAGTCGTGTTTCTTACTGCAGACAATTTGGAGGAAGGGGGTTTGGATTAGGGGGCACGAATGTGACACAAATGTAATTGTTTGGAGGTGATTTGAACAAAAATAAAGTGCGCTTCTACTGGGAGCTCAAGGACATCAAACAGCCTTTCTGTGGTGGAGCCTCGTGTGAATGCTCCCTTGGAAACGAGAGTCTGAATCCTGAGCTGTTAGCACAGGAACTGGGTCCTTCATTCGGGGGAACTCTCAGCACCGCAGGGGCAAAGCAGCTGTTCTAAAAACCCTTCACCCCTCCAGAAGATCTCGTCCAGTTTTATGGAAATGGGCGCTTTATATCTTAACGCTTCATCTTACCACAGCACTTAACCCTGTGGTCGTTGTTGCTGATCTTGTTGGTGCCTGAGGTTTCGCCAATGACTCTGTTTCATCGGCTGGAATGCGGATTGGCTTTAAAAGTGTCCGGGTTTCCCCCTTCTGTCAGCTCCCGTGTTTGGAATGGTCAACTAAGGTGTAAATTATTGTTGATCGATGTGGTGTTGAGCATATGTTTGCCTGATACCTGAGAAGATTAACTTGGAAAATGCTTAGGGAGCTCAACCCAGGACCACGGCACCTGGATGTCTGGGCGTGTGAGCAGCTAGTTGACTATGTGGTTTAGGTTGGAGTTCAGGGCTCCAGTCCACACTGCTGGGCTCCAATCCGGCTCCATCGCTTTTAGCTCTGGCAGATTGATGGCCTTCCTCAAACCCATGCCTTTGCCATGTACCTTTGCTCCACCCTTTAAGGGGTGGACTCTGTTTTCCTACCTCATGAGCATGGGCTAGCCAGGAGACCTGCTCCACACGCAGGAAAAGTGACATTGTGTGAGTTCCAAGATGAGGCTCCAAGAGTTCTTACATGCTTCCGCCTTCACCATGAACACCGCTTCTAACCTACGGACAGGCCGGGGCTTACCTGCGGGAGGCTGACGGACCACAGCCAGCCAACCTCCAGAAACAGAGATGCCTAAAGCATGCAGAAGCATCAACCTGCTGTGGAAGGCAAAAGCAGAAGGAACCTGGCCCAGAGGAAGAAGAAATGCATGGCTGAGCCTTGCTTAAATGTTCAGGGGTTTTTGTAACTGCAGTAGTGAACTGCTACATTAGTGACGTGATCATGGACACGTTGCTTCATTTTTCTGCTGAACCGCTTCCCTCAACTGTAAAATGAGTATAATAATGTTATCTCAGAGCAATGCTTGTGAGGCTTAGTGCCTTGGGTGTAGCATTGGGTTGACCAAAAAGTTCATTTATTCTTTTCTGTACAATGGCTCTAGTAGTGCTCAGTTATCTTTAACTTCATTTGAAACACTTGTTATATTGTATTGTGACAGCTGTCATATCAGTATGCATTAAAAAATTTATCAAAATTGGTGAATTTCTGTGCAGCCATTTTAATATTGAAGATAGAAGAAGAT
Organism: Trachops cirrhosus; assembly: GCA_028533065.1. Classification (NCBI taxonomy): domain Eukaryota; kingdom Metazoa; phylum Chordata; class Mammalia; order Chiroptera; family Phyllostomidae; genus Trachops; species Trachops cirrhosus. Next base: position 144,433,724 of record CM052542.1, on the reverse strand, counting down.
ATGAGACATTTTCAGTGTATTATGCTTTATTATTTCAAGAAAGGTAATAAAAAGATTTGTGCAGTGTATGGAGAAGGTGCTGTGACTGATCAAATGTGTATAAAGTGGTTTGTGAAGTTTCTTGGTACTACTGACATTTTGCCCAAATAATTCTTTGCTGTGGGGCTGTCTTATGCATTGGAAGGTGTTTAGCAGCACCCTTGGCCTCTACCCACTAGCGGGAGATAGCTGACATACTCAAAATACCCAAATCAATAAAGTTATTGGTGAAAATGAAAAAAATGTTTTTTGTTTTATGGGAAAAAACATAATGGACTTCTTGGCCCACCGAATAGATTACTGACTGTGCACTAGGCCTTCTGTTTGGTGCTTCCAGGGCATAAATATCAGGAGGATATAGCTCCTGTGTCCGGGAAGCTGATGTTTTTGTGGTGATGTTTTGCATTGAGTGTGCATTAGAATTACCTAGAGCTTTAAAAAAAGTGATGTTTGGGACCTTGGTCCGATTAAACCAGAATCTTGGGATAGAACTGGGGCATTGGCATGTTTCAAATGTCCCCTGGCTTTGCCTAGTGCTCAGCCAGGGTTGAGAATTGCTGACTTAAATGGCAGGTACTTTTCACATCTCAAGTAATACCATAGGCAGAGTGATCCCAGAGTTGGTTAATTTCTGGCTCAACTATTTCAAGAACCCCTGTTATTTCCACATTTTTCTCTGTCATCTTCACTATGTTGGCTTTCACCACAGTCTCATGGTGGCAACATGGCTGCAGTGGCACCAAACATCACTTCCACATCAGATGAATCATGGGATGTAAAAGAAATGACTTCTCCATATACATATATATTTCTTCTTAAGAGTGACAAAAGCCTTTTCTAGAAGTTCCTTAGGAGATTTTCCTGATAACTTCTTGTGCAGGATAGTGTCACATGAGCAAACCTCAGCCAGTTTTTGGTGAGGCAAATAAAACTATTGTGATCTGCTGAGATCAATTTATGACTCACCATCCTGGGGCTGGAGAGGCAGACACTCTGAGGCTGTGGCTAAGCAGATACTGGGGACTTTTCCAGGAAGGAATGAGAGGGTAGACATGATGGATGGATAGCATCTGGCAGGATAGGACAGGCTGTGCACTGGGGACAAGTAAATGTCAGCATCCCAGTGACTTAGCACAGCAAAAGTTTGCTCTGCCACCAGAAAGTCTGACGCAGGTTAGATGAAGTCATTCATCTGGTGACTTGGATCCATGTTCCCAAGTTCCTCCATCTTGGAGGATGTACGATGGCTCTAACCTGCATGACAAGGGACAGAGTGACAGCAGAGGCACTTATTCTAACTTCCTCAACCCAGAAGTGACACTCTTTACTTCTGCCCATTGTCCATGGACCACAGCTCCCCTGTCCCTGACTCCGTGGGAGCCTGGAAAGTGCTGGGGGGGGACACACAGAGTTCCACTGACCGTCCTTGCCACACCGGCAATGTGTCCGAAGTACAGGCAGAGGAAGAAGAGGGGGCACATTGTCTGCGTGTCCACTTTTTGCTTCCAGTCTTGCTGGAATCTCATTATTTCTACTATAGAGATGGAAATACTAGTCACCACGTGCACTGATGATGCATCACGGATGTTTTAAAAACAGCTTTTAAAAATTTTGTAAAGAGCCACTGAGCACCTTAGCAGCAGGAACTGCGTAAATATTGGGTATCATTACCATGCTGTTTGGTGGCCCCGGAAGCTCCAGTCGTTACTCAGCGGTGCGCACACATCCGGATGTGACAAAAAGTGATAATACTTATATTTAGACAGAAAAATGGCGCTCCACAGCTTTGCTCAGCTTCCTCACGCATTGGTTCCGTGGCCCCAAAGACCCATTTCTCAACACAATTGCTCCTCTTCCAAGTCCTTGAATTACTTTCAGAGAGCCATCATTCTGACTCATCTGCTTTTCTAGAGCAAGGTGGGCCACGGTTATTCACAAATACAAGTGCGTTTGTACATCTGCAGGGCGGTGAATTGAATCTTGTCATTGAAAGAGACTATAAATGCTCCCGGGAGGAAAAAGTATGACTTCGCCTCTCTGTAGTACCTAGCCGGCATGGACCTGGGCTTACAATAAGAGCTCTGTAAATCCATTGACAGCAAATAGATGAACTGTAGCATCTCTAGGGCTGGAATGTGTACAATTCCTGGAGGACTTTTGCAATGCACCACAAAGGTCAAGTTTGCTTTGTCAGCATGTGAGTTATCTGTAGATTCAGGATGGCATCTTTCCCCCAGGCTGGCATCACTAAATAGCAGCGTACAGACACTCAGAAAATAGTAAGGATTTTAAAACAATGTTGCTTCCCTTAGCTGAAGGTCATGTTATCTGGGGACATCCGCTATCCAAATGCAGCTAAGAGGCGGGAAGTAATCAACAAAAGACCTTTGGAAGAGATGGAAGACGTAAGAAAACTCTTGTGTTAAATTTCCTTATATCAGAGCTCCTTAGATTCTTATGCACGGCCTGAGGACAACAATTTTACCCAAAGTTCTCAGAGAAATGACCCTGTGGCCGGCCTCACAGGGTGTTAGAGCAGCAGTCAGTACAAGCTGGTTTGAGAAGCTAGGGTTTCTACGCAGTGACTGCAGTCATTTTCAATGGCAATACGGCTCCAACTTGATTAACGCAGAAATAGGTCCACTCTCTGTCCTTGAGGACCACGGCAGTTAGGGAGCCACATATGGAGTTGTGGCTTGGTTAGAGAGGCTCCTGCCCTCACAGAGTGTACAGTATGGCAGAAGAAAGAGAAGAATCAACAGTAATTGCATTATTACAGGGTGAACAGTGCTGTGATTGGTACCAAGGAGGACCGACTACCCCAGCCTCGGACAGTCCGTCAAGGCTTCCCGGAGGAAATTGTGTCCCATAATTATCGTGTTGTATTGTGTGGTGTTGCAGCTACTTTACTGAATTTTATTGTATGACATCACATCATCAATATCATTGATTAATAATTCACTATAATTAATAATAACAATAGTAATGTGTAAGCTAGCACCAAGGAAGGAGGTGGAAGGCAGGGGTTTGGAGGAAGGAGAAAACTCTTTAGGACAAAGGGATTGCTTTTGAAAAGCTTTCAGGGAGGCCACGAATGGAGAAGATGATCAATGTTCAGCTTGGCTTGCAGTTTTTCTAAAAGGAACAGTGGTACTGCTGCGTGTTAGCATTTTGAGCTCTATTTATTTTTATCTGTATGCAAAGCTATATTTTTTTAATATATGTAATAAGCACATTTTATTTTCCAATGGAAAAAATTCTATATATGTTTTGTTTGCTTTGAAGATAAAGAAATACGTGTTTGTTGTTTGGATATTAACTTAGGTGATTCAGAGCTTGTGTTCTGAATATTGCATGCAAATCTTACTGAAGCACCATGAATTGAACACAGTGAGGGGATTACCAAATCATCCAAGGCTTTATTTAGATTGCCAAAGGAGTATGACTCCTGCATTGCGTGTTATTTTGGATTGTCTACAGGAATGCTCCATGCATTTTTAAAGATTTTATTTATTTATTTTTAGAGAGAGGAAGTGAGGGAGAAAAGGAGAGAAACATCAATGTGAGGTTGCCTCTCGTGCGACCCCTACTGGGGACCTGGCCCCAGGCCAGGCACGTGCCCTGACTGGGAATCAAACCAGTGACCCTTTGGTTATTAGGCCGGCACTCAATCTACTGAGTCACACCAGCCAGAGCAGGAATGCTCCATTTTAATATGAAGAGAGACCCTGGGAAGGACCAATGTCACAGACTTACTCTGTCTTTTCTCTTTCATGAAAATACGAGATCTGTATTGTTCTTTGAAGATCTTTATCCCCTTACTTGGTGGAAACTGATGGGTTCTAGTAATCCATGGGAGGCCTCTGGGTCCCAAGCCCTTAAAGGAAGAATGTAACTGAGCATTTCTTTGACTTCTTCCAAACAGCTGGGACAGTTCCAGTTCCTCGCTCCCTAAAGACTGGCCAGGCTAGTCCTGTCCTGCCTAAATGATGATGACAATGGCAGCTAGGCAGAGCCGAGGAATTGGATGGTAGGTCCCTTTGTGTGTCCTGTAGTCTTGGCACTTGTAGATACATCCAAAAGGACCAGCCAAGAAGGAGACTGTTATCTGGGGATGACAGTGTCTACACCTCAGGTATGAGCACAAAATTGACTTACCTGAATCAATTCTTCCTGTCTTCTTGCTCTGTCATGTATGTTGAAAATGAGCAAATGTGACATGTTGTGGTTAAGTGCTATGGCTGGGGAATGATAAAGGGCTATGGGAGCTTCCAGGAGGGAAATCTGATCCGGACCAGTGGTGGTCACTCCCCCAGGGAGGGTCTCTGACTGCATTCTTCCCCGTGGGAGCAGACAGCTAGGATGAGGAACGAAGAGGAACAAGAGCCGGCTAGGTGAAGAGGGGTAGGGAAAGGCTGATGGTGATAACTTCAAGGAACTGAAATCGGTTAGGTAGCATCCAGCTTGTGCCACAAGACAGGGGGTCCTACCTAAGCAGCGGATGAGTGAGATGAGGAGGGGACAGCTCACCAAGCACCTCTGGTACTATGTTCAGGAATTTGGATTTCCCCAGGCCGGTGGGGAACGGGGAAGGCTGTGCTCAGATATCCATTTTAGAATGCTCATTCTGACTGCAGGAGGACGACAGGCTGGAGCAGGCAGGGAGGTCCTTAGGGGCTGGGGGTGCATTCGGAGAGTGACGGTATGATCTAGGCTCAAGTCACTCCAAAAATACAAAAAAGCCAACCTTAATTCCTTTAGTTCTTTCTCTCAAGGAATTGCAATTAATGCAAATAGGTCAGATTTCTTTTTTAAGACTGAGTGATTCAGCCTGGCTGGGTAGCTCAGATGATTAAGAGCATCGTCCCGATCCACCAAGGTTGTGGGTTTGAGCCCCAGTCAGGGCCCATACAAGAAGCAACCAATCAACCAATGAATGTGTAAATAAGGGAGCAACAAATCAACATCTCTCTTTCTCTCAGACCAATGAATTATACATTTTTTAAAAAGAGCGAGTGGTTTAGAAAAATGTAGACACTAGTCAAGGGGCCTTTCTAGAAACCACAGGGCAGCCTGGTGCTGGTTGAGCAGCTCTAGGTCTTGGGCTGGTGGTGGATGCAAGAGAATCGTGACATTTGCCTGCAACAAACTGGCACAGAGCAGCAGCTCCGCACCTGTTGCCTGCAATGGGGCCCCTGCGGGTGAGGCGGCGGTGGCTCTGGGGCTGCAGAGGGACAGCAGCGGACCCTGGAATCCATTTGTGCCTCAAGCATGGCCTCCAGGCTGAGTAAGTAAATGTTTATTTTATGTTTAATTATATTTTATTGATTATGCTGTTACAGTTGTCCCAATTTCCTCCCCTTTACCCTCCTCCACCCAATACCCCGAGTTAACTATATACTATTAACTATAAATAGTTAATAGACAGGTAAGAGCTTTCAAAGTTGTGTGATAAAAGCAATACTTATTTATTTATAAAAGTAATAAATTCAGGGTAGTTTTCTTTGTGGACTTTCTCAAGTCAACAAAGTTAAAAGCATCCTTATCGTTAGATAAGACTCTGAGAAGTATTTTGTCATGAAAACATCCTCATACTGAAAAGTTAAGAACCACTGTTTTGAAGGGACCCTCAGTCCCAACATGTCACCTGACCCTGATTGATCAGATTAAAGCTAACCCAAACAGGTGGTTTTAAGGGGACTTCCATGAAGAATGGGAGCATGGTGGGTGGACAGAGCCAAGGTTCGAAGGTCTCAGTCCTTGGTCCTTCCTGCCTCTCCTTTCTAAGTTAGCACCAGCATCTTCTTTCCTTGCAAAGTGCATGCATTCCTTACAGACAGTGTATGTGATTCCACCTAATTAGGACCTCCACTGGAGTGGCTGATACCTGGATACGATTTCACAGCAAGCCTGTAAAATCTCCTGACTTGATTTGACGATCATATTAACAACTGTAACTAATGCAAATACACTGTGAATAACAAGAAGCTTGACGTTTATGGAGCCTTTGAAAGTGAGCTTCTGCCAGGCCTGCTCAGTTAGTCCTGCAGGGCTTGAACATACTGATTAAGCGCAGAAGGGGCCACCCATGTGCAGGGAAGCAAGACAGGTGGGGAGGAGAAAGCGAATGTAGTTCTGTCTCGAAGCAGGACTTTGCACCAAGAGGCTGTGCCTGTCAATAGTAGCTGACTGGTAGACTCAACTTGGGAACTTTTAAAATGCTGATGCCTGGGTACCAGCTGGGCCAGGCCCAATGAGAATCTTTAGATTGGGGACTGAGCATCTGCGTTTTTTAAAGCTCCCATTGCATTCACCTTAATAGGGTCGGTGTCCCTGGGAGGCTTGTTAAGACTCAGATCGAGGGGCCTCACTCCCAGAATATCTGATTCAGCAGGTCTGGGTGGTGCCTGAGAATGTGCATTTCTGACACATTCTTCAGCGCTGCTATTGCTGCTGCTGTTCCGGAGACCACACTTTGAGATCTGTCCACTGCTCTAGGCTGCTAGGATATTAGTGCCAGATGGGTGTGAGTCTAAACTCCCATCCTCTGGGGGCCTCAAACCTTTCCTTCCACTAAAAGTGAGGACCAGAAAAAGATGCCCACAAACTCTCCTGGTACCCCTTGAGAAATGCAGGAACTGGAAACCTGGAGCACAGAATCTTAGTCCTGCATTGTCACTGGCAGGTGATGTGACTTTCAGTTGCTTAATCTGTAAAATGAAGGGATCAAAAAGCTAGATTTTTACCAATGCCCATTCCAGGTCTAGTTAGTAAAGCCGTTTACCTTCCTTTTTTCTTTAAGGGATGGAGGGTGGAGTTTGCTTTCCATTGTATTATGGTCTGTAGTCTTCCCTTTCTTCCCTCTCCCTCTAACATCTGGCACCTCTGGGGCTGTGACCTTCCAAACAGCTCACCCAAGGACATAGCTTAACTCACTAACCTGTGAGACACTCCATCAGCCTCAGAGAGTAGCTTCTGTGTCTAATCCACGCTCTTTCCAGCCTCATGGGATTGCAGAGCAGCTGATGCCTTACTAATTATTTAATCTAACTCTTTTACTCTGATAGAATGGTCTGCTGCAGAGAGCTTGCCTGCCCCTAATGGGTCAAGTCCACTCATCTCCGAGCCTTTGCTTCCATCATCCCTCGCCCAGTATGCCTTCCTTTCACATCCGAGCTCTTGGAAGTACCATGGATTCCCAAGGCTGTTAGGATGTCAAGAGCAACCCTCCATGTCCCAGGCTCCCTCAACCAGGCTGAACTGCTCTCTCCTCGTTGTGCCTCCAGTGCTCCGTGTCTCCCTGGGCGTCTGTATTTCGTTTTGCTCTGGGTTATAGGTTCGTCTCTTTTTCTTTAGCCCAGGGAACTCCCGCGAGGGTAGAGGCCTGTGCCAGCCTTCTCTGAAACCTGAGTGCCTAGCACAGTGCGCTGCCTGAAAAAGCAATGGCCGGGGCAGAATCCCCCAGTCTGGCGAGGGCATTCATGATCGCGTTCCCGTCAAAGCGCCCCAGTCCTGGTGCTGAATGCCTCCCCGCAGGTGTCCTCTTAAAAGCACAGCACAGTTGAGATGAACTCTCCCAAGAATGCTGATGTTTTTGGCTCATTTAGCCTCGTGCAATCAATATGTTTGAAACCCATCAAACCTTGGAAAGTACAGTATGTTAAAATTAGTTGACTTAATTAGCCTTCATAGGCTAATAAAATACATGCTGGTGACACATAGTTCATCTTTTGGACAGGTGGCTGGATGAGGGTATGGAGTGGGGTGAGAGATGACTTATGCCGGAAGCCTAGATGCTCTTAAGGCTGTATTATGTACATTAGAGGAGAAAACAAGGGCATGTTTCATGCTGTGTCTTTTCCTGCATCTGAGCCAGAATTGGGCTGAAAGCAGTTATATTTGCCTTAACATTAAGCCATGGGTAGCTGAAACCGGAGGCTTGATTCCCCTGAAATGTGTTGGAGCTGTACCCCTTATTTGTGGGGCTTTCAAGGTGGCTGGGGATGGCAGGCACGTGTCTCAGCCACCAGGGCTGTTCCGGCTCTCTATTGGACACCACTCACACTCCCAGGCATTCCAGACCCCTGCACACTGAGGTTGGCGTTTTAAACACATGTCCTATCACTGCCGAAGGGAATATCAGTGAGATGCATTTCCGGTCTACTGCACTCATCCTTGTCACCCAGGTGAAAGCTGGGTTCCTGAGTGTGAGAGATGCCTCTCACATCCATCCCTCTTGCCTCCTTCCACAAAGCCTACCCTATACCCTAATCAGCCACCTGTTCCCCAAGGGCATTGGTTTGCATGGTAGGAAAGAATCTGTGTTTTTGCTTTCCTTGTTGGGGCTCCCGTGGGGTGCCCACCTAGGGAAGAGAAGTGGAAACAGATGAGGGAGACAGGTAGGGAGATGAATGATGTCATTGGGAGGCTGGTGAACCTGTAAGTGGGGGAGAGAGAATGAAATTAGGCTGCAGTGAGGACATAAGTGAGAGGTTACCTGCAAGGTTATTTCTAACTTGGCAAAAGTCAAGGGCCCAGAACTTCAAGATGCCAGTGTTCCCATTTTTCATCATTACACAGAAAAATTTCCACTTGAAATAAAATTAGCCAGGACATGAATCGCTTTTGGTCCTGCAGATGCTCCCTCCTTCTTTATGGTCAAGGAACTTCTACACGTACCTTTGAGGATTGAGGGTTGAGTGGGATGGAAAAGGAAGTTTTCAATGTTTCTTTCAAAGATGTACAATAGTTTAACTTTTTTAATTATTCCAGTTCTCCTCCACTAAGACACCTCCCCGTCAGCTCTGTTCCCTTGTATGACACAAACCTACTTCCAACCTCTGCTCAGATGGGAACCCAGAAAATTGAAACTCATAAATAATGATGTGGGAGCCCAGTCAGCTCCAACAACATGGGGGATGCCTAATCTTGTTGGGCACAAGTGTGGAAGAATGAGCAGTTTCCTCCCATAAAAATTGAGGTGAGAAAGTTTATATTAGAGCAAGAAGGGTCCATGTAAGACATTTGGAATTCAAATTCAACTTGTTTTACAAAATAGTGTCCAAAAAATCCAGTTAGAAACTCAGGGGACTGCAGATGGGCAAATCCAACCTTTTCTGTGGAAGGTTTGTAACAAAAAGAGGCAGCTCTGTGTCACGCTTGTGTCTTCGTTACATCTCTATTGATCTCATGCCCCAATTACTTTCATATTTCTAATTACCGTGTGTACATACTGCTATTTTTATTCTTCAATGTTAGATATTATCTATTGACTTTCTACTAATGAAGAGAGTGATTTACTATCTTACCGTAAAAATTGAGGGTTTTCCCTCAACTTTGTCTCTCAGTAGTTACAATTTTTTGTTAATTCAGTATCCAGTGTTTTCCTTATTGTAATTATATGTGTGTAGTCCCGATGGAGAAGTTGCACATCCACACACACCTGTGTACAGGTTCCATCATTCTGGAATCTCTTTCACCATTTCAGCGATTCCGTTTTCCTGTCTCCCGTATTGGATCCCCTACTTCCCAACTGCCATGTCCTTGCATTTGTTAATTTTTTTAATCCTCACCCCAGATGTGTTTATTGAGTTTAGAGAAAGAGCAAGGGTGAGAGGAGAGGGAGACAAAGAGGAACATTGATCTCTCACATGCATCCTGACTAGGGGTTGAACTGAAAACCTAGGTATGTGCCCCGATCAGGAATTGAACCCACAACCTTTTGGTGTAGAGGACGACACTCCAACTCACTGAGCCACCCAACAAAATCCTCATTTGTTAATTAAAAAAGACAATCTGGGTGAGGATTTTTCTCCTGTTGCTTGGTGACAAAGGGTGCTTGGTAAATGTACTTTTGAAAAAAATGTGTGACTGAAAATATATTATTCTAGCCTCATGTTTAGTCAATAATTTGACTTGGTATAGAACCCTGAGTAGTAAATAATTTCTTTCAGGGTGTTGAAGACATTTTCTTTTTTCCTTCTTATCCCCTACGTTGCCACCACTGAGAGACGTGATTCAATTCTAGTTCCCAGTCCTGTGATTGACCTGCTTTTCCTCTCCGGAAGCACTCGATTCACAATGTCGTAAAGCATCATGATGATGTGTCTTGGTATGAGTCATTTTTTTTGTTTGTTTATATTGTACCTTGTGGGCCTTTTTAACCTGGAATGCAAACCCTTGGTTCTGGAACATATCTTTTATTAATTTTTTGGTAATTTCTTCTTCCTGTCTCTCTGCTTCCTCTGTCTGGAGCTCCTATTAGTTAGTTTTCCTGGATCTCTGTGCTGATTTTCTTATCTTTGTTTCTCTCTTATTTACCACCTTTTGAAGTGTCACTTTATGGAAGATTTTATTAACTTTGTTTCCCAGACCCTCACTGAGTTTTTCATTTCTGCTATCATATTCTTAAATTTTCAATAATTTTTTCATATCTGCCAGTTTCTTTTTTAAGAGATAACATTCTGTTCTTGTTTCATGGTGGCAAAGACTTTTCTTATCACTCAGAATATTAACCATAGCTTACTTTCCCTGGATTTTTTTCTTGCTCCCTAGACACTGTTTTCTCAGAGTGGTTTTTTTTCTGTTTATTATTTTGATTTCTATTTTTCACAGTACTTTCCTCAGATGTCCAAGGATCCTCGGCTCTCAGGAGTGACTGAAAACTGTGTGCATTGCTAGGGCTCGCCCATGGCGGCCTTCTCCTCGGGGCGCTGTGGAAGTCTGTTTTAATGAAGAACTTCTAACTGTTCCAATATCCACAGGCTATTTTTCTTGGGTCTTTGATTTTTTCCAGAGAAAAATTTCCCAATCTTCTGCATGGAGGATATAAACTGGACTGAGCATTTGTAGAGTGGACTAGGAAAGTGGGGGCTAAGACTATGTAGGCTTTCACTGAGGGTCTGTTTCCAGTATTGCACTCTTAGCCACAGAGGGTGCCAGGCACCCCCGAGTTCAGGGTCCCTTTGGTCCTAACAACCTAACTTCCCAGTCTTCTGCTGGAGTGGAATACGGAATTTGGTTGCCAGCGTGGACTAGAGTGGGGTGGAGACTTGTGAGTCTAATTATTCCCCAGACCTTTCAACCCCACTCCAGTGGCCCCCACCATGTCCTCATGGTCAGAGGAACTTTGGGTCTCCAATTGTTGAGGCTTCCTGATCGTCTACAGAATGAACAGGCTTAGTTTTGGGCCTCTCCTCTTCTAGCTTAGCTTATAGGATTTTTTCCCCTGTCTACAAGTTTATTACCTTAATTCCTTTTTCTTTTCTAAATTTTGTTGCTGTCCTCTTTTCTCCCATCTCTTTATCTTATTGGGTCGTTAGCTCTCTTTACAATGTATCTGCTAAACCTTCAGAGGACCTTTTAAAAACAAAGCCCAGGTAAATGTGTGTGTTTGGTCTGCCATGTTTATCAGAAGCCTCCTACCCGCCCTCATTTCACAACTGAGGAAAGAGCCCCAGGGTGACTATAGTGTTTGCCTAAGGTTATGTGTATATTTAGAGGGAAAGTTCTCATTACAAGTCTTTCAACTTAATTCAGGACTATTTTAATTTACTTCCTATGTTTGAAAACGTTTCCTCAAGTGACATTGAAACTGAGTCCAGTTTTAAAGGCCTTAGTGGAGGAATCATCAGAACTGTCATCAACAAAACATTTCTTGGTTTCTTCCATTTAACAAGGTTTCACTGAGTGCTATGATGGGCCAGTCAAATAATACCTAGTCCAAAATATGGACTCACCCAACAGAGAGCCCCAAAGGCACTTCTCTTTCCAGGTTACTGTCTGGTGGGGAAGGTGGATGTTTGCCAAATAATCCCACTCAGTGAAGTTTCACCTTCCACCTATGTGGCCATCTACACGTTACTAAATCTCTCCAAGTTCAAGTCTTCATCTAGGAAATGGTTTTACCAAGATGTGAGAATTAAATAAGATGCTTCATGGAAGGGTCTTAACATGATGAGTGAACCACTGTTAAGTTTTTAAGCATTGCTATTATTATTTTCATTATTACTAGCTAGGAAGGAAAAACGCATAGCATTATGAGAGATTATAAAGAGTGCACATTTGCGCACAGGTGTGGATATGTGTGAGTGCGTGCACATGCATTGGTGAGGTTGCTCTAGTCTAGGAATCACCTACTATCTGTAGGATTCTGTTAGTTTCTGTAGGCACTTGGTCAGATGTCTACAAAAGTCTTCAGTATAAAATTTTCCCACAGAGAGAATTTTACACTGATTTGTTGGTCATATAAGTTGATTTACAATGGAACATGTTTGTTTCTGTCTGTATTTGGAAGTTGAGCCAGTGCCTCTGATGAGGATGAGAAATTTGGAATGTCAAGAGAGATGTTGTCAAGAGAGATGTAGATGCATAACAAAATTCCACGAGTTAGAGCAATGTGGCCTGTAGAAAAAACACGTGGAGACTGAGGAAAGAGGAAAATGGAAGTTGTGGAGATGTGTGCAGCATTTGCCATTAGTCAGACTTCTAGGTAAAATTCTGTAAACCGATTTGGGGCAGGAGGAAAGAGGGAGAATTTGTTCAGTAGAAGGAAGGGGTTTATCCGATTTCTGAGTCTGCTACAATGAAAAAAATGTGAGGCTCTTGAGTAAGATCATGAGAGAGTAGGCCAACCATGGACGTGAATAAAGGAAAGGTCATGGAGAATCAGTCAGGATCTTGGGGAATGATGACTTTGTGGGCAGCAGATGAGTTGAGTCAAAGGCATCATAGAAAGGGGAGGAAGGGATAAAGGAGATGCAAAGAATGCCTGTATGACAATCACACACTTCACAAAGTGCTTCCCCTGATGAGTCTATTACCTATCTGGCGCCCACCATTTGTAGTTCTTACAATAGTGACTATATTCCCTATGCTATCTGCCCACCATGCTATATCCCTGAAACTGATACAAAATAATATTGAATGTAAACTGTAAAAAAATAATGAAAAAATAAAACTCTTAAAACATAAAAAAAATGCACTTCTGAATCCTGTTTTGTCTGCAAGGGATGCAGATATAAATAATTTAACATTTGTAGAAACATTTCTGGCTTGTTAGGGGAAGAATTATAAATATGTAAACATGGAGATGTCTTTTAAATATAAAGTATAAACAAATAACCCTGGGAGATGGGTGTCTTATCTGTGCATGTCCCTAGAAGGAGAAATATGTGAGGCTATAAAAGATCGGAAGGAACTTGCTAGAAGAGAAGCAAGAAGTGAGGCATCACCAATTGCCACCCTTCCTCCCCCATCCTCCTCCTCTGTGTAACTGGAAAGTGGCTGGGTGACTATTTTATATATGGCGTGGGTGAAAGTTGGTTTATAGTATATGTACTTGAAACCCAGAGTATAGTCTTGTAGTGTTATAGTCATAACTTGTGTGTCTTTTTCCATACTAACAACTGTGAATCTACTTTTGCCCACCCCTTCGTATTTTAACTGGGTCTGTCACGGCCACTCCTCTTAAACCATCTACCAGGGCCACACTTCCTTTTGTATAATTTTGGCAAGGTGCATCAATCTATTAGAGAAAAGTGAATTCCTTGGCACATAAAATGCTAAAACTTAATAAGAAAAGCACAGGACAAATTTGCACACAGTTCAGGATCATGGCTGCCTCTGAGGACAGAGGGAGGGAGGGAGGAGGAGGGAGAGAAAGAGGAGTCTGCTTCGGGCCAGGAGCAGACAGGCTGGGCTCTGCAGAGATTCCTTTGCTCCCTCCCAGCAAGGCTTTATTCCCCAAGGAGCTATTTTCTACTTATTGTAGAAAATGCCTTGAGTTCTTTCAAAACTTAAAAGGAGGGACCACTGCTGTGCATTCCCAAGTGAGGCATTGTTTATTTATGTGTTGCCAATCTTGCCTCACATACAGTAGTTAACGCTATCAAAGCCCAGACCTGGACCTTAGGCCTCCAGCTCTAGATCTCATGGTGATGCTCCAGTGCCTGGGATGTGTCTGGAGCAAAACTGGGAAGTCTCAGGTTCAAGTTCCCTCATCTGCCAGCAACAAGGAAGACCATAGGCAAGACCTGGAGCTTTGGAGTTGGAGAGTTTGGGGTTCAAATACCAGCTGAGCTACTTCCTGAACTGTCACCGGGACAACTAACCTCTCAGATTCTGATTTAACTAATTGGTACAATAGGCAATGACACCTAGCGTGCGGGGGTGGGGAGCGTTCTGAGAATGAGATGCAGGTGGTGCTTGGTTGTCTCTAGGACTAAGAATCCTAATTAGCTCTGAAATCCGGCCTGGCTTGAGAAGCAGTAACTATTGTAAAATAATCGATTCCTGATATGACTTGTCATGATTCAGCGAACAGAGCTGCTGTCCTGAGAAGCAGCTCATTTATATGCACCATCTGCAAGTCGGGGTGTCCACCCAGGTGACCTGGATTTAGGGTATTTCTCTTGCCACAGCAACCTAATACTTATGGCTTCTATTTCCTGAAGAACAGTCTGTATCTCCATTCCAGCTGTGACATTCAGAGTGAATTTCATTTATAGGTAATCGCCTGTGTTTGAGGTCAGATTATCCCAAGCATATGCTACAAATTTGTGGAAAAGCAGTCCAGCGATTTTTCATTTGATGCGATAACAGCTGTAGATGGAAATATAGTTCTATTCCTCTGGATGACATAGATTTTAACAATAACATCTGCATTCATCTGTGTCATTCTCAGGACTTGGAGAGTCCCTTAATGTCAGGGGAGTCTGTCTTACCCATTTTAGGTTTCCTCTGTCAGCACGGAGGTACCCTGGCTTGAATTATGTAGTCATATTCAGCAAGATGTATGTAGGGCTACTCAATTCTAGGTATGTATGGGATGCCAGAACCTGGCTCTGAACAAGACAGATGATCGAAGGACACATAGACATTAAATGATTGTAAAACAATCAGTTAGTGATATAGAGTGATGGAAAGTACACACTGCCGTGAAAACTTAAAATGAGCACCTGACAACGGCAGGCTGTTTTGGGTCCACAGGGGTTTGGAGGCTGGAAGAGTTGCCAGGTGAGCCTGACCACAGTGTGTCCCTACTCTGAGCCGGATTCATGGGGTCTCTTGTTACCTGCCTGGTCTAACACCCGAAGGAAGGCCAGAACTTCAGCGAACATGCATACCCTAGACCACAGGCAGCAAACACAAGGCCCATGGGCCGAATCCAGCCCTCCACCTTGTTTTATCGGGCTGGCACCTTGTTTCTACCTGGCGGCAGCTCCGAGCTCTCGCTTAACTGTTAAGGGATAGTTACATTTATACGGTCCTAAAATTACATTCGGCCCTTTGAAGGCAACTTCGAGGCTGATGTGGCCCATGGGGAAAATGAGTTTGACACCCCTGCAGACTGGTCGTGAGCTTGCTCTTGTCCCCTGTAATATATAGTTTACGTGCCTTGGGCTTTTATTTGTGTTGCCTCACGTAGTCCTCACAACAACCCAGTGGGTTTGGTGCAAGCCATATTTTTACCTGAACGCTAGAACAATTACAGTGTGTCTAGTTTCCCACAGGCAATAACTGGCTGAGCCTGGAAAAGACCTTGTCTTCGGATTCCAAGCCATCTTTTGTCTGCAGGGCTCTTCTTTTCTTTTAAACATGCTTTTAGTAACAGATCATTTTTCTCAAGCCAAGCCCAATATATAAAGCTTCCTGAAGAGAGCCGCCCTGGTTATTTGGGGATGGAGGATCACATCACCACTTGCTAGTCCACCCTCTGTCCTCCAGGCAGCCTCTAAATTGCCTCGAAAGGACCTAAGAGTTGTGTGAGGCTTGGCTTGGAAACTGTTAGTCTGCATCACATTGCTCCTGTCAGCACACACAACTCGCTGCTTAGTTACTATTGGATGAGCACAATTAAATGCCAGCAGTTATCGGAGCTCTGTGATTGCAAGGGAGACCTCGCTAAAGCCAGCGAATGAGCCCTCCCTGCTAAATATTCATGAGTGTTAATATTGGCCAAGTCCTCCTAATCTCAGGCTCATTTGGATTTTCACCTATGGTGCTTTTATGTAAATGAGGAGACTGAGATGGTCAGGGAGCAGGGCTTTGCCTCCAGCAGGTGCACAGTAAGTGTTTATTGATCGGATTTCCTAGGTTAGCAGCAGAGGAGGAAATATTTGAGCGTCTACGATGTACACCAGGCTCTTCCCTCTGGGACTAGCAAAGATGTAGACTACCTGGGAGATCGCCTTGAAGCCTCCACAGTCCACTTGCAGACAGAACATGTGTGCTGAAACAATTAGATGGCCTGGTACGCTAGCAAATCATCAAGTGCTGAATCATGTATCACGTTAGCTACTGGTACTATGAGAGGTCAGAGAAGAAAGAGATTAATGAGAGGAAAATTGGATAATGAAGGTTAACTGTAGAGCCAAGTGCTCCTTTTCTGGGTCTTGATAAATGGGTAGAAATTAGAGTGAAAGGGGAGGGCATTGAAGGCAGGGGCAGCTGCGGAAGTCAAGTCACAGGGGCAGACATCGGCAGGGCTGCTCAGAGGAGCAAGGAAAGGGATTTGAGTGACTGGAGCACGTGCTGGGAGTGGGGTAATGGAAAATAACATTGGGGGTTGGTTGAGGAAATAATAAACAAGATATACCCCTGAATGCAGGACACAGTTACAGGAACACAAAAGAACAAATGGCATCTAGTGACTTGGCCCCAGCTCCTGTGAGTGTTCATAGTGGATGGGATAGAACAAGGCATATACAAATCAGCTGTTTCTTGAGCTTATGGACAATAGGGAGCCATGATAGGCTCTTGGGAGAGGGAGTCATGTTTTGGAAACATTGCTCTTCCAGCATGCTTTTGAAACATCTGCTACCTCCCCTTTGCAAACGTCCCAGTCTTGAGTCTTCCGATGCTTGCAAGCTCCCGACGATGACCCAGCTTGGGGATGGTTTTGTAAAATTCTTGATCATTGCTTCTACTTTCAGTTCCAAATAACCTATAAATGTTCATCAGTCCAAATGCTCTTGTGAACAATAATTTGGCAAACAGATACAGTTAATTAAGTGCTAACAGTGAAACATGAAGAGCTTCATTTTGGTAAACTATTAGATAATGCAATGTCCTCTGACAATATTCCTGCACTGACATTTTGCAAACACAGAAAGTGTGTTCAATAGGTAAGACAGTTATATTACAGGCATAACAAACCTGATCTCTATAATGATGATGTCATTTGTGTGTTGATTTTTGTGAGGCAAGTACTAAAGTATTGCCTCTCTCTTTAAATTTATTTTATGACCTGAATGCTGGGTCTCCACAATTCAGAGGGAAGAGAAGATTGGGTCCCTTTAAAGTACAGAGAATGATTGGAAACTAGACAGTTATTTGGTGTCTCAGAGTTAACCAATCACTGTATTTTAACGATGATGATATATATACATCATTTATCAAATGCCCATGTTATAAAAACATGTTATATTATTTGTTAAATCTTCAAAATATTTCATTCATGTATGTCTTTTTGTTACTTCTATTTTCTAGGAGTGGCAATCAGGGCTTGGAAATGACACAACTCCCTAGCACACAGAGGAATGGTGGAGCTAGGGATATGAATACACATCTTCCTGACTAGATTCAGCTTTTTTAACTACCTCATTATCCTCCTTCTCCATGAAGATGATGAAGATGGAGGTTACAATTTTTGTGGAAGACATTCTAGTCACCTACCCAACTGCTAGTTTTGCTGTCTTCATTACCAATAGATTTTGTCTGAGTAGTCAGTCTACCTGCTCAATCAGATAAAAGATTTCCTGAGGCTCCCTTGCACCTAAGAGTTGCCATGTGATATAATTCTGACCAATGAGAGATGAGTGGAAGATTCTCACTGATTTCCCAGAATAGGCTCAGATCATTCAAGTAATGCCCTTACTTCGATTCCTGTCTTGAATGTGGACACAATTACTTGAGCTGTAACAGCTCTCTCACAACCACATGGGCAAAAGCCAGATGCTAAGGTAGTAGAGCAAGAATACAGAGATAACTCTCTTAATTACTTAATTACTTTGATTACTCTCTGAAGCAGCTGCATGGGATGTAAGCAACTGCTTGCATCCTAACTACTTATTGTAAATAAAAACAAATCTTTCACTATTTAACCTGCTTCTATTACTTGCAGCTTAATGCAATCCTAACCAATAAAATTATTATGCTTTTTAGCCCTTGCTATACATCAGGGTTTTTCAATTGTGATGCTTATTGACATGTTGGGCCTGAATAATTCTTTGTGGTTGGGTCTGTTTTGTGCATTGTAGGATGACTAGCAGCATTCCTGGCCTCTCCATCCACCAGCTGTGACAATCAAAAATGTCTCCAGACATTGCTAAGTGTCTCCTGAGGGGCAAAGTAGCCAAGTTGAGAAGTTTTGTCATACAATATATTATTTGACCTTGTCCATGTTTTTGGACATAGGTAGAAATGTTTAATTGATTTAATAGATGAGGCAACTAGAGTCTAAGACATTAAGTGACCTGTCACGAGTTACAACATCAATCAATGGAATGGAACTCAGGACTTTTGGCTCCAGGTTCAGTGAATTTTCCACTGCAATGCTTGAGTTATTTATTTTGTTTAAGGCCACTGATCTAATTAGTTGAATGGACTTTGGATACTGCCTGATTGTTGTAAAGAAGTATTGCAACTGGATCAGGCAGAATGTTCTATGAGCAGAAGACAATAAATATAATTTCCCCCCTTGTTCTCCTGAACAGAAATGTGTTACTTAGTGTTTCAAAAGGGAACCCACAAATCCAGGACTTCCAACGGTGCTAACACCATTTTCCTGGCTGTAGTTAGATTGCCTTCTCTTATTTTCCAAAAAAAAAAAAAGTACTGGTATGAGCAAGCAGATTCTAAAAATTCTCCATCCTTTCTAATGCCCCTGAGAACAAGGTATCTTGTTCTCAAGGTATCTTGTTCAACTTTTTGGGAAGTTAGAAAAAAGTTGAAAAAATTTGACTTGATTTGATTCTTTTTGCCCCCTCCTTCATTTACTATGAAAGCAATCTGTAGCGAACACCAGCCACCTACCTACTCAGGCTTCTCTTTGAGTCAGAAGCCTCATCTGGCTTCTCTAATGTTTCCGGATTTCTCAGCTGGGATTGCCCACTGGGGTGTGATCTCAGTAGCATCATCATGAGTTCCAGTTCTGAGCCTGTAAGCAAAGGAAACAGACTCTCTAAGTCCATTAATAACTGCCAAGTCATCTGTTCTTCAGTGGGACATAGGGAACAGGGAGTAGCTCTTGAGGGAAGAGAGTATCTGCAAGGGAACGGTGCATTTATTGACCCACTGCAGCTTTGACCCTTGGCTTCTCCTCCTTCTCTTCTTCTCCTTCTCTTTCTTCTTCTTTAATACTTTCAGACTAAAAGCTGTTTTATTTTTAGTACATCTCTGGCTGGTGTCTTTAGTGAATCCCTGTGAAGTCTGCTAGACTTGCTAATAGCTACCAAGGCTGAATCATGGTACCTTACTTACTACTGGCCTCCGCCATCATTGTCTGAGCTTATTATGAGGAGTTATTGGGTTGTTTATGAATAAACTGTGATATGTTCTTCTTGAAAAGTTGTTCACCATGCTATCTTGACACTAGAGAGATGAGCACTATCCATAAGAGTATTAAGTAAAGTGAAAAAGTTATTGGTGGCTTTGCCTAATTTTCTTACTTAATTGTAATAGATTTTTATTTTACTATATGGTATGCTCTCTTAAGTTCTTTTTCTCTTTTGAGTAAGCATAATTAAATAAATAGCAAATTTATGAACCCAGTTTTGTGAAACAGGAACACATCACATCAATAGGGAAATAAAAAATGATTTAAGGAGCCCAGGCTAGGCTGCTCAGTTGGTTGGATTGTTGTGCTGTGCACCAAAAGGTTGTGGGTTTGATTCCTGGTCAGGGCACCTACCTAGGTTGTGGGTTTGGTCTCTGGTTGGGGCACATGTAGGAAGGAACCGACCGATGTTTCTCTCTCACATTGATGTTTTTCTCTCCCCTTCCTAAAATCAATAAACATATCCTTAGTTGAGGATTAGAAATATTAAACAAAATGTTTTGAAGACACAGTTATGGGTCTAGTTTAACTGGTTAGTAGGTGGGTGCGCAGAGAAGATGGGTAAAAATGGAAAATGATGCATCAGTATGAATATGCTTTGTAATTGGAAGCCTATTATCAATTCCATGGAGTGTTGACATTCATACACCATTTATGAACTGAACAGGTATTTACTTCATGCCTACTATGTGATAAGACAATAGAATGTAAAACTGTGCAATGGGAACAGTAACAAAAATGATATAAATTGGTATTAAACATTTGTATGGCACTTCCATCTTATAACTTCTTTATTGCAAGGAACTCTGATTTTCTCTCCTCCTGGTTCTGCTGGAGGGAGTTTCTTGTTCCTTCTCTGTCCTGAGGGAAAGTCAGTATCCAGTTGATTGCAGACAGCCTGATTTCCATTGGGTCAAATTTTTCCCTCAGAGTTCATAGTCACTGCATTGAAAATGTAACAAAGCTCCATCTCTAATTCTCCCAGGATCTCACTCTTCTGCTCTCCGGGTTTTAGAGAAAGGCTGATGTGGCTTTTGATATAAACTCAGAGTATATTTGCAGAGTTTGCCATGGGCAGATCCCTAGCCTAGATTTAGGGAGGGACATTAGTAAGAACCCCCATGTTGGCCTTGGGTCCAAGTAACACACTGCAGTGCTGTTTTACTCGGGGACCCTCGTTATCAGGTGATGGCAAACAAAGCTGGTCCATTGATCTCCATTTGGCTTTGGATATTAATCTCTACTGGTTAGAACTCAGATGACAGGAGAGCTGAGTTAGCGTCCCTTATGTTCGACAATTTCACTTGATAATTCTAACAACCTTATGAGAAGGTTATATGGGGATCATTTTTCTTGTTCTGCATGTGAAGAAGTAGGCAGAGATGGAGGTTATATGGAATAATAGATGGCTAGCATCCATTGAACCCACAGATGTGGGTTTAAAGCCTGGTGCTGCCACCTGTGAGTGGCCTAACCTAGGGATAAATTCCTTAATTTGAGGAGCCTCAGTTTCTTCCTCTATAAAATAGAGGTGACGTCATCACCTTTGTAAGTTGTGAAAACTAGACATTGTGTATATAGAACGTTAAGCACAATGCCTGATGCATGGCAGGTACTCAGTGGATATTTGACCTGAGTTGGTGTTGAGTTGTGAAGTCACAGCAGAGAATGGGGGGATCCAGGAAAGCTGAGACCAAGAATTAACTGAATGATCAAATGGCAAGGTCATCTGAAGGAATTCCAAAATGGAGTGTAAATATCTAGGGCAACCTTATGGGGGTAGCAACATTATCTAATGTAACAATATTAATTCCATTTACAGAAGTTGAGGCACATCTACTTTCTCAGGAGAGGTTCTAATTTGTCTTTCTCTTTTTCTTTTTTGGTAGTTGGGTGGTGAATTGTGTGATACAGACACAATGTG
The DNA here is from genome assembly GCA_028533065.1 of Trachops cirrhosus. Classification (NCBI taxonomy): domain Eukaryota; kingdom Metazoa; phylum Chordata; class Mammalia; order Chiroptera; family Phyllostomidae; genus Trachops; species Trachops cirrhosus. The sequence continues at coordinate 144,412,203 of CM052542.1, read as the reverse complement.
CTCCAGGAGGGAAGGGACCAGACTGTCTGGATCTCCATGATAATGTCACCGCCTAGATCAGAGCTGTACATATTTCATTGCTCAGTAAGTATTTGGTGAACCAGTGAATAAATGAACTTAGAGGTAGGAGAGTACTGTGGGTTTAAATCAATGGAGAAGGCTTCTTATGAAAGGTGGCGCTTGAGAAACACCTGTAAGAAGAGTAGACCTTGTAGGGAAGGGTTTAGAACTTTAGAAAATATTTCTTCTGTATACTGAAAGACTAGGAAAGGACTGAGAATTCACATGGGTAATCTGATGGACTACTATGAATCACAACGTGACATAGCTATGGCTTTTATATCTCTTAGGAAAATGGTGGTGATAACCAATGGCTCAGCAATTTGTTGATGGGCCACATAAAGTCACGTTTTGTATTTGGGAGTTTCCGGTTTGCTGGGGGCAGTATTTCTTTAACGCGTGCAATTCAGAGTTACTTCACCCTTCCTCAGGAAGGATGGTGGGTGCAAGTGGGAGGGAAACTGACAAAATAAAAGACACTGGATGCACACAACCTCTTCTACAAATGTGTCCGAGTCATAACCGAGCTGTCGTGACACCCTCCATTAACTTAACGAAATCAATTTTTTTCTTACACCACTGTCAACATACAGAGTGCTTGGCAGTGAGAGGCAGAATGAGATAATGAGATAATGTTTTACGGATCCCTGGAGCAGCAAGTTTCCTATCATTAGAAAGACAGAGGAATATATTAAAAGTGGCATGGATAGAAGAAAACTTCAAAATAGCAACCGGAGAAGACAGGGCAGAAGTGACATGTGGCTCACAAAGCTCTTAATCTTTTACTGTAAAAATAGCTCAATGTATGGGCGGGATTCAGAATAAACCTCGGGACTGAGCACTCTCCCTTTCTGTAGCAGTTAGTCCGGAGGAAATATATTCATCATTCCTAGTTGCTCATTCATGACATAGGCTGGTGTAGTAGAAAGAGTATGATATTTGGAGTCAATCAAATCTTCCTGTTTGTCCACTGTATGACTCAGTTTTGTCATCCATAAAGTGAGTATAAACTCTGTTTTATAGGGTTTCCTGAAAATTAGTTTTGTAAATCGCTTTAGCATATGGGTCAGCACATAGTAGATGCTCAATGAGTACCACTTTCATCTCTGTTTTTGTTAGTAACAATAACACTAGGGCAGACTATCACGTGATTTGGATAGTCCTTATAGCAGTTGTGTGTGTGTTGGTGGAAGTGAGGATTGTTCACCAGATGGTATATATTGCTCATCCAACACCAGTTGCTCCCATGTTTCATGTTGGCAGAGCTCCAGTTTTATTCCATCCTCCTCCAAGGGTCTTGGACAAATTTGGATTGTTCTTAGCCAGTGATAACGGTTCCATTTTCTTGACAATTATTGGTTCAAGTTCTGGTCAATGAGACAAAAGGGTAATCTTGCTGGGAGAATTTTGGGGAAATTTACATGCTCTTTAAAAGCAATGTGTACAGAAGTGGTCCTTTTTCTTCTGTTGGATGTTGTCATGTCTACAAAGATACATGGAACTACAGCTGCCATCTTGGACCAGGAGTAAAATTCGTCCCAAGTCTTATCCCAGGAGAACCTGCTAGTGAAAGAGGCAAGAAATCTTGGTGTTGCATTGCGGTGTTGTCTGCTAAATTCACAACCCTCTGGTGGCCTTACCACTGGACACTTATTGGGGAGTTAGTTAATACATCCCTGATCACGTTAGCGATGTTCGTGTGGGCTTTCTATTGTTGGTAGCTGAAGGCGTCCTATCTGACACGAGGTTGTTGGGTGGGAATCTAGAGTTCAAACTTGAGTTTCATTACTTTCTAGGCATAGAGGAAGATCCTTATGTTCTTGAGACAGGATAGTCAGAAGTTAGGAAAATTCCTTGGCAAGTGGAATAGGGAAACTGAGACAGAAATCTGAACATGATGGCCAAGCAATTTACAGCCAGTTACAGGGGGTCACCTTCTACAGATGACATCTAGGCCTCAGTTGCGTTTCAGCTCCGGACCCAGAAAAGCAGCAAACAGGTGGGTGATGCCAGAACCAACTGCAATGACTAAAGACCCCCTGCCCTCTCACTGACCAATCAGTGGAGACCGTGACCCTGAGAGAGCACACCTGGAGAACTGATGAATGTGCTACTGAACCCTCCCCTGAGATCTCCCCTAATATTTCCACCTGCAAGAAGGAGAAAAAAACTTCAAGGATGCAGTGCACACGCTCTAGGGAGCAGTCGGCACCATTTCCTTTTCCTTCTCCCCCCTCTCCCCTACTTTCCCCACAAGCACAGGGCTCCTAAACTCTAAGATAACGGGCAGCTGGCAGCTTGTCCCAGGCTGATCCCCTAAACCTGTCCCCAAAGCCCAGCTTTTCTTTGACTTCCCATTGGGCTCAGGCAGCCCAGCCTAGGCTCTCCCATTGCTGCTTCGATGCTAAGCCCTTCCTTGTTTTACTGTCCCCAGCTTTAATAAATGCATCCTCACAGTCACCTGGATATATACTGTGAAATCTTTCCTACACGAAGCTGAGAACCCACATACTTTAGCTGGCCCTAGGCAGACCTACTCAGGGCCAGGCCCCTGTCTGGTGGCGACTTCACTGGTGATATTTGAAGAGGAGTAAAGAAACATAGAGGTTTCCATGTCAGCCTGTCCTAAGCCACTGCCCGGGGAAACACTGTGAAGGCTACATTCATCCTGTTTATTCACAGAGAGGTATATGACTGCGTCTAGTGGAATCATGAACTGTTCAACCTAGGGGAGAAAAAGGGTAGCTACGCACTCATTCTATATGGTACATTCCGTATGTTCATCCTTCCATATGCTTCTCATTCCCCTTAATGCCCATAATGAGAGTTTAAAAAGATGTATGTTGCGTCATCATCATTTAAAGATGGGGAAATTGAGGCTCAGGAAGGTTAAACAATTTGCCAAGATCTGTCTGCTATTAAGTGGTAGAAGCCAAGATGGAAGTCCAAAGAAGTCAAAGGATTTATATACAAGCAAGTTAATTGTCCTTTAGATTCCAGGTTTCTTTATGTCTTATCTTGAATTTCTTGTTTTTTAAGATTTTATTTGTTTACCTTTTTAGAGAGGGCAAGAGAGGGAGAGAAATATCAGTGTGTGGCTGCCTCTCGTGCGCCCCCTACTGGGACCCGCAACTCAGGCATGTGCCCTGAGGGAATCAATGAGCAACCTTTGGTTGGCAAGTCAGCACTCAATCCACTGAGCCGCACCAGCCAGGGCTTGAATTTCTTCCATGATTATCCCTAACCAAGATTTCCTGATGCCAGCAATGAATAGATTATTGGAGATTTTCCTATTGAGTTTATTCAAAGAGTATTTATTGTGTACCTACTAAATGCCCAGCACTGTGCCAGGTGTTGGGTATACAGTGGTGGGCAGAAGGGCCAGTTCCGGCTGCTTACTTCCTTAGTTGGCGCTGCTCCTCTGGGTATGTCACCAATGGGGCTGAGATGTTGGTGGGCGGCCCCAGGGGACCAGAGCCTGCTTTGCATGGGGTACAGAGAAGATCAGGACTTGGCAGGAAAACCAGGGCTTGTGGCACGGGGCCTACGAGACACTTACTGGTGGTGAGAGTGATGTTTTGGGACCTCAGACCATGCTGCCTCTGTAGGAGCCAACACTTGTGCTTCAGGGCAGAGTGCAGACTGGACAGGCAAGGGCTGAAGATTAGGAAACTCCGGTTCCGGGAGTAGTCTGCTGGGCGGGTCTACTTTAACCCGACTCCTCCGGAGAGCATTCAGGTGTGCCCTGGCGTCTAGACAGCCCTGTGTCTCAATTAGTGGGAAGCTCTGTGGAAGGTGGCAACCGCTTCTTATTCTTTCATTGGGAATGTGCTTTGGCGAAGCCCCACAGGCCTGGACATTTCCCAAGGCGGGCCCCAGGAAGATTGAAAAAGAGGCGGTGGTGTGCTCCTGAAGCCTTAACCACTGGCTCCCTGGAGGAAAAAGTCCTGATTTCTTGCATTTGCTACTTTCTTTGATTTTTTTGTCCAATCCAGAAGCTACTTTCTTTGTAAATACTCCTCCCCTCCCACCCATGGCTGATTTTAAGCTACCCCTGTAGTGTCAACCAATTCTCAAAATTCTTAAAAATTGAACAGTAGACATTTGGGAGCCAGGACGAGGTGGCTGCTGGACACCCTGGAGCTAGCACAGCCCTGGAAAGAGGCCAGCTGGGCCACCCACGAGGCTGTCAGTTCCTTAATTTACCTGGATGGGAGAGTCTGAGACCGCAGGTGATGGGGCTGGTTTCAGCACAAACGCTTCCCCCCGCCCCCCGAGACGCCTTTCTCTGCCTCAGGATACAGGCCGATTCCTGGCCATTCCCCCGTGCCATACATCCCCCCTTGGCTTTGTTTGTTTGTGTGTTTGTTTGTTTTACCTCTGATTGAAAAACTTAAGAAAGAATGTAGAACAAAAATTTTCCTCTCTGTTTAAACAAGAGATACTTTTCAGGCTTGTTATTTCGGTAATGAATCAAGTTAGAAAGAAGAGGTTGGTTTTATTTTTCCTGCAAGGAAAAACAAACATCCTATGGGTTTTTCCTAATGGTGCAAACCCATGCCTTCGGAAGTGCATTTAGAATGTAATACTGTATACCATCTCTGCTTAAATAAAACAATAAAGAATAAATAAAGTGAAGTGTCGTGCACCAGGATCTCGGGGCTATCTGATGAAGGTCTCCGATTTCCAACAGACTCTAATTGTCAGAGTTGTTCCTGTCCTCAACGTGATTTAGAATTTCATTTGTTCAGCCTGTAAAGTAAAGCTGAGGATATTATGAACGTAAGATGTAAATCCTATTAATGAAACAGCCTTTGGAAGTGAGAGCATTGCCATTCCTGCTCTGACATTGTCTGTAGATTAGTTGTAATGTTCTGAGGACCCTGTCTGTTCAGAAGCTTATTTTAAATAGCAGATTTCACTTAGCAAGAGAAAGCAATTATTGGTTGCTATCTTAAGAGGACCAGTGACAGGGCAGATTAAAAAAAGAATATTTTTTAAAGCAATTAAATGAGTGGGAGACAAATTCTGAAGATAGAAGGAAGCAAAGAAAAGAACAATGAACGGGAATAGAATGGGATTTGAAAATTAAAAAGCAAGTGAATGTGTCATCGTTGGGGAGAAAAGCCCCCAGTGATGATATGATTACTTGAGCTGAACTTGTGATGTTTTAAGGGCGCACATTGTAGACAGGGGTCTTTTCGGTCTTGTCTGAATAAACGGGAAAATAAATTGGAAATCAGAACAATGAAGGGCGGGAAGCTGCCTCCTTCATTGATGTCAGAAATCTTTGCTGACAACCACACTTGATTAAAAGTTGTTGGCAAAATACATCTTGAGAAGAATGGCAAGGATAAGCTGCTTTTTAGAATGAACAGGAAAGAAGGGGAGAAGACAGGTGAGGGAATATTCATCTCCCGAACAAGGCTCTCCAGCGGGTACAGCATTGGTTCCCCAGGTCCGGAGTCAGACATACCTGGTGTAAAATCCCGTTCCCCCCATGCCTTCACTGTGTGACTGTGGGCAAGTTTCTTCGCCTCTCTGAGATTTAAGTTCCTCATCTGAACAATGGGACAAGTGCACCAGGATTGTGGTGAGAACAAAATAAGAAAGTAATAGAACACATGGTAGACATTCAATAAATGTCTTTTCCTTCTTAGGGCTATTGCATTTCCCAACACAGTCTAGAAGGATTCTATGGGCCGAACCTGATGGCATTTGGGCGGACAAGTGGGCCTCAGAGGCTGCCCCAGGTCCCTGATGCAGGCAAGGACAGACAGACCCACGGTCACTGGAAATCCTGTCGGCGCACAGCAGGGGGGCTGTGGAAGCAAGGACCAGATTTACGGTGAACCCTGGATGCTAACCGTGCTCAACAGCCGCTAGTCCCAGTCTGCCAACAGGTAGTTTGGGGGTGGGCGACGGCGGGGGTCTTCATTTTACTTTTTGATAGAGTTATCATTTAATTAATATTCTCTGTTAATGTGGTACTGACTCATTCTGGGAAAAAAATTAAAAAGATCAGCAAACACAGAGGAGCCTGGAGAAACTATAAAATAGCCATAATTATTCCACCCACATTAAGACAGTGTCGTGCTTGTCAAGCTTTTTATTCTTACTGAATGAATTTTTTCCTTTAGAAACGAGTTGTACTTATTATAAACCCACATTTTTGTCAATGCAAGCGTCATGCTGCAAGTGAAATTCCTTGATGTCTCCCATTCCCAGGTCCATGAGTAAAACGGGCTGCTGGGGAGACGCCAAGGCAGCTTCCTCTACCCCCTGTGGCTTCCTCTACTGGGAGAACACCGGTGTGCGCCCTCTTTCGGGGGGTATTCTTCCGTCTCCACTCTTGGTGCCTAGGTACACGAGGGTGCTGGCAGCTGTTCGCTCTGGATAGTTAACATCACGGGTACTTTCAAGATGTAATACTTTGCCTGTCTATTTTTGTTTAATTTTTTTGTAATGAGTTTATATTACTTTTAAAATAAGCAGTTTGCTTTTAAATAAAACCTTTCACAAAATATATTGAAACCAGCCTGTGAATTGGGTACTGTTTATACTAGAAACGTATTAAGGATATGTATATATGTCCTTAATATATAAAGGTATTTTATTTATACACACACACACACACAGAATGTGCTATACTATGTATACCATGTTGTACAGTGTAGTTCTATATTTAGCTGTATAAATGCACGTTTTTAAATCCTTATATAGTCTTATACATACACATTTATAAATATTTATATGGTTTGTATGCCAATATATTTGGACATATTTTCATATCAAAGACAAATTACCACATCATTTTATTGGTTGCATAGTATGTAATCAATAGTATAGCTACAATATAGTTATACAATATATATTAACTATATATATATCACAAGTACATTATGACATAACTTAATAAAGCCCAAATTGTTCCTATATTGTTGAGTATTTAGGTTTTTTCCAATTTTTACTATTACAAATTATAATCTGTTAAAAATCCTTCTATATATCATTAATTATTTGACATGTAAGTTTGCACAAATGACATTGTGTCCCAAGTTCCAATGTTATGAACAGTGGTTAGGTCCCCAGGCTAACTCAGACAGATCACTGAATATGTAGTATAGCCATACCAAGATTTTGCTACTGTTATACTGTAGTGGGTTGAACTCTGTTTTCCCCTCCTACCAAATCATTCAGTCACTAAATCCTGATACTCGTGAATGTGATTTTATATGGAAAAGGGTTTTTGCCAGTGTAATCAAATTAAGATAAGTCATACTGGATTAGGGTGAGCCCTGAACCCACTGGTGTCTTTATAAGAGAAAAGGGGTTGGGATTTGGACACAGAGACAGAGGGAAGAAAGTCATGTGCAAATAGCAGCAGGCATTTAAGTTACTTGTATGTTGTCACAAGACAGGGAAATCCAGAGTCACCAGAATCCAAAGGGGCAAGGAAGGACTCTCCCCTTGAGGCTTCGGAGGGAGGGCGGCCCCGATGACACGTCAGTGTCAGAATTCTGGCTTCCATAATTGTGGGAGAATACAATATTTTTTAAAGCCACATAGTTTGTGGTATTTTGTTACAGCAGCTCTGGGAAGCTAATACATTTATCTGATCACCTTTTGGAACATGTGTCTCCATAGAATTTGTGTTATACAGGTAGGGTGGTTAGATTTCAGGTCTAGCTCACAAAATTACTTAAATTGGGTGTCAAACTCATTTTCACTGGGGACCACATCAGCCTAGTGGTTGCCTTCAAAGGGCCGAATGCAATTTCAGCTCCTTAACAATTAAGGAGTAGTTACATTTATACAGTCCTAAAATTATTTTGGCCCTTTGAAGGCAACTGTAAGACTGATGTGGCCCCTGATGAAAATGAGTTTGACATCCCTGACTTTAATGATAATATAGTCAAAACATAATGCTGTCCCATTTTACATCATTTAAAGCTGTCTTCCCGTAAGAAATCCCAACCTATATAGCTGGCAAGTGGAACGCTGCCTTCCAGTCCCCAGAGGCAGACCTGAGACATTGCCCTTTTCTGTCACTATTGGCAGGGGGTTCCTAAATGGGGGATCATACAATAGGTCAGCCCATGTTCAACAAGCACCGATTGTTAACAAGCAGGAGTCCAGTCCTGCATGGGAGTTACAGTTTAGCGGAGACTGGGGACACAGGGGCTTTGGGAGGGGATGCTAAAGCGAAATACGAAGAATCTGTTGGGGCTGGTGAGGCGGGAGGTCTGGCATCTGAGGAAAGATGCCAGGGTTGGGGATGTTTGCTGTGGTCAGCCTTCCTGGGAAAAACCAGCCATGTGGGACCTCCCTCGAAAGGAAGTGGGGATCCTGGAGAGACAGGAAGATGAGGGTGAGGTTGGCAGTGTCTGTTAGATGGAGAAGATTTGCAGACTCAGGTTGTCGCTAGAGGAACTGTGTACACGCAAGAGAGAAATCCTCCTGAGAAGGAAGTGAGTATGTCTCGTTCATGTTTATTTGAGATTCTAGCCACTTCTGTATCATTTTTTTAGTGCTTGTTCCTCCTATTTCTTTTTTGTTTCAGGCCAAGAAACCCAATCTGTGACTTCAATTTGATTACCATAGATTTATAGGCTTGGTAGGGTTGTGTTCTTGAATTGGTCTAATCCATTCAAACAGAGTCACTGAACACCAGCATAAATGAGTCCCAAGCTAATGGCAATAACTTGCTTTCTGGAAGAAAGATTGATTGAATGCGGTGAATCGATGTTTTCGAGTCATCAGTTAATTTCCTTTTATGTCCCACATGTTAATTACCAGAGGAAACAATTTCATACCTAACTGGAAAGGATGAAACAAGATGTTTATTCTCATGTCAAATTACTTGGAACGAGAAAATCTGGAAGGCCACAGATGGGCACTGCCCACGTGTGGTCCGGGAGCAGTGACTCGAATACTTCCATTTAGCAACAAGGCAGATGCATGTCTGCTGAGTGTCTCCAAGAGTAGGGTACCGATGTCCCAAAGCTGACGCTGGTTCATGCGCTGTAGACATTTCCAAGGCAACAACCAGAACGGTCACAGCTGCTGTGTTGTATGGTTGACCTGAAACACTCGATTTCTCGAGCTTGATGACTTCCGATGCTGACTTAATTATTTTCATGACAAAGTTAGTTAAGTACACGTAAACATAAAACTTTGTATACACCCTTTCATAGCTCCTAGAAAGCTATAGAACACTCACATGTAAATGATTGCATTTTATTGTATTTGAGCTTTATTGAGATTGCAGTTTTTTTTGTATTTAATGTGTCAGGTGGTATTGGTTAATTGAAACTGGATCATCACTTTCAATGTGAATTTTCTTGTTTTCATTCTCCATAGCATAGCTACAGTCTCCCTTTGTTCTCCTCACGTCACGTCCCAAGCATTTTCTCATTCATTTATCAGTCTGTTTTTCATTTTTTAACCTTTGAAGCATACCTTGTGGTGGCTCTAAGATGCTATTATTTGTATCTTCTGTTGCTTGCATGTAATAGAAGCAATGTTCAAACTCAAAATTAAAACTTGCAAATCTCCAGGAAGACATATATAAAATATCTCACCCCAAGTTTGGAAAATTTCAGGTTCTTGAAGAACCTGTAACTGATAGTGGTATTTGAAATCAAACCTGCTAGGGGCTGTTAACCCTTTACAGATGCCAGTAACCTTAGCTAGACACAACCTTAGTTTACAGAACTGCCTCCTTGCACAGCAGGTGTTAAGGACAGGGTGTGGGAGAGCCAAGGATGGAAAGGATGGAGGGCAGTGGGCTAGAAAGGAAGGGTGCCACCTCTGTGTGGCCCTCCTCTCCAAGGTATAAACCATACCATGACTATAACTGTGACCCTGCCAGCAGAACTACCTGTCCAGTCAGGGACAGAAAGTTTTCTAGGTCAAGGTAAATATGAAAGAGCCTGGGTCTATGTCCTACCTCCTTTGCTTCTGGCTGAGTGATTTTTGGCACAGTTTTGAAAACGCAGGCTCGGCTGCTTGTCCCAAATACCATGGCTTAAACAAAGTGGGCATTATAACTGTCTCTCACATGACACTCTGGGTGGTGGGGCGGTCCAGGTATGGTGACTCAGCAACATTGGAGAATGAGCTTCTTCCACCTTGTTCCTCTGTCACTGTTGCTTTTGTCTGCATGGTCAAAGATGGCCAGCTACTGCGTTTCCGTTTCAGCCACAGGTAGAGGGCAACAGAGGGAAGAGGGCACCCTTTCTTCCTTCCCTGGAAGCCACACTCCTCACTTCTGCTCACACATCATCGTCTAGAATCTACTCACATGGGTGTGGGTGCTGCAGTGGGGGCCACATACCCATCTGAACGAATATTCCTAGAGAAGAAGAAAAGAAAAATATTTGGGGGTGTGTGTTGGGTGGGGGGATGGGAGAACTTCTAGCAGTCTCTGCCCCAGCTCCGTAAATCTAGTTTCCTCATCTTTCCAATGGGGGTGACGTTGGCCTACCTCACAAGGTGGTGGGGTTAGTATCACATTGCAGTTTCCATGAAGAGTTCTTGCTACAGTACCTGATGTGTAGCAAATGCTAAGTTAGATGAGCTGCTGGCCACGAGCTGGGCAACCTCACCCACGGCGGTGACTTTCTGTCTTACCAAATAATGTAAAGTGTGCTCCACTTTCAAATCAGGACGGTAACAGTGATGACTGGCAGGGATGCCCCTCTGAAGCCGTGCTGTTCAGAACGCTCCCCGGTCAACCCCAGGTTGTCACAGGCAGCACTGCAAAGGGGTTGGCTCCTGACTTCCGGGGCCAGACTGCCTGGCTTAGAGGTCTGGCCAGCCCCTGAGAGCAGCGCCCTTTGGGGTGCGTCATGTCACCGCTCCACCCCTCAGTCGCCTCACCGGTGCAGTGAAGGCGACAACAGCGTCTGCCCCATAGGGCTGTTACGATGATGAAACGCACTGTTATTTGTGAAGTGCTTATCACTCAGCATGGAGCACGCGGAAGCTGCCCTGTGCGTTAATGTGCATTAAACGAAGGGAATGATTGCTGGTAGGCTCTTTAGCCCTGGCGTTATGGACTAGGTCCATCCAAAAGGGGGCCGATTCTCTGCTTACTCCCTAGACTTAGAAGCTCCATTAGGAAAGGAGTTTTTCTTTCTTTCTGCTGGAAGCCCAGGGCCTGGAAAAATACCTGGCCCTTGGTAAGCATTTAATGGATAACTAAATCCAAGAGGCTGGATGCTCCTAAGGGAAATAGCATGTCCAAACTGACCTAAATTATCCTAGTTTCTTAGAGTGTCATCTGGTAGCGAGAAGAGAATTTGCCAAAAAAGGAACAAGTCATGACCTTCAGGGAAATCCCAGATGCCAAGCCTCTGGGTATGGAACACTGGAAAGAATTCTGATGCGGGGCTGCAAAGCTTGCATTCAAGACTTGGTTCCGGCCCTAACTATCTGTAGGATTTTGTGGGGAGGGGAGTATCAGAGCCTAAGTTTCTTCATCTGTAAAATGGGAATCCTATTTACCTCATGGGCATTTTGGGAAATTCGTGTGTCAATTCATTAGAAGCATAAGGTGTGTCTTATGCGCCTGACATAACGAATACAACATGTCCATCTACTGTGAAGGGCCCTGGCTAGATGTGGAGGACCCCGAATGGCAGGAAATATGAAATACGGAAGCAGAGGAAGGCACTGGGTCAGGCATTTTAGGCGAGGGCATCTAAAACTCTGTGACTTGTTCTGATAGGAAGGCCACGTTCTGTGATATGAAATCATTTCAGTCTTTACGTGTTGCATTTGCTTTCACTTGAAATGGACTTTGCCAATACAGAAAGATTCTGTGCCCAATTCTGAGAGCCTGGCAGACCCTTTTTGAGAGGATTGCGACTGGTTTGCGCATATGTCAGAGGGCGGGGTAGCTGTGCCCTCCTGTGGCAGGCAGTTTGATTTCCAACTCCAGAGGCAACTAAAGGAACCCGGGGAAACGTGTCTGAGAAATCTGAACAAAGATGGAATGAAAAACGGGGGATGGGCATGGGCTCGAGAATGGGCTCAAGAACGGGGCATGGGGGCCGGCAAGCAAAGGGCTTGCTTTTGCATCCTTACATTCTACTTTTAACGTGCTCCAGGGGACCTTCACTGGTGTTGTTTTGGTGAGATTTGCTTCGCCTTGGGGACACACAGCCAGAAGGTGTCCTTGATAATCTTGGTCATGACACATGGCAGGAGGAACAACAGAGGCTTACGTGTCTTTAAAATGAACTCAGCAGAGATTGCTCCAGGTGGGGGTTATGAACAACAAGGAGCAAAGGCAGGGCAAAACTCTATTTCTGCAGGTGGGGAGACTAAGGCACAGAGAACTGTTTTATAAGGCGTCATTTGAGGTTCAAAAATGCTCCTAGGTCAGGGTCAGGGTCACTTCCAAGACAGAGGTCCTGTTCCTCCCTACAAAACGCTCTTTGGGCTCATAATTTGTCCACAGTGGGCCTCTGTTTGCCAAAGTCTACGAATCAATCTGCACATTTAAGTCACGCTAAGCAGGGGTGACTTTCATGCGAGTGACTTCTGGTCTTACCATCCAAATATCGTAAGAGTGGTCCTGAAACCGTCACAGTGAAAATTCTTATGTTGGTTCTAGTTTGGTTGGAGAGGGATATTGGTGTCCGGGCAGGATCGGGTGGGAAGGGGGTACTTCGGGAAAAGCATAGCCTTGAACCATCTCTGTAACTGTCCTAGGCAGGCAGATGATGACTTCATCATCAGCGGGATAGCACTATGCCAGGGAAACCTTTGACGGTCGTGGTGGAAAGCAAAGACGGTGCACGCACACACCAGTGACCTTGGAAGGCAAACAAAGCTCCTAAATCGGGGAGATGGGCTGGGGCACAGTGGTGTCAGCTGCAACAGTGGAATCTGTTCAGACACTTTTGTTGACATAATGTATATTTCCAGAATTATATAAAGAATAGAACTCATTTGTTCATTCATTCGTTCATAAAACATTTATTGAGTACCTTCTAAGTGCCAAGAGCTTTGCAGGGCCTGGCATTTTGAAGATGTATCTTACACATAGTTCCTGCTGCTGGGGCCTTTAGCTTGAGGGGAAACAGGCATGCAGACAAATATCACCATAAAATAATGGGTGTTCGTACCAGAGAGGATAAGTCATCTGGGAAAATGGGAGGGACTTTGAGAAAAGCCATCCAGAGGAGGGAGATTACTTCTGCTTTCTCTTCAGAATAAGCAGAATAGTGTCACTCTAACAAAATGATAGGAACACACACACACTTAATTCTACCTATAAACATCAGATGGTTGCAGGAGGCAACAGTCTGGTTTCTAGAATTCTCTGAATTCTGGGGACAAATAACGAGGCGCTTAAGGAATGCTTCCGAAAATGATGAGAATGAGTCACTGAGACGGGAGGTATTTATGTATTCTAAGAAAAACAATGAAGACACTCTCCTTTCCTGTGGAAAGTTTGGAAGATGGGAGAGAGGAGATGAAGAGGATTTAAGGCAGTGGAAACAGATAAAATATTTAATAAGCTTATAAAAGAGGGAGTGGAAAGAGGCGTTGTTAGGGAAGTGGAAATTTTTATTCTTTCAATCTTTTCTAGCCTCTGCATCCGATCTTAGTGGTGAACTCTGAGTGTTTTTTTTCTAGTACCACCAGCCCGTGGGTCCAGCTTCCTGTTTGCAATCCCCTGAGCCCTGGTCTCAACCTTTGTGCCCTAGGGATATGCACCCACAGGGCAGATTGGCTCAGAGGAAGGCGCTTCTGCAGTGGCAGGGAAAGCAGACGTGACAGTCTGCAGCTGGCTTTGAGGCGATGGTAGGGTGCAGATGCAGGCATGCGGAGCTGTGGCTCCCCTCCCTGCTTCCCCTTCCCGGAGGAAGGCACCCCAAGCAGGCAAAACAGAGATAGGGAACCTTCTGCAGCGAGGGCTAGGGCATCTCTGTCCATCCCGATTGTCTCTGTCCATCCTTCTGTCTGGGTCCATGTGGGGAGATGCCTTCCTCACAGGTCTGCTGTGAGCATGACTGAGTTAACATATGAAAAGCTCATAGGACATAGAAAGTGCTAGTAAGTGTCACCATTGTCCCGGAGCTTGAGAAATTTCACATATACATGAAGGAGACAAAGCCTTAAGAACTTCAAAAATATACATATTTTAAATGCAAAACTGAGTCCCAAGGGGCAGGGTGTGTGTGCAAGTGCACACATTTGCATTTGAGTTGGGAAGGCTTGATCAAAGAAGAATTTACAGGCCTCCTTCATCTGACAGCTTTCTACACAAACTACTAATTGTAATCACAGCACAATGCCCACTCCCATCTGCAGACAAAAAATGCTTCAGTTTTTGGTAACATTGAGGTCACAGTCCTGGGATGTTAGAGCTGGGATGAACTTCAGGTGTCTCCCACCACCTTGGGGCTTTTATTGATGGGAAGACACACTCAGAAAGCAAGGCTCACCCAGGACCACATGGCCTAGAAGAGGCAGAGGCAGTTTACAGGTTCTGTGAGTGTGACAGGAAGCAGGAAGAGGAGGACTGTGAGTTCCTTCAAGCCCCACTCACTCTACAGGCAACAGATAACTCTTCAAATTATGTCAGGACAAGGGCTGGCCAAGTACATGTCAGCTTCGAGTGGGGGTAAGGTGACCATGATCAGAGAGAAGCAGACCTGGAGAGGCTCTGAGCCTTCTTCTGCTTCCATTGTCTTGCCTTTGTCCTGGATGCCATCTCTGCTAACTGCGCAATGGACAGCTTGGGCTGGTGCCACTGATCAGAGTGATGCACGCCCAGGAGCCCTGGCTGTGCTGTGGTCCAGTGAGTGACAAACTGGTGGGCTGGTGTGAGTGTGTGTGTGTGTGTGAGAGAGAGAGAGAGAGAGAGAGAGAGAGAGAGAGAGAGAGAGTGTCAGAGAGAGACAAAGACAGAATTGGAGACAGAGAAAGACAGGGAAAGATAGAAAGATAGGGAGAGAGAGAAAAAGAGAGAAAGAGAATGACAAAGAGGGAGAGGTGGAGAGTCCCTGGGAAGTCTCAGATGGGTTTGGGAGAAATTTGTTGAAATGATAGGAACTATTCTCATTGTTCCATTTCTTATTAGCACTTTTTCCTGGCCTTATCCAACCTCTGTGTCAAGCTAAAAAACAAACAAACAAATACAACAATCCAAATAGAACCATATTCTTAAAACAAACTTTTATATAAGGTGTCTTACAAGTCTAAATGCTGGCTTAAAACAGTTGAGGCAGAAGGTCTTGGGAACCTGCTCCCCAGAGAGGAGCCAGGGGCCAGGAACAGGATGTCCACACCAGGACCATAGTGAGGAGGAGCGTAGGTGGGCCAGGCTGGGACAAGTAAGGCAGGAACTTCAATACTATGCATTAAAGGGATTAGACTCAGAGATGCTCAGCTCAAGAGGACATTTTCGTGGGAATTGGTAGGGAGCAGAATGCAGGTGCAAGGTGCAAAAGAGCAGGGGTGGAGAGTCCACGAGGAAATGAGGCTGGGCTTTCACAGAGAGGGGGCGCTGTCACCTTTTGACTCTCATGCTCAGGAAGCGCAGTTCCAGCCAAGCTCAGCTTGAGCTTTGAGGGACCTGGAGCTGCATGCAGCTGATGTCTGAGTTACATAAATAATGCAGGTATTCGCTGTCTAGGAATCCACGTCCTGAGAACTTAGGGGGTCGTCCTGCCATTTAATATTTAAAAACAAATAAAAAAACAAGACTTGCTCTTGTGGACTCACACAGAGTGAAAGCTCAGGTCCAACCTTAATATTTTTATGAATGTTGGAAGGCTTATAGTTTCTTTCTCATTTCTCTCTCCAACTTATTGTTGTCAGTGAATAATTCTTGACCTTGACCTAGGTTCACCTCCTTTGATGATTCTTTCTATTATACCCCATGTTCACCTATGTGTGCCACAAACCCTTTAAAAATTCTTGGCTAAAGCCTCCCCAACTCGAGACAGTGGATACAGTAGATTTTTACTGAGCAGGAGTCACCACACAGCCCAGACAGACACCTTGAATAATTTATTAGACCTTTCTGGTCTGTGAACTTCCCTTGGCCTTCTCCCACTGCCAGGGATGTCTCATGGGCTGTCTTTCCTGCTCGGGCTGTAGTCTCCCTCCATTTTACTGGGGCCTTCTTCCCTTTTTACAGGGCCAGTTCATGTCCGTTTCTAACAGGGTACTTTGCCCTTTCTCTGGAATGTTAAATAAACTTTACTCTGTTGATCTACCTACTTTTATCTCTTCCATTTTCCATATCATGCTAGAACCCGTCTTTTCATAACCAGAATGGCCCTTCAAGATGTTTTTCTAAATAACAGTTCTGCTTAAAGAATATTTGCCACTAACTTTTAAAATAACATATCCCCACTCCAACTTCATTAAAGCATTCTGATTTCTTCATTTAAAGAGGAAGAAGAGAAGGGATGAATAATTTTTGAGGCTTTATTAAAACCTAACCCTGGGCTGGCACTTTCTATGCACCGTTTTAGTTAATGCTCATGGAAGCCCTGTGGGAGAGGGGGTCACCGTGCTGGTCTGCAGATGAGAACAATGCGAGTCAGGCATGGAAGGATGCTGTAAGTGACATCGGATGGTGAGTGGTGGACCTCGAGTTCAGCGTCTTTGAACTTCAGAATGTATGCCAGGTCCATAATTCATAATTTATCTTGCTTTTGAAAAGAAGGGCTGACCGTGGAAACCTCACCTGTAGACACTTCCCTTCCTTGATTGACAACTTGTCTCCCACAGTCCAGGCTTTCCCACCCCCTGCAAGGGCAGCTCTGTTTCTCCGTTTCCCTGTCCTCCTGCTCTCCCGCCAAGGGTCCTTGGTCCTTGGTTCTGTCAATTCCAGCTCCAGCCTGGCTTCTGATCCTGGTCTTTCCTACTCTAATTCAAGCCCCAAGGCCCATCAGGAGGCTCCTGGAGTAGAACCCACAGACCTCCTCACCTCAGCATCTTCCCCCCATCCATCCTGTACTTCTGGCCGGTAGACTTGCACCAGTGCCCAGTGATGGGCAAGTGGTTAAGAACCTGGGCTGGGAACAGAGAGATGTGGGTCCAAGTTGCAGCCTTGTCTCTAATCTGTTGTGTGACCTTAAGCAAATTAAATAATTTGCTTTAGTTTTTACTTCTTTAAAATGGGGAAATGAGAGCCCCCAACTCAGAATGTTGCTGTAGGGTTCAATGACATGATATAGCTCAAGAGATCAACACGGGGCTGGTAAATAGTCAGGACTCATGAATGGTGGCAATTGGTGTGGTTGTTGACACGGTGATCTTGCTGCCATTCTCCTCCTCAGGCCCTTCACGGGCACCCATCGCCGGCCTGCCCAGGCTCTTCTGGCCTGACACTGAAGTCCTCCACCATCTACCATCTAGCCTCATAGGGTGTGCTTTTTAATGGCAAGCCAAGCACCATGCCTGGGAGGCAGCCCCTGGTTTTTAGCCTGGAATAGCCACCGCTACCCTGGGAGAGTCTGACCATGTTTTCAGGCCTGGTTCAAACGTTTCCTCTGAACACTCTTCTGACCCACTGCCCCTGCCTTGGGAAGTGAGCTGACTCTAGCCTTTATTTGGCCATGTAGTCCTTACAAAAGAGCCCTTTTTATATTTCTATTTATGTAAAAGGCATAAATTCAATATTTACCAGTCACTGTAAAAAGGATCTTTGTTGAGAAGCGTAAAGATGAATTAGAATCATCCTATAAGATTCAGGGCTGCGCACTTGCTAGGGCTCAGTTATGAGCCTGCTGCTGGCGAACCAGAGGGAGCTTTCCGACTCTGGGTTTGCGAGTACTGGGCCACGTCCTCCCTTTCCCTGGAGTCCTTTGCTATCTGCACAGTGCTGTAGGAGGCAAATGGCAATTTAAAACCCTGACAATATCTCCTCATTTCCTGTTTGCCTCGGGGTGTCTGAGCTCATCCTTACAGTGAATCAACAGCTTAACCGAGAAGTCAGGTACTGGCTCTACAACTTTACTTTCTATCAACTTCAAAGAAAATGGAGATTTTCCTCTCAACTTTGCATAGAGAGAGCCTCATTGGAGAACTCAAAATACTGGTGGAAAGAAAATGCCTTGCTCTGGCTGGGTGGCTCAGTTGGTTGGAGCATCGTTTCATACACCGAAAGGTTGCTGGTTTGATCCCCAGTCGGGATGCGTATGGGAGACAGCTGATTGATGTTTCCATCACTCATTGATGTTTCTCTCTCTCTCTCTTTCTCTTTCCCTTCCTCTCTATCCGAAATCAATCAAAATATATCCTCAAGTGGAGAAAAAGTAAATAAAAAAGAAAAGGCCTCCTGCTACCTCCCGCTTCTTTGACCATCAATTTAGATAAGGTTTTGTTTTGAAATATAAAAAGGCTTGTTTTGGTTTCAAGAATGAGAGACTGCTTTGTTTCCTCTCATCTCGGGCCAGCTTCTGTAGAGTCGGTCATTGACCCAACATTTCCAATTAGCTATGATATAGGGCTGGCTCACTTTGACGGTTAAAGCTTGGCCCGAGTTCCCAGAGAGCTATGATTTTCTGACTCCAGCATTTTCTACTGAGTTTGTCTTCTGTTCAAAATGCTTTAGGTCAGGGATGGTCGTGGTTCAAGGAGGGGATGGGAATGCTGTGGTCTCTGATTTCAGAAACCTTTGTTAGATTCTCTGTCGAAAGGATCTTTGCCCAAATCCCAGTGTTCCCGGTTCTCCCACTTCCTTTCATGGTAGCAAGTCAGTGCTCTGTTGGCTGAGGAACTGGTTCTTTCCACAGTGCTTTCATTCATACTTCCGAGTATACATTGCCCCCAGTTTCTGATGATCCCAGCAGCTTTTCCCTGTATTGCCTTCTCATTCATCCACTGGTTGGAAACCAGATCTCCTATCCTAAACACAGGGCATGGAATGTATTAGCAAATGTCACCTTAAGGTTTTCAATTATCCTGTTTTAACAGTACTAAAGCGGGGGCTATGTTAACTAACTGGACACTTAGTACTGACAGGCACTGTGCAAAGTATTTCATATTCAAGAACTTTTGTACAATCCTACCAGATAGACAATTATGATTCCTATTTTAAATATTAAAAAATGGAGCTTAAGAAACATTCTCAAGGTCAAAGACCTCGGAAATACTGGGCCCAGAATTCAAGTTCTGCCAGAAACAAATCCATGCTCTCTAATTTCCCTCTATATCTCAGGCTTTGTTCAAAAAGTCTTCATTTCACCTCTGCCCAACTATTGGCAGTGAGTCTGTTAAAAACAAAGCCCTCAATCTCATTGCAGCTCATCTAACATGACTTCCCTTGAGCATTTTGTTTTGAGGCTGAAAATCTGAACATGAGTATCTCAATTAAAGTGCCTTGAAAAGATTTATTAGCCGATTGCTTTCATCTTGATCATAACTAATCCTAGAAAAGGGAAAACAAGACAAGTGGCCAGGAGTGCTCTTTGAAACACTGCGTTTGGTGGAACTGGCACAGAGCAGCTTTTAAGGATACATTCAGTTCTCACTCGCTTGCCTGGGGTCGAAGTGCAATAGGATTTGCAGCCCAATAAAGAAGATGTCTATGAAAGATTCATGCCATGGGAGGAGATGGGGGGAAACTGCCTGATGAAAACCTCCACATTCTGTGGTCAAGCATCTAGAAATATATGCAGTCCACTGATGTTGAACCCAACGGGGTGGTCTCACGTTCAAAGTCGCCTTCCTCCTTCCTTCCTTCCCTCTTTGATTCAAAGGTGTATTGAGCTCATTCTACATGCTAATCTCTAGGTGCTGAGAGTTCAAAGGTGAGCACACAGAAACCCTGTCCACCTGAAGCTTATTGCAGGTGGGAGAGACAATAACAAAATCAATCATCACATACATTGCAGGTCAAGTCATGATAATAACTGTGATAAAAAAGTAACACGAGATTAAGTGGCTGGAAAGTGATGGCATGTCCCCTTTTACAGAGAGTAAACCAGGAAGGCTTCTCTGATGAAATAATATTTGAGCCCACACCTGAAAGAATTAGGGGATTAAACCACCTGGATTTGCAAAGAAAGGGCCACAGAAGGCCCTTTCCACAGGGGCCCATCCACAGAAGGGCCACGGCAACTGCAAAAGGCCTGGGGCAGGAGCAAGATTGTCATGTTAAGCAGCTGCAAAGAGACCAGTGCAGCCAGAGAGGGGTGCATCATGGGAAGATGGGAGGAGATGAAGCAGTAGAGCTGGCTGAGGGAAATCAGGGCCAGGCTAAGGAGGCTGCTCTTTAAGTTTCATAGGAGGTCATTGGGAGCTTTGAAGCAGGGGTGCTTCCCGCCTCCCCCCGAATTTTTATCTATTTTTAAAATTGTTATCCTATTACAATTGTCCCAATTTTCCCCCTTTGCCCTCCTCTGCCCAGCCCACCTACCGGCTCCCACAGTCCATCCCCACACCGTTGTCCACGTCCATGAGTCACTCACCCATGTTCTTTGACTCGTCCCTTCTCCTTTCCACCATTACCCCCTCCAGCCTCCCTTCTGGTCACTGTCAGTCTGTTCCATGTTTCCATGCATCTGGTTCTATTTTGCTCATTAGTTTATTTTGTTCATTAGATTCCTCTTATAAGTGAGACCATATGGTATTTATCTTTCACCCAATGGAGCTGGAGAATATTATGCTACAGGCTAATTTTTTTTTAAACAGACACAATGGGGAAAGTAGAAACAAAGCAGAAGCAGGGGGACCAGGAACAAGGTTGCTGCTGACATCTTGACAAGAATAAGGGTGATTCAGGAGCTTGCCCACCACTGGGACCCTCCGTGTTAGTGGAGTAGTACTATCCCATTCCATGTGCTAAAGATTTTGCCTCTATTAGCTCCTTTTAACATCTCAACCAGGTGTATAATGTTGAAAGACAGCTGTCAGAAACTCCTCCCCCTTTCTTACACATGTGACTGTCCCATCAAGAATCTGTTTGCCCTGCTCTTGAATCTGGGATGGCCTTGTGACTTGCTTTGGCTAAGAGAATGTGGCAGAAACAACGCCATGACATTTCCAGGCCTGTCCTGTAAGAAGCCAGCAGCTTCGTGCTCTCTGGGGAAGCCAATCCCATGTAAAGAAGCTCAGGCTGGACTCATGGGTGATGAGATACCAGTGAAGAGAGAGATCGGCCACATGGAGGGGCACTAGATAGAGGGGAGAAGCTTTCTTAGATTTCCATCCCAGTCCAGCTGCTGGCTGAGTGCAGCTGAGTGAGTGACCTCAGCTGGTGCCACCTGGACCCTGCCCATCAGAACCCTGGCTGTATGTATTCCTGACTCATAGAA
Source organism: Trachops cirrhosus (assembly GCA_028533065.1). Lineage (NCBI taxonomy): Eukaryota > Metazoa > Chordata > Mammalia > Chiroptera > Phyllostomidae > Trachops > Trachops cirrhosus. The sequence continues at coordinate 144,390,847 of CM052542.1, read as the reverse complement.
TTGTGAGGAATAATTTATATTGTTTTAAGCCATTCAGTTTTGGGTGTTTTATTAAATAGCAATAGATATCCAAAATTGTTAATATCATTATCTCTCTCCAATAAATCAGAGGTGGGCCAACTATAGCCATCGGGCCAAATCCAGCTTGCCATCTTGTTTTGTAAATAAAACTTTATTGAAACACAGTCAAGCTTATTTGTTTACATGTTGTCTACAGCTGCTTTCATGCTATACAGCCAAGTTGAGTAGTAGTGGCAACAGAGATCATATGGCCTGCAAAGCCTAAAATATTTATTATCTGGCCCTTTACAGAAAAGTTTGCTGACCCCTGTTATGGCTGATGTGTCACGGGGTTGAGTGAACTCGGCCAAGGTCACTCAGCCAGTCAGTGGTGTGGGCTGGGACTCAAAGCAAAGCCAGGTCTGTCTAATTCCCATGTGCTTAGAATTCCGCCACACCGATTCTTAGGTAAGTTTTAATTTCAAAGGTGCAGACCCAGGGGAATTAAAAAATGAATGCTCTTTCTGTGTGCTAAGTTATATAAAGTCAAGGGAGTATGATGTCATGCCATCTTTTTTAGGCGGGAGGAGAGATTTATTTCCTATCTTTCCCTCCTTTATTTTTTATGTTATATCATGGAGATGTTTATAAACGGTAGAACTGTCGAGATGAGGACCCTGGGTTTCCAGTTACAGACCTGCTTCCGGATCCAGGCACTGCCAACTTACACCTGTGCGAGCCCGTTGCTCAGCCTCTATGACACATCAACAAGTGTTTGTTCATTTCTCATTATTTCCACCTAAGAAGCCTTTTAGAGATCTTTTTCATAATTGTGCTCCCTGCATGAAATTTTAATATCAAAGATACACTTTTCATCTACTTAAAAGAGGAGGATTTGCACCTCCCCACTAAACTGTTTTTCACCCCCTTGCGGGTGATATCATTCCTTTGAAGGATTCCTGATCTAAAATATAGGTGAAATGGCACTGGATGCTTGGTTCCCAAGGGTTAGACCTTGTCTATACTTGCAGTTTTCTTAGCAACATAGGGGAGCCACCTACTCAGGGCAAAGCATCATTCTAGAAGTCTGGTATTAACCTCATTCACTCTCAGCAAGTCTGTGGGGTGGACATTCTTACCGAATACTTCCTGAAGAGGGATGGAGGCTCGAAGAAGTGACTTGTCCAAGGTCACCCAGCTAGTAAATGGCAGTGGTAGAATTTGATTCTATGCCGCTCTAACCTCAAAGTCGTCCCTTTTTTTAAATTTAAATTTTGTTTTTCAATTACAGTTTACATTCAATATTATTTTGGATTAGGTTGAAGCTATCAGTCTTAACCATGAGTAAGACACCACTCTGAGCATACAGGGCATGTTGAATCTGAGGTCCCTTCCTGTTTTTACTCCAGGACTGAACTTGTACTGGCGCTGCAGAATAGTGATTCTCGAGGACCAGCAGCACCTCCCTCACATGGAACTTGTTACACAGGCAAATTCTCGGGCCCCACCCCAGACCTCCTGAAACAGAAACGCCTGGGTGGGCGAAATCAGATTTCTGAAAGCCCTTCAGAAATCTGGGCTTTTGACCAACCCTCAGGGTTCCTTGATGCGGACTGAAGTGGGAGAGCCAGTGCTGTATGGCTTCCTTTTGGAAAGGACTTTGTAAGTGGCACGTGTTAGGTCTGCCATAGAGGGAAGAAGCTGGGGAATGTGTTCATGGCTCTGAAATGCACCAGTGGATCCTAGGGGATCTGACCACCTGTCTCCAACTGTTGGTCTGATTTCTCCTTTTGAAATACTTTTATTTCCTTCCTATAACTCGTCAACATCCCCAAGCTGCTTTTGCTTTGGCTAGGCCCCTTGGTTCCAAAAGACTGTTACTTCAAAGACATTTTACCATGATTTAAGTCACTGAGATAAGTTTTGTCACCAGCTGTGACTTGTTTCTCACACCTATTGTTGTATAAGACACACCTATTGTTGTCTTAGTGGCAGTCCAAGGTAGGTTATAGTAACAAACAATCCCAACATTTTAGTGGCTTAAAACAAAGGTAGGCAGGTACACAAATACACACGGTATCTATGTGAGATGATGGATGTGTAAATTAACTTAACTGTTATAATCATTTCACATTGTATATATATATCAAATCATCACGTTGTTCACCTAAAAATGTACAATTTTTGTCAGTCGTTCCAAATAAAATTAGAAAAAATAAAAGGCATTCTTTACTTAAAAAGTTACTGCTCTAAAAACAGAAACAGAAGCAGGAAAGCTGTGGCCCAGGTCCGACCTGGCCCGTTGCCTTTGTTTGTACATGAAGGCAAACGGGACCACAGCCGTGCCCGTGCCCTTCCCACCTCCTAGGGCTGCACTCACACCGCACAGGGCAGGGCAGGGCAGTTGCTCTAGAAATCATCTGACCCGCAAAGCTGAAAATGTTTACCACCCAGCTGTCTACAAAAGAAGCGTGCTGATTTTAAACAACAGTGGTTTACCTTCCCCCATCCCAGGAGACTGTGCCATGTCATCCCCGTGCAAGGACCTGATGAACAGCAGCTCCATCTGAAACATGGAGGGTTCAAGGTCCAGGGAAGGGAGCACGAGAGGATTTCACACTGGGAATTATTACCCCCCCACACACACACAATGACACATGTTCCTCCCTCTCTCATTTCATTGGTCAAAGCAAATGATATGGCCCCACCTGACCTCGAGTGGTCAGAGAAGTGCCCTCCCCTCACCTGCCCAAGAGGAGAGTGAGCAGAACGGATGGGGTGACAGCCGCTGCCAGTGGAAGAGGAGAGGGCCAGAGAGGCCTTCAGGAATGGAGCAGGAGGATTTGAGCTCTGTATCTATAGGTATTCCTCGCTTTCTGAATATTCTCATTGGGCCTCTTTGTGTTTACAAAAGACCTATTTTAGTATGGTAATGGCTTTTTTTTTATAAAAGTGAAAATCTTAGATTTCTTTTGGTTAGTGAAAGAGGCACAGCAAACGGTAATGTTGTTTGTTCAATGTCATTTCATAATAACGTTGATAGGAAGCCATAAGAACCTAACTCTGTATCAATTAGCTGATCCTAAAATTGGTTTCATTACATTGGTTTACTTAAAGTCACAGAACCTATGCATGATGTTAAGTGAAGACTTAACTGCACTATACTAATGTAGTAGTGATGTAATGTAAACTTTTGGAAAGTGGGTGATAGTCTTTGCTTTCTGCTTCTTGGGTTTACAAACGTTTTCATAGGAATACTCTATTTTTGGATAGTGGGAAAAACCTGTATTTTCTTTACAGACCTCAAAGCTTAGGAGATATATCCAGAGAACCCCAGTATGGGAAAAGCTCTAAAGAGTGAGATAGGTAGCATATTTTGCCATGTAGTCGTTTTATGGACAACTTGCCAATCTCAGTACGCTTGATGTTATGAAATTGTTGTTGGTGTGTTGTAGGGTGTTACTTCTGTGCTCAGGAAAACAAGCTAATGATAACAGTTCCTGGATTATTTTTGCATCTATAATTAGGTATTTTGCTCCAGGTGCAAATAAACAAATAAGTAAAAATAAAACAAGCTCTAAACTTCAAAGAAGTCGAATTTTCAGCAGTAAATAAACTTGGACAACATGGACGGGGCACGTGGATGCCATGTGGCTGGGCGATAGTGAGGGGCTCTGCAGCTGCGGGAGCTGTTGAGAGTGGTCTCAGACGAGGCCGGCCAGGAACCCTCAGGAGAGATTTGGGAGAAACATTGCTCCTAGGAGCGTCTTGTGGGAGCGGAAAGACGAAGCTCTTCCTTATCTCCCTCTACTTTCTCCAAATGCTCATAGGTGTAAGCAGCATCCACACTTCAAATCCCCACTAGGCAAAGCTCTTCGCCCCAAACCCCTTGGTTAAGAAGTGTCGAAGCCTGAATTTGAAAGAGGCAATCTGATTGCAGAGCTATGCACTTTGCCACTGCAATGTGGGGACACTCAACTATGACTGGTTATAGTTTCTAATGAAATATGTGTCCTCCTATAATACTGCTTTGCTACATGATATTTTAATGCTATGCTACTAAATGTCACCGAATATACAACTATTCCTTAACTCTTCATGGCTGCAGAGTATGGATATAGCAGTTTGTTTCATTCATTATTGATTCTTATGTTTTTCCTCAGTTTGCACTGTTGTAGACTATCTGTGATGAGAACTTTAGTTTCTACATGCATTCTTAGTCATTAGCTTGGAAAGAGTTCTTGTAAGTGGAGTATCTTGGGTCAAAGGGTGATGTGGAATCACTGCATACAGCCGTGCTAACCCCACTTAGATGTCACCTCCATGTAAATTGTATCCCCTGTGATCATGCAAATCCCGCAGTTTTATAGCATTGTTTTTATATTTAGAATCTGTGCCTGCCAGTCTTCCGTAAAGTTGATACTAATTGATGCTCCCAGGGCAGTATGCAAGAATACACAGGGCTCAGCAGAAATAATGCCTGCTTGAGTGTGGTTGGTAGAGTAATAACATGGGTGTAATAATGTATAGTTATAATTTGAACATTTCATCTAAAATGTCATATGGCATGCTTGAGTGCAATATTGCTATGTTACAGAATTACATGCGTATGATTCTCTAATAAAAGATTTTGTAATACAAAAGGGCGTTATTTGTGCCGGACCTTGTGTTTCTGCCCAAGTTGGATATAATATCATTAATAATAAGGAAAACCTCAAGCAATTTAAAAACTGATGTAAGGAATTTACTGTTTTAATTTTTCATTCCAATCAAGTGTTTTGAAGGTTGCATCAGTGTGCTTTCATGATTTGTTGCCTCTGATCCCCCTGCACTCAGAGTGTTTTTTTCCTTCAGTATTCGGTGATGCTGCCCACGTCTGATCAGAGGATCTGTCGGGCCAAGGGAGCACGCCATGGAGTTAATGTGCCAATTAACGATTAATTTAGGCAAGGTCTGCCCTAATAAAATACAGCTATTTTCTCGTAGCTACTTTTCATTCAATATGTTACAATGCATTGTTTGCATTGAAGTATATAAAGAAAATTTGGTCATACATAGACATGTAGATGGAAAAGGGAAGTGTATTTCAATGGCTTTTCAGATAATTATGGCTACTTGTTGTTCATAGTGCACCAAACTTGCCAAGTGGTATTGCTTTAAGGTTTGTAGTAATGTGGAATGTAAAACTATATCAATGAAACTTGTGTATCTGTTAGATTAAAATCTATTGGTCTATCTTGTAGTTTGAATGAATTTTAATTTTTTTAATATATTTTATTGATTATGCTATTACAGTTGTCCTATTATCCCCCCTTCATTCCCCTCCACCCTGAACACCCTCTCCCACCCACATTCCCCCCCTTTACTTCAGTCCATGTGTCATAAGTTCTTTGCTTCTACATTTCCCCTACTATTCTTGCCCTCCCCCTGTCTATATTCTACCTACCATCCATGCTATTTATTCTTCATATCTTTCCCCCACTCTCCTCCTCCCACTCCCCTGTTGCTAACCCTCCATGTGTTCTCCATTTCTGTGGTTCTGTTCCTGTTCTAGTCATTTGCTTAGTTTCTTCTTGTTTTTGTTTCAAGTGTGGTTGTTAATAATTGTGAGTTTGCTG
>CM052542.1:144344596-144384729 GCA_028533065.1 Trachops cirrhosus | reverse complement strand
ATGGAATAAAAATAACAAACATATATTTTTGAAGGAAGAAGCTACCATCATTGGCATCTTGGTGTGATCTCCTGTTCTTAGACCTACTCCATATTTGATGCCTTAGGTTGGGATTCCTAGAAGCACAGCAGGATACATAATTCCTGTGTGGTTTTTGAGTGAGTTCTCTCAGGTATGGTTTTTAAAGGAGCAAGGGAAGCAGGAAAGGAATTCAGAAGAACCTGGACCAGGATGTGTGAATCTAGCTTTAGTATGGTGATGGTATAGGAGGCTCTGGAATATGAGTAGCACCCAGGAGTTGCCTCAGGGGCATATGTGAGGGAAGCATCCTTTAATACCTCATATTCTGTCATTGGCTGCAGGCTTCTCCCACTGCCTCTTGGGGGACTGTGGCTTGAGTGACCTCCAAGGCACTTCTAGGGAAGTGGTTCCAGTTAATGAGGATTGTTCTTCAAGAGCGGGTAGCAGTTGTCTTCCACAGCTGACACACTTGGGGGTTGGGAAGAGGGGGAGTGCACCAGCCTGAAAAGGGGATCTGGGTGAGGCACCAACAACTTCTGCTGTCGTAATGGTAAATCATAAATGTGTGGGTGCTGAGGACTATCTGGTAGACAGTTCATCTGGTTTCAGAGTCACACTGATAGTGGAAAAATTTTGAACAAGCACACCTCCTCCCACTGTTGGAGATTATAGGGCTGCCTGCCTCACTATGATGCATGATTGGCAATATTGTATATAAATTATTAGTTCACCAGGAACAATGAAAGTATTGCCATAATGCAACAAAAGTGCTTTTCCCCTGGAATGCTAGTAAGGCATCCCAACGATTTTTATAACAGCCATATCTTTTAAAGGAGCATTAGGTTGAAATTTACTTTCTGAGTGTGAAGTCAAAATGACTATGGGAAACAATAGAGGTTATAATGGACCCTTGGGTCTTACTCTCTGCGTTGTCATAGGCGTTTCTGAGCAGAAAATGGGAAGAAGAAGGGCAGTTCACAGTTCTCGTTAACACTAGCTCCCCTTAATTAACGGGAGTGCTCCATTGTGTGGAAGGGCAGCTCCTCAGGAGAACTGATGAGACACATTCCATTTACGGGGAAAGGTTAAACTCGGCCATAGTGGAGGCATAGCCAGGATATAGAAATGCAACTTTCTGATAATTCTAAGCTGACCCATGCCAGACTTAGGGGCGTGCATAATCCTTTCTTATTGTTTCAGTGGGAACATCCAGAGAGCTTCTCTAGCAGATTTAGTAGGGTTTTTAAAACAGTGTTCATTATCAAGATCTATGGTGTCTGCAACAGAGCACCGTGGGCAGGAGATCAGCAGGTAAACACCAAACTCTGCTGGTTTGGGGCGTCATGGGCAGGCTGTGAATTGCCTACAACATAAAGCTGTTCTCATTTGTAATTACCTTGGGGAAGGCGGAGGCTGCTCTGGTCTTTCTAAATTAGAAAGAAGCTCAAATGACATAACAGAGTCTATTGCTTTTCATTCACAAATAGTTATGCCCAAGTATGGAAGGTTGGGTTTTCTAGATTAAGTAAGTGACAGGGAATCTTTGGAGCAGCTGACAGCTGAGGCATCATTATTGTGTTCATGTGCAAAGGATGAAACTTAAGTAGATGAAAAGCTTGCTTTTACCCAGGTGAACTATTCCCATCATCCTGCACTTGTAACCAAGTGCCTCATGATAAAGTGGAGAGGCAAGCCAGGACTGGACCTGCCTGTATATGCTCTCACCTTTTAGGTAAATGAGATTGTTTGTCTCCTCTTATAAATGCTGGGCAGAGAAAATGTGAGAAGGGGACCTGGAAGCTAATGTTCCAGTGAAGAGATGGACTTGAGATGAGCAGGGACGGACAGAGGCAGGCTCCAGGCACTTGCTGGCTTTAAGCTGGATCACTAATGATGGCAGAGTCATGATCTGCATCCCAATCTCAACCCAAGAGAAAGTGTCTTTTCCCCCTTTAATTTCTATGATGGACTTGCATTACCCTTTTGAAAAAAATGAAATTAATTGAAGTAACATTGGTTAATAACATGATATAAATTTCAAGTATATAACATCATAATTTGCTATCTGTATCCTCTACTAACTGCTCACCATCTAAAAGCTTTTCTTCTGTTACCATATAATTGGCCCACTTGTATCTTGCTTGAGATCAAACAACTTGTTAACGGGAGGCAGATCCAGGCCTCATGACTCACCCCCCATCTCCCAGGGCTTTCTCCTACACTCAGAATCAGAAGACTTGACCTGTGGCTATTGCCAAAGAAAACCCAGAGCTGGGCAGTAGTTAAAGCAGTAAAAATAGATTTTACTCCAGAACTGTGGCAATGGGGGAAAAGAGATCTCGGTATCGAACTGGGCCCTGTACTGAATACAGAAGAGTCAGGTGAGAACCTCAGCCAAGGAACAGGTGAGCTGTCAGTGGGTAGAAAGTTACTAAGAGGAAACATTGGGTTAAGGGGGGATTTGACTAAACCGACCTGTCAAGATTCTTGCTGAAGACATGTGAGGGGATCAGAAATCACCTGGCAGATGGTGAGAAGGGAATCTGATCAGCTATCAAGCCGGGGGATGATAGCTACACCAACTCAATGGGGTTCTTGCTAAAACTGGACTCTACAGGGATGGAGACGGAAGCCCAACTCGAGGCCTCGCCAAGCACAGGGCTCAGAGGGGCCTAACCAAAGTCTGGTCACTGGAAGGAGCTGCCACTCTGCAACCCATCTCTGTAAATCCCTTCGTCACTTTCAGATCCTCACCCAGATGTGGGGATCATGCTATTTTTTTCACCTGCTTCATTGGGACAGGTAGGAGACACATATAGAGACTTTGGAAACTGTAAGCAGTTGTTTAAATACAGCAGGTCCTTGAATAATGTCATTTCTGGCAACTTTCTTTTGTTATAACATTGATTAGGTGCCTTAAGAACTTAACTCTTGTCTATGGCCCTACCACCCGGAACATGCCCGATCTCGCCTGATCTTAGAAGCGAAGCAAGGTCGGGCCTGGTTAGTATTTGGATGGGAGAACTCAACTCTTATTGATATCAGTTAGCCTATGGTAAAATTGGTTTCATTTTAAATCATTTTTCTTAAAGGCACATAACCTATTGATGCTGTTAAGTGAGGACTTACTGTACAAGGAAGGATACTTAAAGATCGATTTCCACAGTACCATGCCGCTGTCCACACTTCTGAAAAATATCTCCTCTGCCATGTTTCTCATTCCAATAACATTCCTGTCTGTAGGGGTTCTTTCTTTGTGAGAGGGGAAGGGCGTATTCTTTCTGATGATTTAGAATGGAACTGTTTTGAAACAGTCTTTGCCCTGTTGCAAAAAGGTGTCTCTCTTTAGAAAGCCAGGTGTTTACTTAATGACACATCAAAACTCTTTTTAAAGCACATGAAAGCTTTTGTATTATAAAGAGACAGAGCAAGAAACATATTTTCAGCAATCAGTTTTCAATTCTTGTTCCAGTGAGTAAGATATTATAAGAAAACCTGGAAACTTAAAATGGACCTGCATTTCTCTACAGTTTTCCCTGGCAGGGAGGCAGCGAAGGAGCTACAGGCGTGGCCCATGTCTAATCAGAAATAGGTTCAGCCTCCTAGGTCATGGCTTCTATTTCCTTCTTGAGCTATGAGTTAGCCAAAGCCAAAGATCTCCAGCCTCATCCATCAATGCTCCTTCAGGGGATGACCGTCAGCTCCAAGCACTGTCTTAGGTGCAGCTAAAAGGCAGCGTGGGACATAGGACAGTGCGTTGGAGAGCAGAGGAAGCCTTCTCAACCGACTCACTGGGTTTCTAATCTGTTGGTGCCAACTTGAGCTTTAGGCCTAGCCTCCCTGATATCGTAAACCTATTAGCTTGGGGTCATCTAGGCATTTCATTAGTATGCAGGCATACCTCGGAGATATAGTGGGTTTGGTTCTAGACCACCATAATAAAATGAGTATCACCAGGAAGAGTATCATGGTAAAGTGAGTTGTAATCCTTCTGCTGATAGAGGGCTTGCCTTTGGTTGGAGAAAAAGAAAGGAACACCTTTATACAATTATGCAAAATGCAATAAATTCCTGGACTTTTCTATTACATTAAATGAAAAGAAAACCCATTATCTGAGAAGACTTTACAGAGAAGATGAGACTTCTGGTGGCCTAAGTGGAACTGGCATAACTGATAGAAAACATTATTTTTAGTATTAACGATTACCACCAACCAACCACCATTCAAAAGCATCTTCCTATAATTAATACATTTGGAGACAGATTCCTCGGTTCTAGTGACTTTTCAGTAGAAATGTCAAATCAACTTTGTCATTTTCCTCCTGATGTGTAGCATCTCTAATTATAAGTATTTTGGAGCTGAAAAATTACAGCTTTTTTGGAATACAACTGTGAAGATGATTTTGATGAGATTCCAGTGTTGCCTAGCCTACGTGACTGGCCTCTCACGGTAGAAACTTGACTAAATTTCTAAGCTGGAGTGGAAAGAGAAGTCAGAGGGAGTAAAGCAGCTTTTGTTAACCCAAAGTCTCTATCCAGGAGCAGTTGAACTTGATGTTGTTGGAGCTGCATCAGTTCAGAGAGGAACCCCTCTACCCACCCTTCACCCAGAGAATTTAAGGCGTTGCTCACAACCTTCTTTATTTGCATTTTTCATATTTTAAAACCATGGGAGGGCAACTTTGTGGGGTGGTGGTCAAAGAGGTAACTGACTAGTACTAAGTCAACTGCCTTTAGCTCCAAATGCTGCCAGCTAGTTCATTTGGAATCTACAGATTAAATGAACTAATGAAAAATCAATGCAGAAGGTAGAATTTACCCTGTCTCACATTTTGCTTACGTAGGAGATCCTGTGTTTTATTTTTGAATAGGAGAATGTTACCGGCATGGAAGATATGATGTGGCTATAGGTTGTCCTAGAAATGAAATCCCAATGGTGAGCGGCACGCAATAGAAGGAGAGCTCCCACCCCGTTGGTCTCTGACTGGTGCTTTGTGCAGAAAGCAGGTGACTTCAGGGGTGACGTGCTTAAGAAGATGTTCATGAAGCAGCTTCAGGAATGTGGCGTGAACTGATGCCCTTGCCTAGTGGCCCTGGAGAGGTATACTTGGAAAGCATCTGGGGGAATGCCAATCCCTTAGAGGTTACTTCTAATTCTGCCGGAATCAGAGGGAGGATTAATGCCATGGGAAATGGAAATGGTTTCATTTGATGCATTTCTGAAGCTTTGTTAGCATTCTGGGTGAACCTTTTAGAGTGATAAAAAGCTCTTAGTGGGAAAACAGAAAAGCCATTATTATGTTACCTCGACACATTTCTTCCTTTTCGGTTTCAATTTAGAGATTTAAAATGCCCTCTCATTCCCACCCCTTGGTCATTTTACTTTTATTCTTGCTAAAAGGAATAGCTGTTTAGAAGGGGAGACATAAATTAATGGGTGATTTCTTTTCTTAAGCATCTGACAGTTTCCTTAATGTAGAGAAGAAATAGATTTTTTAGAAAGATTTTCAGAGTGTGGGCATGGTGAGGGGAGGTGACAGGGTTGCTGTGTGAAGGTCTGCCTGTGGGGTGTGCTGTCTGCATGCCTCTGCCTCTCTGAGCGCGGGTGTGCAGGTGGCTGTGACCGCGTGTGTGGCGGTTCTTGTGACAGTGCGTGTCATGTTTGGTTCTCACCCGGTCGTAGACTGGGATTTTTCAGTGCTTGTGGGTGACTGACTAAAAGGATGTGCACGTGAAAAATTGTCTCATCTATTAAGTCACCATTTCTGTGGAGGGGCCATTGTACCAGAAGGTTTGGATGGAGGAAAAAGCCCAAGAGTTTATCTAATAACCACTTTTAAACGTGGAAATAAACGTAGATTGTGAAAGGCAATGCAAAGTCAGGAAAAATGTGTTAAATGAGACAGGCAAGGAGTTTCCCGTTATGGGGTGACATCTAAGCCAAGTGCCCTACAGCCACCGGCACTTCAGCTTGTGTGAGCAGAAGCGTGGGGTACCCTGGACTTCATACACCTGAGACAGCCTGGTCCCCTATGGTCAGGCCCTGTGACGCCTGCTCTCTGAATGATGACACCTTCCCTGTCTAAGGTAGTACCATTGTCCTAGAGCCACATCCCCTTGCTCCCCTTGGAAATACACAAGTTGTGTATGGGTTATTGTCTTGTGCCAAAAGGGGAAATGCTTAAGCAACACCAACAAAAAACTAGACAGTGTGTAAGAAACCCGTTTTTTCAGATGCTGGGCAGTTGGTAGTACCAGATGCTGATCCCTGAGAGAAGAGAGAGAAATGAGGGAGATTTTGCCATTGTAGTGGCTTTTTCCCTGAAGGCAAATCCAAGACCTCAAAGCATAGAGGAGGAACCAAGGCAGAGCTCCAAATAGCTCCGTTGCCGCAAACAAGGCAGTTTGGGGAAAGACCAGTGACTGGAATTTGTGGGGCGGAGGGTGGAAACAAGGCCTTCATACCCATGGGTGGAGGAAGTGCTGTCTCTCCCTTTGGGTGTACCAGTGTGGAACCTTGGAGAAAGCATCTTCAGAGACAGAAGACGTGATGTCACAGAGGCCACGAGGCCCCATGGAAACAGCCAGACAAAGAGACTCTGGACTCTGGCCTAGGACCTGGAGGAGACAGGGTACGGTGATGCCCATAGACGGTCACTGGGCCATTCCAGGCTTGTGCTGGACCATTTTCAAGAAACGACTACAAGGGATGGAATTAACATCAGGGCTTCCGGTCAGTCCTGGCGGCAGAGCATCAGGCATCTCTGTGACCTGACTGGGGAGAGATTTGAGCCAGACCACAAAGCCATAATGAGGCTGAACTCGAGGAACCTAAGGTCCAAGAAGAAGGACGGGCCATTTGCGGCCAGCAAGTATGACCACACTGGACTCAGATCTCAAGCCCAAGAACTGGAGAAGAGTATGCTTGTGGAGGTAAGATTGGGCATTTGGTTTGGAGTGTGACAGATTGAAATGTCTGCTGGACATGTAAGTAGAAATATGGAGTGTCATTTTAGGGCAAAAGTCTGGGCTAGAATCTCAAATTAGGAAATATTTGTATTAAGTAGATAATCATAATTGAGGACTAATGATATTGAACATTTTTTAATTTATGTGTCTTCTTTGCACAAATAAATTGTCTATTTTGTGGAGAATTGTCTATTCAAGTCCTTTGCCCCTTTTTAATCTGTTATTTGTGTTTTTATTAGTCATTTGTAAGAGTCCTTGACCTGTTCTGGATACAAGTTCTTGTCAGATATCTGAACTGATTTTTGACAAAGGTAAAAAGCAATTTAATGGAGGAAGAATAGTCTTTCAACAAACAGTGGTTTGACCTCAAACTTATTTGCAAAAGTTAACTTAGAATAAATTATAGACTTAAAATTCCTCCCTACTAAGCCATGAAAAAATAACTATTCCATCTCCATTGTGACTATTGAGAGCAAAATAAATGGGCCCTGGATCTCAGGATTCCATGTTTTATCTCTACCGCTCAAGAGTATGTAATTAGGTTATTACGTTAAACTTCAGTGTGCTGGGCAGACATCTGCGGATTGCCGATTTCAAATCGATAAATGTGTTTTTATGCAATTCAAAGTAAATTTTGACTCACTTAGTGACTATTATCAAGCTTTGTAGAGGGTTCTGCCAACAGAAAAAGCTTAAGAGATAATGGCTGAAAACGAAAAATGTTACCACAGATCTTCAGGCTAATGATGCCCAATCTTCATACTTTAGTGAAATGGGGAAAAGGCTACAAAAACACAGTAGTTTAATATGTCTGAACTTACATAAGATTTGTCCATATGATTTGAAAAATGCAGGGGGGAAGATAATCAGAATTTCATCAAACACGAAACCACCTACAATTTTTGTAGAGTGTGTTCTTTTAACTTTGTACACACAGAAACAGTTTTCCGATATGGAGTACTAATGCAGTTGTAACAGTTTTGCTCCTACTTAAAAAAAAACCCTCAATGTATTTTCACATATTGTGTCATTATCATACAGTTATTTTTTAATACATTATATAGTTTTTAAACTGATAGATTACTTATTCATTCTTCTATTTGTAGCCTTATTATTTATATTAGTACTATTTCTAGAAACAATACTTCAATTAATATCTTTGTAAATATATTTGCATTTTTAAATGTCCTCAATATAGAAATTCACATCTTAAGAAAAAAGATTTTCAGTGTGATTTTTATGTTTGAGTTAAAGATACAGGGTATCTCTGATCTCAGTAAGAGAGAAGAAAATTCATTTGGTTTTAGACCTGGAGAAGGTTTTAGGAATCATTGAATCGGGGTTGTTTTCATAGATGAGCAATGTGAGACTCAGGAAAACAAAGTGTCTCTTCCCAAGTCACACCACTGGGTGCTGGTTTCATTGTTGACCAAACCTTCCACCCATTGGTTCATGAACATAAATCACAAATATTCACGGTGGTTTGTCACCTCTCCGTCCTCTCCCTGTCGCCTCTCCCCCAGCCTCCTTTACCTATTCCTGACCTTCTCACTTCTGTTTCCATCTCTGTCTGCTTCTACAGTCCGTGTGCCCCAGTCTTGCGTCTGACATCTGAAATGTCCTCTGGCCTGGAAAATTTGACGCGTGCCCCCTGATTCTCAGTGCCAGTATTGCCTCACACAAGGGCGCTCTGCTCTTTTAACCCCACAAAGCCTCACCCTTGTCTGGACCTCCCAGCTGCCAGCCTGGTTGCACTGTTCAGCTCCAGTCCTGGGTTCCTTCCCTTACACCTTTTGCTTGGCTTGACGCACACACTTAATTGACCACACTGAGGCTTTTCAGCCACCAAAAGACGTTTTTCCTTTCTCTCCCTCTCAGGTTCTGGCTTCCTTCGTGACTTGTCATTTCTTTGGGGATTTGATGTAAAGGGGCTGTGAACAGAGCTTTTCAGAGTGAAAAGCAACATTAGAGCCGCTAATGTGTTCATGTGTTAAAATCCCTGCAAATGTACAATTCTAAAGGCTCTGGAAATTCGTTTACCCCGAAGAGTGATGTTAGTGATGGGACTTTCAGGCAGTGCAGAAAGGTAGCGGAGTAAATGCGTCCATGCAGTTGGACTCTGCTAGGGCCCCCTCAAGTCACAATGTTCAGCACAACTCTCCCCTTATCTCTAAGACCCTCATGATGGCTTAGAGTTTGAAATTTGAAGTGAGAAGACCTGGATTTGAAACTTGCCTCTGTCCCTTGCTCCCTGCATAGACTTGGTCAGGACTTGAAGCCCCTCTGAGTGTTCCTTTTCCCATTCACGAAATGGAGGTCAAAGTCCCTGCCTTTTGTCCTCCTGAAAGGGTGGCTGAGAAGGTAAACGAGACCTAATTCATTCATCGCTGGACTCCCAAAATGCTGAGCTCTCATTCCTTCTCCTTCCCCGGCCACTCCTTCTGGATCCTTCCTCCAAGTTCTCCTTTTCCAATAATCAATACTCAAGAGAGGCCTAAATCGTGCAGAGGTGTCAGCCACATGATGGTCTGGGGCAGTGTTCTGGAAAGAGAACAGCAAACGTAAGGACTGTAACATAGTACAACACTTGGGGTGACCAAGGACCGTGAAGATGAGCAATGTGACAATGTAGGAGCGATAAAAAACCCACGGGAGATAAGGTTGAAGAGGTCTACAGGAGCTGATCGTAGAGGATGTTAGAGGTGCTGGGAAAGATTTAGATTTTATCATAAGAGGAATGGGCAGTCTGATGAGGGGAGCTGTCCACTATTTTTTAAGTTCTAGAAAGATCTCCTTTCCCTTTTGTTTCTGCCCGGTGAGATCACACTTACCTCACACTGATAAATTCCACCTTTAGAATTCACTTCTCTTGGCTCTCACTTATCTCCTCTCAGCCTCCCAGGTGGTTTTGTTCAAGCCTCTGTTGCAACCTGTATTAGGGTCTCCAGAGAAATAGGAAAAATGGGTTTTCCTATTACAGGAGTTGGCTCATGCAGTTACGGAGACTGAGCAGTCTGGTGGGCTGTTTGCAAGCCAGAGGACCAGGAGAGCTGGTGGTGGGATGCAGCCTGGGTCTGAGCCTGGGAGCTGGGGGTGCTGCTCTCCAAAAAAGGAGCTGAATGTTCCAGTTCAGGCAGAGAGCACATTTGCCTTTTCCCTGCCTTTTTGTTCTACTTGGGCCTTTGGTGGATGGGAGGATGCTCACCCACACTGGTGAGGGTGATCTTTACTCAATCTACTAATTCAAATGTGAATCTCTTCTGGAGACACCCTCACAGACACACCCAGAAGTAATGTCTAAACAGCTGTTTGGACGTCCCTTAGCCCAATCAAGATGACACATAAAATTAACCACTACACACAGCCCTTAATAATGCTGACTTGTAATATTATGTCTGACTCTTCCTTATGCTGAATTTTAAGATCCTTAAGACTAGTGACTTTTCTCTTCAACCCTTTTCTCCAGAGCTTGACATATAGGAGGACTCAGGAAATGTTCTCTTAGCTGATATGATAATTCATCCATGGTTCTTTATAAACCAGAAAGTCTATTACTCTAGTTGGAGATCAAAAACCTTCAGAGAAATCTTATGCATGCAAGCAAGTGGGATATCTTTGACTTTTTTCTATGAGGACAAAATCAGTGGTACAGTTAAGGAAATTATTTGTTTAGTAAACATTTATTTGAACACCTACTATGCATCTCTCTTCCTGGCAATACAGACACGAGTGAATAATCTGTTCCCTTTTCCCCACTCCCTAAATTCCAGGACCACAGTCAATTGGAGAAGCTACATATCCAGGATGTAAACAAAATTTAAACAAAAAATAATGGATATCTAAAAATCCAGGTTCTGTAAAATGAGCTCCCCCCACCCTTTGAAGAATCTGAGGACAGTGGAGTCAAACAAAAATGTATTATAAAATTCGTGGTCCCATGTACAGTATAGTGATTTACTGATAAGGATTTAGAGTAATGGGTAGAAAAGAGATACTTCTGTCTTAGTTCATTGCCCAATCAATGCATAAAGATTTATCATAGTACACAGATGCCATCTACTCATGTTCAGGTTCAAAAACTATTTCTTCGTGTTCCTTACTGCCAAATGAACCGTTCCTGGCAAATTTCATAACTCCCACTGAGAGAAAAAGTTCAATGTGGTTATTACTCACAATGGTGTGGTTCTTAAGCACCCAATTGTACTGAAACAATATGAGCCTCCTGGCTTATTGCAGGTTCCTAATTCTACTTATTCGATATTAGTTATATAATGACTCATGATGTTATCTGTCAATATTGGCTCCCAGTCATTCTCTTAGAGATTGCTATTGTGTTTTATTGATGGTGACAACAAATGCAAGTCTTTCCTGGAGAACCCAGGAAAATGCAAATAATAATTCATTTCCTAGTTGTGCTAAGTTCACTTTTCAGAATTTTTATAGCATAAACGTAGAACAACACAACCTGCAATACAGACTTCTCTTGAATTCTTTAGGCTGTAATTACTGTGATCTCTTTCAATGCTGACCATGTCCCCACCTTCCCCACACTTCCACCAGTGGGTAGGGTAGGTGAGGGACCATGGGTGGACTGAAAGGAGTGGTCCCATTTATGCAAGCAATGACCATTTCTGACATGAATGTAGACGGATCCAAGAGAGTATGACATCACTCCATCTGTCAGAGGCAAAAGGGAACAACAGTTGGAGGGGTCTACAGAATCTGTGGTGTGAGTTTCAGAAGCACTAAGGGGGAATAGGCACAGCCATTCCTGGTAGACTGCCTGTCATTAGGCATGGAGCCTGCAGAAAAGGTAGGGTGACTGCCCTGGGTACAAGCAGTAAGGGGTACTAAAGATAAAGGGTGCCTGCCACCATCCCCTTGGGTGCTGAAGACAGGAGGTGGCCCCATTGTTGGGACAGGAGTAGCAGATGTGCACTGGGCCCACATACCTAGCTCAGGCCCAAGAGCTAGAGTGAGTCATCGGGTAGCCCAGAACCCTAAACTTATCTTTTGCTGATGTGAGTGAGTCACCCACTCACATGTCAGCACAATTCTAATGGCCCAGTTTTATGCTGTCCCAAGAGAAATTATCGTGCCAACCAGCAGGACGGATCTGCTTTCCAGTCCTTCCATCTGTAACTGGAGCCTAGCCCTAGTTTCTGTTGGGGAGGACCCTATAGGGGTTAGTTACATAGTTTCTAATGGTATCTGGTCAACCCCACATGAGGGTAAGGAGTCCGAGAGGACTCTGAAGGGGGATAACTGGGGTCCATGTGGATCTCTGTTTGAGCTCGGGGACACTAGTTTGGGTGCAGGGCTCCTTGCCGGGCTTGGCTTTGTGGGCCTATATCAATTCTAGGCATTTGAATGGGGCTTGACCCTAGGTATGTGTCTCCTGGATAGAGTCCTTGCTTGCTAACGTAAGCAGTACTGTGTGGAGAGCTCTCTCAGCCCTCCACGCTTTATACACAGACCTGAGGATCTCAGCCCTGACTATGTATTATTGTACCATCACCTGGAAAACCTGTTAAAACTAACCTGCGAACCACCCCCAGAGATTCTGATATCATTGATCCGGGGTTGATGAGGCCTGGGAACCAGAAGTTTCAAAAGCTCTCTAGGCAATTCTAATGTGCATCCAGGTTTAAAAATCAGTAATAAAGACAAAGTCTCATGTATTACTTTAGAAGGAAAGAGCCTCTTGGGCCAGGGGGCAGAATTGCCTTGAAGGTATGTGGGGACCTTGCTTTCGTGGGGGAAGAACTTCTCCATACTCAAAAAGTGCCTTATAAATATGTGCCAAGGAAGAGGATTCTCAGTTATGCATAGTATATAACTCTTGCAAATCTCCTGTGCAGCAGACATTTTTGTCAGCTGTTGGCAATACAAAGACGACGAAGGCAGGTTTCCTTGCCCGAGTAGTTAATATGCTGGTTGAGAAATCGGGCACTTGAACAAACCATTTCAATGTGATATAGTGAGTGGTATAACAGAGGTAAGGGTGGGGCCATAGGAGAACTTAATTAAGTTTGGGGGCTCAACTTGGGGGGCATGGAAAGATGAACAGGATGTGGCCAGAGGAAGACATACTGTGCTCCAGGCACCCATTTCTCCGCTGCCAAAGGCAGATACGTAGCAAAACTGGCTCGTATGTTGTGAGGACGCAGTGGAGAGAGATGAGGCTGGAAGGGAGTTGGCGGGGGGCAGGTTGTAGAGGGCAGTGATTGTCACTAAGATTGCACTCAGCCAGCAGGATCCTCAGCCAGTAGGAAGGTATTGAAGAGTTTTATCAACTGGGGTGCCATGGTGGGATGTGCATTTCAGAGGGATGGGATAGGAGCTACAGAAGAAGGGATTTGATGGGGACAGTCTAGAAGCAGAGAGACTGGCTAGAAGACACGTGCAAAAATCCAGGTGAGAAGTGAGCTGAACCAGAGCTGTGGTGGTGAGAATAAACTGTGAAGGTGTTTGGGAAATTTCTCGGAGGCAAACCCTTCAGGGCTCAGTGTGTGGCTGGCTGGGCGGTGAGGGAGGGAGAGGAAAGAGTCTGAGGACCAGGACTTAGCTCGGGCGACAGGGTTTGCGGTCTCTGCGGGGAACACAGCAAGGGAAGCACCTTCTCTAGGGGCCTCACACCTGTGGTGTTTGAAGTGCCCCTAGGACTTTCAATCGCTTTCTAAATAGACCTTTGAAGGAACTGCAGCTTTTGGGCAAGGATGGTAATGGGAGGCTCCATTCTGGGACCCAGATGGGTCTCCCAAACTCTGTGGCTAGTGAGGAAATTAAGAGTGATCAGTTCATCTCTCAGAGGATTTTTTCCCTGTTAAATTCCACAGCATGGGAGGAAGAAAAATCCACCACACAGTTCTTTTATGCTCTTCTCATGCTATTGAGGCTAATGCAACAACTCGTCCCACCTGTGTGAATCTTTTTCAAATGCTGCTTGAGAGGGAAACATGGCACTAAAGCCAATTTAGTACCTTCGAACTCTTCAGGAGTTTCATTAGCAAGTGGGGAATTCTACTTTTTTGCCCAAGACAGTTACTGAAAGTGTAATAATTCACACATGTTACACCGGCGATGGGATTCCTGATGAAAATGCCGAGTACCCATCCTAGCTGCACTGAGAGGTCACTCACCTGTTCTCAACAGACCGCACCTAGCTCAGTGCGGAAGGGAAATAAAGTGCTTTGGGCTGTGGCAACATAAAAGAAATCATCTTTAATTAAAAGATGATAAGTATGAAATAGAAGGGTTTTACTAAAATCTCAGACTCAATGTTTTCGCCTTTAAGGAAAACTGAAAAAGGAACATTTGCTACTGCAGTAGTAGAGGTGAAGAGTGTAAAAATCCGTCCGAGTGAAAAGGTCCAGGGAAAATTGGAACTCGGGAAGGTGAAATAGGAATGCTGCCCTCGCTAACCGTGTACTAACCACCCTGAGTCTAAGGTGCCATAGCAGCTGCGTCGGTCACTGTGGAGCCGTGGGCAGCCATCCTAGAGTGGGGTCCCTCCCCATCATTTGCACGGTGGCACTTTGTCATGGTTGCAGCCATTTGTACGTCTCATTTGAATCGTTGTGTGTTTTATTTTACATTAGTTTATAATTTTTATTAATGTGTAAGAGCTCTTTTTATATTAGGAATATTTCATCCTTGATAGTTATATGATATGTATATATTCATATATATAAATATTCTCTTCTGTGCTTTTAAGTTGTTATATTGTTTGCTGACAGGAATTCAATTTATGTATGGACAGTAAAATATGACATGTCAGTTTCTTTTCTTTTATGGCTTTCAGTGCTTTTATAACGCACCCAAGTATTATAAAATCATTTTCCTGTAGTGTCTCCTAGGATTTTTTACACATCTCTCTTTATCCAGTTGGATTTTTTTAAAATAATCTTTTTATTGATATGTAGCACATGCAGAAAAATGCACATATCATAAGTATATGCTCTGAGTTTTTCTAGTTAGCTTTTTTCAGTTTTTTTAAAAATAACTTTTAAAATATAATTAACAGAGGTATAATACACATGCCATACAATTTATTGATTAAAATGCACCATTGCACAGTTTAATATATTTACAGGGTTATGAAGCCGAGACTCTAATCAACTTTAGAACCTTTCCATCACCCCAAAGAGAAATCCCTTACCCCTAGCAGCCACTGCCCACATACCACTCACTCCTCAGCCCTTGGCAATGACGGATCTATTTCTGTTTCCAGTAGAATTGCCTATTCACTCCAGTGAGCTTTTTCATCTACCTGGAATTTATTTTTGTGCATGTGGCAGAACTCTTATTTTCTCGAATGGAAAAAAATATCGTCAATTGTCAATAACAGTATAACTGAGTGAACAAATGAAATAAATAGCCCATAGAATTCCAGGAATTCACAGGAAGCAGGAACAATCACTCATGAGCGCATAGTCAAAGAAGTCTCCACAGAGCAGGTGAGCGCGATTTGCAAGGACTGAAGAGGGAAGGAGAGAGGAGGAGTGCCAATAGAAAAGATGCAGAAAACTCACCCTGAGCTCACAATAATGTCACTGAGGTCAGTCTCTGAAGCAGTTCCTACTATGTGTTAGAAATAGCCCTGTCCTGTGTGGCCTAGTTGGTTGGGCGTTTTCTGCAAAGCAAAAGGTCGCTGGTTTGATTCCCAGTCAGGGCACTTGCCTGGCTTGCAGGGTAAGTCCCCAGTTGTGTATGATAGGCAACCAATTGATGTTTCTGTCTCACATCAGCATTTCTCTCCTTCTTTTTCTCCTTCTCTATAGACAAACAAGCAAACTAAATAAATAAAAATCTTAAAAAGAAAGAAAGAATGACCTGTAAGGCTGGGGTAGGTAGCTTGAGCTTAGGCTGTGCAAGTCCTTAGGCACTAGTCTGAGAATTTTGTATTCAGTCGAAGAATCATGTGAAGGTTTGTACCATTGGAGATAAGCAAGATGTGCACTAGGGAATGTGAGGAAGGTTTGAACTTCCTCTGTATAGAAGAAGAATCAACAGCAGCCTCTCTTGGTCCCCTTGTACATCTTGGTACTGCCCTTGCTGGTTAAGAAACCTTATTTCCTATATTATATCTTCATTCCTTTGTTCCTCATTTGTGTTTGGGGAAGAGCGAGGACAGGCTCCTGCTAGTTCTGTGATTCAGAGATTTCTGGCATGGGAGGGAAGTTTCCTATTGACTTGGGGAACAGCAGTTACAGCTAACATTTGTCAACACTGATTCTGTACCCGGTCAGTTCTAAACACTGCACACACCTTTATACTAAGTCATATCCTCTAACCAATTCTAAGACATAGTTGCTATTTGTCAGACCCTTCTATAATGAGGGAACCAAGATCCAGCAGTTCCGCGTCTTGCCCACAGTCACACAGCTGGCCAGGGCAAAGCCAGGACAGGAACACAGGGGGCCTGGCTCTCAGCTCATCTTCTTCACTAAGCTAGACCCCCTCCAGATGTAGAAACGCACCTCCGTGGAAACCGTGGAAACGCTTCAGTTTCCTAAATAGCTCTGTAACCTCACCTTGTGCCCCTGGTCATGTATACATGGCATCACTTATACACGGGGGCAAAAACTCATGACTCTTGTCAGTTTGGATTTTATTCATCACAGCTGCAGTCTTTAAAAAAATGGGAAAATTTCATCAATCACTTGCCATGGCCTTTTTTCCTTTGCCACAGCAGCTGAGAATCTTCCAGACTGAGGCTGCTCCGTCAGCCCTGGTGCAGAAGGAAAAGCAACAACAATGAACAAATGCAGTTGGTTCACGATGGACGTGCAGTGGGAGCGGTTTTGAACTACTGAGCTTTTTTCTTTGTTATCACAGCATAACATTGCCTTTCCTGACTGATACACAGTCTGAGCTTTTGCTTCAACATTAACTTGACCCCAACTCCTCAGTTTAGCGATTCTGCTGTATCCTTTGAATGTTTTAAGTCATTCAGTGAGTGTTCTCTTTACTCCTTTTCATCTGCCTCTTTGTTTTACATGCAAATTGATGAGGGTCCAAGGGTGGATCTAACTATTTGTGTAAATCAAAGGCTTTTTGAAATGTGTTAGTGCTTAGGGACTTTTTCTTTTAAATTTGTAACTGAAAAAAATAAATAATTTGTAACTGGATTGAGGTCTGATATGCTGGAAGTTTGCACGCTTGTGGGACAGCCCGAGTCAGAACCGCACAGATAAAACACTCCTGCATCCCTGACCCTCAAAAACTGCCTGAGATAATACATTGTTTTAACCTGCTACACTTCCGGAATATTTTGCTACACAGCAAAAATAATAGATGTTCTGAAAACTGCTTAAGTACAGGGAAATTTACTATAAGACATCTAGGGAATCTCATAGAACTTACTTTTAGGAAATAGTAGGGTCTACCCGGACATGGAAAGTTATTATTCTGCAAACTCAGTCAGCCATACTCTCTGGATCTTTGGAGTGGCATGGCCTTTTATGTCTGCTGTATACCATCACCCACCTCTCATTCTTATACTGATTTCTCTGTGTTCTATCTTCTCAAGGACAATGGCTTGTTTGTAGTGCGAGACTACGTGGAATACAGCTGCCCTGGCTCCATGTGCCCAACACAGTCAAACTCAGTCCCCTGGGCTCCATAGCTCAGGGGAAACTCAAATCTGCCCAGCTTGGGCCAGACTGTCCATCAGCTGTGACTAGGGGCCAGGGCACACGGCACTGAAGGTCTCCTTTGCCCAGGCTGAGAAATGGGCAGATGATACTAGAACAGGAAATTGCAGGACAGGCAAATTGATTATCATTTGCCTAGTATGCTGATAAATTCTTTATTAGCAACAATGAAATACATTAGGACATTGATTCCAATCTTTTGTAAGAGGCAGAATCCTTTTGAGAAGTAAATGGTTACCTTTAATTTATCTGATTGCTATTTGTTTTCTCATTTTCAGCATTCATAAAGTAGGAACACACCTGCAATTTTAGGCACCAGTTACTATCTTGGAAAATGCTCTGCCAAAGGGAACTGGTTTCCTGGGAAAGTGCCCTGTTTCTATGTGGATGCTTATTAGCAAAATATGAAGAAGTTGGTTTGTAAAACTTTCAGGTCTTGCCAGGCAAAATAACACAGGCAACAGAGTGAGGGTATCGGAGTCAGATGGACCTGAGTTTGCATTTGACTTTGTTACTGACCTTGGGCTTCTCTGAGCCTCTGTCATCTCTCAGTTAAATGGACACAATCATTGTCTCACAGATCTTGTCAGAAGTAGATGCATTGGCACATGTAACACATCTAACATAGCACCTAACACATATTAGGAGCTCAATAAAAGCTAAGTTATTACTACATTTAACAAACATTTTCCCTAAAAATAGGTCCATTTAACAATCTAATGTATCCATGGGAAAATGGTAATAATGTTCAATGCTTGCTACTTTCGCCTTGAATATTTAGGGCTGATCTTGAGAAAGATAAGTGAGTCACACATTGTAGTTGCAGCTCGATCATTTTTATGCCTCTATGAAATAGCAGATGAGGTCGAACACGTGATGGTGGAGGGTGTTCACTGGGTCAGACAGTGAAACGGAGTGGGCAAGGGGTCTTGAGGCTGGTCTAAGTCCCAGAAAAGACTTGAAGGCCTTTCCTCCTCCTGCTGTGTGAATGCAAATTATACCTGTTCTTCTAGGGGACATTTCAGTGCCATCTCTAGCATGAGGCCTCTCAGAGTCTCCCCAGTTTCAAGTATGCTCTTCTTCCTTTGGGCCCTTACATTTCCTCCATGCCCACCTTGATGCTTTCATTCAACACATGTCTAGCCCCTACTGTGTGTCAGGCACTGCTGGCTGTTGCGGCAATGGTAATGAGGTAGACCAGCCAGCTTCCTGCTCTCCTAGGCCCCTAGTTGTAGGCATTCTCACTCTCACTCTTGGGGACAGCAGAGGGTTGGTGACAGCTGGAAGGTTGCCTCATATTTCTGTAGCTCCCTGTACAGCCTTATTCTGGTGCTAAAGGGAAGTGGTGCTTTGGGCCTCATTGATAGGTTTCTCTGCAGATGATTGCATTGCAGCAACTATAAAGGTTTAGGAGGCAGCCTGCTACATAATAGTAAAAAAAAATGAAGGTTTTGGAGTCAATTTGAGCCCTACCCTGAGCATACCATAGTTATAAAAATTTAGACATTTTAGTAAATCTTTAAAACTCTTATCCTCATCTGTGAAAAGAGATAAAAATCCCTACCTGACAGATAATTGTGAGACTTAGAAATCACAGCGCAGTGTTGATGCCTAGGAAGCATACAGTAAGTGTAGCTAGTAGTTTTTATTTTTGTTTATTTAGTCTTGTCACTTTATTTAGCCACATACTTATTGGAAGCCAACATTGTCCCATCCCAGGCAGTGTTCTGGGCACCAGAGAGATACAGCAGTGAACAAAAGTGGCCAAGTTGCTCGTCTCATGGAGTTTATATCTTAAGTGCTGGGAGACAGATGATAAACAAATTTATGTCTGCTGGTAGTAAGCACAGAAGACAGAACAAACGAGGTAAGGAACAGAGAGAGGAAAGCGATGGAGTGGTGTTTTATAGAGAGCTCTCTGGGAAGGCCTCTTGGATAGGCTGGCACTTGAGCAAACACTGGACAGAGTGAGGGGGTAACCCAGGTGGGTATACAGTTATATAAGTTTCAGGTAAAGGTCAGGTGCAGAGATGCTGGAGTGGAAATGTGTTGACGTAAGATGTCCAAACCTGTAGACCGTTTTCATAAGGGTTTATTTGAGCCAAATCGATGATGTACACCAGGGAGCAAGATCTCAAACGCTCCAGAGAACCAGACAATTTTACAGTTTTCTTTTATGCATTTGAATTTAAGGAGGGAACACAAGGAAGATTGCATGAAGGTGGGAGAGAGCAAGGAGGGAAACACTCTGTGGTTGGACTACGGGATAGTTAACAAGATGCTGCCCTCTATGTGGTCAGGCCTTCCAGGGGTGTTACTTCTGGCATTTCAAAGTGTGCCAACCCAGATGCACTAGAACAAAGGATAGCTTACAACCTGTCACTAAAGAAGGTACAGGTATAGGCCTGTGTGTGACTGTCCACCATGACCTGCCCGGTTAGGAATTTATGATCAGATCACCCTGTGAGGTTCCTTTCCACAGAACCCCTGTTTTATCTCCCTTTACTTGGAGGAATACCAAGGAAGGTAGTGTGGCTTGACTGTGAGGGTCTAAAGATGCTTGGCCGAGTTATTTACTTTGACTAAACACGGAAGCCATCTGCTGAGCCTCTGTCCTTAGCAATACAAAGAATGTACAGGCTTTAACATCACAGTTCCTTTTCTAACTTTTCCCAGGCCAAAGTAATGTGGAAAGGTCCTCCTCCACGCTGCCCAGTCATGGCTTTGTATGCGTGCACGTGTGTGTGTGTTTCTGGTGTCCCTGCTATTCTGGCTATTAAATGGAAGGGTTGACTTGGAGGTTTCCCATGGTCTTACCAGCAACTGTGTTCTAACTGCAATTCAACTTTCAGTTTGGATAATTTCTATTTTCAGGAGCATTTCCTAAGCATGCAAAAGTCTCCCATACCGAAAGTCCCACTCTTTTATAATCTGGCTATTCCTTCCTCTGAACATTCCAGGTACATTTAATGTACTTCAACTATAGGTCTCCTTGGCTCTTCCTTTCATGAGCCTCACAGCAGAGAATGATGTCAGTCATCTCGCTTTTTAGCGCCCTACAATGCGTTCCTCCATGCATGCCTCTGTTTTACTTAATGTATTTCTATTGGCAGGAATGATAAAAAAAAACTTGAAAGGTATGTGGTTTTAAAAGCACCTTTTCAGAGTCAGCTACATGAAAGAGGAAGGGCTGGACCCACGGTCAGAGCTATAGGAGGCTTCATGATAATGGGCAGCCTCCTCCTTTTGGTCCTGCTGTGTCTTTGGAAAGACCCTGCACACTCAAAGGCGCATCAGGATCTGGGTGGCATCTTCCAATTCACTTGCACTTGTTCCCTTCTTCAATGTCACACCATTATTCCAACTCACAAAGCTAGCTTTTACATTGTTATCATTCCATTTTTAAAAAAGTGAATCTGTGCATTATGGACTCAGTTCTGCCATCTTCCCCCGGATACACATCAAAGCAAGAGGCTCTCTGACAGTTGGGGCCAGTGCTCCGGAGGAGATGCTGCATTCAGGGGCTGTCTGTGCCAGGACACTCCTCCTCACTCAGCCCAGGGTTCTTCTGTGGCCTGCAGTCACTCAGCTTTTGTTCTTCATTGCTTTTTATAGAAATGCAAACGTACCTTCCTTTTCTTTGCCACCGAGTAGGAGGAAGGCAAGATTTGTGAAGTCAGAGAATTGAAGTTGGTTGAAATAGCAATGCTTTCTTTATATTACTATCATTGCAGCTTCTTAACATGAATCATGCTTGTGCCCTGGGTGTCCATTGCTGTGCTAGGCTTTTAACATGCACTATTTCTTGTATCACTGTACCAGCCTATCAAATTAGTTCTGTTATTCTCAACCCTTATTTACTGGGGAGGAAACTGAGGCTTAAGAAAACAGGCCTCAGATACCTACAGTGGACCTCTCTTCACCAAAAATATGGGGCAAACTTCTGATAATTGCTATGCCACGGATGATGGATGAGCCTCAGAAATGTTATGCTGTATGAAAGAACTCATACACAAGAGATTTCTTATCTTATGATTCTATTTATGTAAAGTGTCCAGAAAAGGCAAATTTAGAAAGATAGAAGATAGATTAGTGGTTTCCTGGAGCTGAGAGTGAGAATAGGCATGACAATTCTTATTAGATGGATGAAAATATTCTAGAACTGATTTATAATGAAGGCTGCACCATTTGATAAAGTTACTAAAAATCATTGATTTGTATACTTGAAAGGTGTGAATTTATATGTACTCTATAACTTAATAAAGTTGTTAGAAACAAAAAAGAATGGAGTGAAGAAGGGAGGAAGAGAGGGAGAGAAGGAGGGACAAAAGGGAGGAAGGAAGGAAGGGAGGAAACAGTCTCACAGGAAGGAGTAGAACCCACATCAAACCCAGGGTCTGCCAGGGTCTGTTTCTGGAGGCTCTGGTCTTAATCACTGTACTTTATGGTTCCTCCTGTTCTGCCTTCTTTCTTCCTCTTCCAGCCTCCTTTTCCCCTTTCCTTTCCTTCTCCTCTCCCCTAAACCTGAAGCTATGCTACCTTCTGTGCACCTTGAGCCCTTACACAGGCTTACAGGCTGACCCCCATGCCCCACGCTCTGGAACCTACTTACAATGAGGGTTGAGCATCCAGTCCTCTTTTGTGTGATTATACTGGACTTCTTGACTAGGTCCCTCTGAATTAAGTTTTGCTCTGGTTCTAGTCTGATCTCATTCTCTGGACCTGCAGGTATACTTTGACTTTCCAGGTTTGTCACTTGGCAGTCTCTGAGATGTGGGGTGCACCTGTCTTCTGTTTCCATCTGCCCTGGGCTATTCTGTGCAACCGTCTGTCTCCCAGAACACGGATGTGGCCCAGCAATCTTGGCCAATGCCTCTGTGTGGCATGCTCAGAGTTTCTAGAGGCAGGCACCAGGCCTATACTAGTTCATCACCATATTTAACTCTCATCTTTCTTTTACGTTTTTCTTTGGTGGAGCCTATTTCTTTCCACTTGATCACAGACCAATCTAAAAAATGCAGATTCTCCATTCTGCCATTTGGTAAATATCTGACTTTGAGTGGCTAGAAACTCAACCTAAACAAGCTTAAGCATAAAAGGAAATGCATCAGCTTACCTAACAGAAGAGTCCAGGAACACATCTGCTTCAGGAACGGCTGCATCCAGGGGTGCAGCTAACGTTGTTGTGGCTGGTCTCTACCCTTCTATGTCCTGCTCTGCTTGGTGTTGCTTCCACTCAAAGATAGGCATTACCTTCATGATAAAAAAGTCAGAAATTTATTACCCAATTCAGCTTTTAAAGGTATTTTGAAATAGCTTGAAATCAAATGATCAACCTTTTGATATGCATCTACATTTTCATCAGTGATTGCTAGGCATGCAATCTTAAAACAAAAAGGGGTTGCAGGCATTACTGAGTCTCATTCCCTCAGAGAAGAAGACCTAGATGCAGAGAGGCTATAAACAGCTCAGAGTAATACCTCAAGTCAATAGCAGACCCCCGATGCTGTTCATTTGGCGATGTTTGCTTCTAATGGCTAACGTGGGTAGCGGATGCTCCCCTATTCGACCACGGGAGAATGTGAAAGCCGGTCTTTAATCTGAGCTAAGACCTAATCAATGTGGGGAATCAAAAATAGCTGTATACACAAGCTTGAAAACTGACTTGGAACTGAGTCCTGCTTCCTGAGAGTGACTTCAGCCACCTTCAGAGTCATTCATCCTGTCAGTCTTCAACCCCGGAGCTCAGCCTTGAAAAGACCTCTGATTTTGCTACTGCTGGAACCGATTCTCAGATAACTCCCCCAGACTGGAGAGCATTTGCAAAAAGCGGTTTTGATGCCCTGAGCAGGTGTCATCTTCCCGCGTGTTACTGAAGTTGTCAATCTGTTCCATGTGACAGATAACAAGTCCCATGTAATAGTGGGTAATATGGCCTTCCCTGTCAGTGTCAGAGATTAAACTGCACTCATAGCATTGATTTTGACAGCACTTATTGTTATTTTAACCCCCAAACTATCCATTTATAAAGGGAAGGGGCGTCCACCTGCCACATCTTCATTTGTCAAACTCTTTCCAGGAAATCTGAAAGGGTTTTACTTCGTTACTAGTAGGGGAATCCTAGTCAATTTTCAGAATATTTGGATATAGACCTTTGATTTCACGGACTAACTTTAATTTCCTATGTCTCAGAGACAGCACTTGTTTTCTATACCATTGGGATCGCACTTGGAGTTGGTGTTGGTCTCGCCTGCAAAACCACAAATTGAAGTGAGTAAGATGAAAGAGTCTGCTTTCATCAGCAATATGCTTGGTGATGACAGTAGTTTTCTGATTAGTGTAGAGAGGTGCTGCAGAACACGCCAGGAATGCATCATCACGCGGATTCTCTTCTCATAAGGCGCGTGGGCCTTGGGAAAAACGTCCCTTTGATTCCCCTTCACTCGGACCTCTTCTGAATTTTATTGACTGCATACAACAGGCAAGCTCCAGCAAGGCTGTTTCTCTCACCAATATGTGCAACACTGAAATTGGTAACTAATACTTTTTTTCTATTTTTTAAATCAGAAGGTCCATTTTAGTTACTCCAACTACTAGTTATTGAAGCAATATAGTGATGTCAGTTTTTACTCTGGCTTAAATTAAGGCCCATTCTGGCACCAAACTGCAATATTCTACCTTTTTGTCTCTTAGTCCAATCTCTCCTGCAGAATGGCCTTTCTCTGTGGGCTTCAGTCGCAGGGGCCGCTGCCTCTGGAAGGCACAGAGTGCAGCCTGCCGGTGAACTGGGCTACGGCCGGCTTCTCTGGGACTTGGAGGTATGGGCTCCTGAATCTGCTATGATGGTCCAGGACAGGCTCTGACAGAAAGAGCTCCCTGATGCCTTGGCATCCAGAGGGTTCGCAGGTTTGTTGAGAGGTTTGTTGGTCCACCATCAAGGCTCCTGGGCCTGTAAATCAAGGGGAGCCAGAAGTTGGGAGCATAGGTGATGAAAACGTGGCCTGAAAAAAAGAAAGAAAGAGCGAGCCAGGGTTTCCTCTCAACAGAACATGCAGAGCCAGAGCATCTGGTTTTGCTCCCTAAGCAGGTGGCCTGGGCTTGACGCCTCACTCTCATCGGTGCTCACGTGAAGGGGGTCTGAAGCATAGCTGGGCTGCTCCCAGCACATGAGAGTCTTTTTGAGGTCTCAGAACCAAAGGGGAATCAAGGGCACACTGAGCTTTGCGCTGTTTAGTATCCTCAACTAAAAGGATTATGTTTTTTAAAGCAATAACCTTTTACAATTCATAGTGTTGTCCCCACACAGAAAGCATTTTCTCAGAAATGTCACTCTTCACCTTTATTCCAATGATACTGTACTTTTAATGATGAAAGACAGAAAGCTGTCAAAGCATAAAAGGAAGATGAAACACCAAAAATAAACAAATAAAGCAGTTAAAAAAAAGCGGCCAGGTTAAAAAGATGCCTTTCTCCACGGAGCAAAGACTTTTCCAGGACTCTGGAGAAGGTGTCATCTGGAGGTAGGCTGAGTTTCCTGGACAGCATCCTCCTCATTTACACAGGGTGCCCAGGGCTCCTGTGAAGGAAAGCAGGACAGGGTCCTGGAGGGCAGAATGGACCTCGTGCTAGGGGCACAAGTGCCTCTTTGTTAGCAGGGAACAGGGGGAGCGCCCCGAACGGCTGCATCCATGCTCCGTGTGTCTCTCCACGCCCCTGGGCTGCTGTCTCCAGCATGCACGGCTAAGGACTGGGACAGACTTTCTTCTCCACGCCACGTCCTAGTGTAATCAATAAGTTCTCTTAAAAAGGTGATGCGTGAAAGGCTTGGAATTAAGACACAGAAGTCAGTAAGTCAGGAGGATTTTTAAGCTAAGTCCCTTTTTATTTTCTGCTCCAAATACCATTAAATATTGATTAGCTCTTAATTGTATTGTTTCTTCAGCCCTTGGCTGACAAGTAGATAACTACTAGTCCTTCGTGATTTCTGACCTCTGAGTAGAACCGGCGACCCGTCCCATGTTCAGAAGGGTGACAAAAATAGATCCATCTAAAATCAGGTTGTGTGGACATGACCTGCCACTGTTCTTTCTCCTGAAGTGACTGGTTATTCTCTTTTACAGCAGATGAACAACTGGGATGACATTTGGGGACCAGAGAAGTAGATTTTTCTGCTACCACTCTACAGGGGTGTCCAACCTGTGGCTCAGGATGGCTATGAATGCAGTCCCACACAATATCATAAATTTACTTAAAACATTATGAGATTTTTTGTGATTACGTGTTGCAATGTATTTAATGTGTGGCCCAAGACAACTCCTCTTCCACTGTGGCCCAGAGACGCCAAAAGGTTAGACACCCCTGCATAGAAATATATCTGTGAGTAATCACAGAAATATTCTTTTGATCTAGGAGACAGAGCAAAGAACACCTCATATTTTGTTCCTTGCCCTTGTTGTTACATACATAAACCACCTCTTGGGAATGGAATGTCCCCTGGCTTGAGCCACCAGCCTCTCCCAGAGTAGTTTATGAAGTCCATATTTTCTTCAGTTCATAGCAAGACACTTAAATGGCAATTGACTAAGTGTCCTGGCTCAACATCTCTCAAGTGAAAAGAACATTTGGAAGCCGTGTTTTTAAAATCTTTAAAATATATAAAGGGCAAGTGTTTGATACTTGCACTTGACGAACACATTTCTTTTTCTGTAGCCTACTCCTTCTGGTTTCTCATCTGCCCCCAAATTATGCAATTTTGCCCCTCAGGATTTCTTGCATAAACTCTTATTCCTCACTTCTGGTCGCTTACTTCTTTGACCGGCTTCTTTCTCTCTCACTGCCTGAATTTTGTCTCAGTTTACCAGAGGTTTGCCCCGCCCTTTCTTTAACTCTTCTTAGAATAGGGAGGGATTTGATAGTGAGGTCAGAGAGAAGCTAACTGATTTAGAAACACAGAGGGCGACAAAGCCCAACCCAGAAAAGGGAAGTAACATGAATTTGATATCCTTGGCACTGCCAGTCCCTTACTCTGGTGTGAAACCTGTAATTTCCCGTGGGACCATCTCCTTCACACAGCACCACCTGGGTCTAGCATAGCTCTCGGAACATAGTAGATGCTCAGCGTCTGATGTATGAATAAATGGAGTGAAGGTACCTGCCCAAGAAAGACCAAGCAAGTTGCGTGAGTGAGGAATAGGATCTCAGCTGGGAAGTCAATCACTTATGCCTTACTGTAAATAATGCTACATATAAAGCCACTCCAAACTTACTGGCTAAACATGAGAATCATCTATTTAGTGAATGATTCAGAAGGTTGAAAATTTAAGTTGGACTCAAGTGGGCAGGTCATATGGTCTCACATGACTGATTTCCTTAGCTTCAGGCCAGCTAGGTGACTCTGCTTCTGGGGTTGTCAACAGAGACAGGGGCAACTGAGCCATGTGCCTGTCATTCTTCATCATGCTCACTTGTTCACGTGGCAACAAAGGGGTCGTGAAGGGGAATTGGGTGCTATGGACTGAATGTTCGTGCCCTCCTTAAAAGTTCTACGTTGAAATGCTAACCCCAGTGTGATCATGTTAGAAGGTGGTGCCTAGGGTTAATGATAAGGTCAAGGGGAAGGTCCTCATGAATGGAATTAGCGCCCTCATGAAAGAGACCCCAGAGAGTGACTTTGCTCCTTCCATCATGAGCAGACACAGCAAGATGACTATCCGTGGACCAGGACGTGGGCTCTCACTAGACACAGACTCTGCCAGCACCTTGATCTCAGAGTTCCCAGCCTCCAGAGCTGTGAGAAATAAACGTCTGTTGTTCGAGCCACCCAGCCCGTGGTATTCTGTTGTAGCAGCCAAAACGAGCTAACCAGTGGGGAATGTGCTAGTCTTTTAAGGCCTGGACTCAGGACAGGCAACCACATCACTTCCAGCACATTCTATAAGCCATCCCAGATTCAAAGAATGGAGAAATAGATTTTCCTTCTTGTAGCTGCAAACTTACATTGCGAAGGGACTTGGATACAAGCAGGGAAGTAATTGTGGTTATTATTTTTGAAGACGGCCTTATTGAAGTATGATTAACATACCAACAAACAGCTCACATTTGTAATTAAAACCATCATCCCAATCAAGATTACGGACATAGCCCTCCCCCCAGAAGTTTCTCATGCTCCTTTGTAACCCCCCCTCCTGCCTGGTCCCATTCCCACATGGCCACTGATCTGCTGATGCCACTGTAGATGTTTCATTTTCTAGAACTTTATAATTGGGATCGTGTAGCACGTACTCTTTTTTTCTTGCCTGCCTTCTTCGCTCAGCATAATCATTTTGAGATTTATACATGTTGAGTCATTTATTCATAGTTTATCTTGCTCATTTCTGAGTATTCATTGGTGTAGAAGTAGATGTAACATTTTGATCCATGTCGATGGATTTGGGTTGTTTCCAGTTTTGTCTACTACAGGTGAAGCTGCTGTGGATGTTCATGTGCCCGTGTCTGTATGGAGATGCACTTTCATTTCTCCTGGGTAAATACCTCGGGTAGAATGACCGGGGCATAAAGTAGTTTTACGTGTAAGTTTTTCATATATTGCCAAACTGTTTTCCAAAGAGGCTGCACCAGTTGACATTTTCACCAGCAATGTAAGAGAGTTCCAAATCACGCTAGCCTTTGGAATTGGTAATAATTTTAATTGTTTTAGCCACTCTAATAGGTGTGTCCTGGTAGCTCAGGGAGGTTTTAATGTGAATTTCTCAAATGACTACTAATGTTGAGTATCATGTGTTTATTTGCCACTGGTATATCTTCCATAGTCTACTGTCTATTCATATCTTTGCCCATTTTTTGAAAATGGGTCACTTGTTTTCTTATAATTGAGTTTTAAAAAGCATTTAAATATTCTGGTGTAAGTTCCTGTTCTGAAATATAATTTGCAAATATTTTCTCCCATTTTGTGGCTTTTCTTTTCATTTGTTTAACCACCTTTGGAAGAAAAAGTCTCAATATATTATTTTTTTTCTTTTAGTAATTGTGCTTTTGATGTTGTATCTAAAAACTCTTTCCTTGCCTTGGGTGGTATGGGTCAGTGGATTGAGCACCAGACTGTGAACCAAAGGGTCATTGGTTCAATTCCCAGTCAGGGCACATGCCTGGGTTGTGGGGCCAGGTCCCAGTAGGGGGTGCTCTAGAGGCAACCACACATTGATATTTCTCTCTCTCCCTTTCTCCCTCCCTTCCCTTTCTAAAAATAAATAAATAAAATCTTAAAAAAATAAAAACTATTTTCTTAAACCCAAGTTACTATGGCTTTCTCCTGTTTTCTCTAGAAGTTTTATAGTTTTCACTTTTTAAGTTTATGATTTTAGGTACTACATTTACATTGAGTTGCTTTTTGTGAATGGTGTGGGGTATAGATATCCAATTTTTTCATACCATTTATTGCAAATATACTTTCTTCATTGAATTGCCTTGCATGTTTGTCAAAACCTCAGTTGTCCATATATACATGAGTCTGTGTTTGAACTGTTTTGTCCCATTGAAGTATTTGCTCAACTTGATGCTAATACAACAGTCTTGTTAACTGGAGCTCTATAACAAGACTTGGAATCGGGTACTGTTTGTTCTTCATCTCTGTTTTTCTTTTTCAAAGTTATTTTAGCTTTTGGTGATGATCACTACTCAGCTGCACCCTTGCAAAGACCTCTGCAGATCTCTGGGTTGCGTTCTCTCTCTTTTTTAATCCTCACCCAAGGACATTTTTTCATTGCTTTCAGAGATAGGAAGGGGGGTGGAGGGGGAGAGAGGGGGGGGGACAGAGAGAAAGAGAGAGAGAGAGAGAGAGAGAGAGAGAGAGAGAGAGAGAGAGAGAAACATTGATATGAGAGAGAAACATCAATTGGTTCCCTTCTACAATCTAGGTGTGTTCCCTGACTAGGAATCAAACCCTTGACCCTTCAGCCAATGGGATGATGCTCCAACCAAATGAGCCACACTCACCAGGGCTCTGGGTTGCTGTATTTGTGTAGCTCTCTCCTCCCTGATACTCTGTCCTTTGAATTGTAACTGTCTTGGTCTTCCCAGACTCTCAGCTCTATCTCAACTCAGTGAGTCCACTAGTCTCTTCCTTCACTGTGTCCTTGGAAATGCTCTTGAGGCAGGAATCTGGGACAATCATCAGGTGTACCTTGTTTGTCTTCTGTCTTTCAGGTATTATTGTTCTTTGTTGCCTGATACTCAATGTCTTATAAACCCTTGGTTTATAGATTATATTTATTGTTTGGTTGTCTCAGGATGGTGAGTAAAGCCATTACTCCATCTTGGCCAGGAGCGAAGGCTTAAATATGGCTATTAGCCAGTAAATATGGCTATAGGAGCTATAAGAAAAATGAGAGATCCTAATTCTTCTTGTTTTCTCTATTTTCAATTTAATCATTTGAGTTAACATCTATACTGCAATGTGGAAACAATCTTAAGAGATTAGGCCTAGCAGTGACTGAGTCAAAACAAAACAGAATGTAATTCCAATCCCCATCGAATTGAATGGCAGCACACTATTTGATGACTTCTGGACATGCAGTGAGTTCTGGTACAGCAGGCATAACAGGGTGTATTTCCTAGAAATGCTGCTGTTGAGGTCAGTTTAATTCTACAAAGCAAAGAGGTACAATGTAGTCTGTTCTGTTTGGAATGCTGCAAGTAGTTCAGCGTGAGAAGCATAGTGTGCGTGGTAGGGAAGAGAAAAGAGATGAGAGAATGGGGGGGTGTTATTAAAAGAAATGGCTGGAACTGTGTGTAGAGTCTGGGCATTTTAGCACAAGCAGCCTTGCATATAGTGCTATGAATTTTGGATTAGGCTGAGGGCATTGGAGAGTCTGATGAGTTTTAAGGAGTTCAACGGCATTCACACCTTAGAAACATTGCTTTGGAAGAAAAGCGTGGGCAATGCTTGAACAGGAGTTGGGTGTAATCATGTTATTTGCAGATTTGTTTGGAGGATGTCGGAATAGTTCTGTTTTGAGAAAGATCTCAAAGAAGCACTGGCCATGAGGTTTGAGAAAGGCAGTTGAGTTCAGACATATTTAAAAGGTAAAATTGGTGGAACTTTGAAATTAAGTAAACATATTTGGACTGAACGTGATAGGGAGAGAAAAGTCAAGAATGGCTCCTAGTTTTCTGGCTCAAATAAGTGAGAGAAGTTGAAACTGCTGAGAAGGGATATCATGAGTGCCTGTGTGAATAGTCTCACGTGATAATTTGCTTTTCCTAAGACATTTTTGTGTTAGTCCAGCCTGTTTCACTTTCATACCATATAAATCCAACTCATACTGTCCTAATGAAAAAACAAAATTTAGTGGTTCCCATAATTGACAATCTAGAGTGTGCTAGTTTCAGGCCCAGCTGAATTTGGGCGTTCAGTAATCTGAAAATTGCCACTCTTTTCTTGGTCCTGATCTCCTTTGTGCTGGCTTTGTTCTCTGAGAGGCTATTTGTGTGTGTGGTGGTGGCAAATACGTCTTTCATTGTATCAGTTAAATCATCTCATGGGAGAGAGAATGAATAATCTTTATCAATGGTTCCAGGAGAAGTAACGAGACAAAGTCTCACTGGACCTGACTTAAGTGCCCAACCCTAAGTCAGTCCATACATCTTGACTGGCCAGACCGGGATCATGAGACCTCTCCAAAATCCAGGGTGTGGGGTCAGCCATACCAGAATCACACCAACTGTGTGTGTTTCACCCTCTCTCCCCTTCCAAGGAAAACTGGAATGCACCAGCAAGCACGGGAATGGATGCTGAGCAAGCGAAACAACTTCTGTCTCCCATAATTCACTTTCAGTTCTAGAGTAGCAGTTGTGAATTTGCTAAATGGACTTGCTTAACTGCAGCCACTCTTGCGATCCTGTCTCACACCTGTTTTGCCATCACAGTGACCTGCTTCCCTATCCCTGGGCATTGTGACTTCTTTGAACAGAGAAGATTAATTATGTACATTGTTACCATGCCTCCCTACAGTGGAACTGGCCTCAATTGATTTTCAAACAGCGAAGGAAAGAATCTATATCCCCAGTCATAGTGAGAACTCAATATGACTAATAAAGTGCCCCCTGAATAACAATGTCACATTGGCAATTTCATTTATGTGATGTGCATGAAAATAGCAGAACTGTGGTTTCACTGAAACATGGGCGGATAGGACTGGCAGAAACACGAGGAGTTGTCACACTCAGTGTAGCTCACGCCTGTGAATTCTAGGACTAAACTTGCATTGTTTTTTCTACTTCCCTACGAGAGCTTTTTACTCAGACAATACCTGATACTTGCTTGGATTCAAGAACCTCAGATGAAGGTTTTTGTGACAGTTTGGAAACCCCCAATCTAGTTTAGCCACCTTCATTTTGACAATTGAGGAAAGTAAAGAAATTGACAGTAAAGGAAGGTGATTTACACAAAGTCGCATGCGCAGCTAGAACAAGAACCCTTCTCCTGACGTTGAAGTTTCCCCACCATATCAGGCTGAGCCTAGTGTTCCACTGGTGAGACAGACTTGCTGTTTTCCAGAATAATATGACATCTAGGGAGGAATTACTAAGAAATTTTCTAGGTGAGTTACATTTTGAAAAAATTTTGTTCCTGTTATTCCCGTTTTCATGAGAAGTTCATCCCTGTCCTCTGTGTCTAATAACAAAGGCAAAGGGGTGTGATGCTTATTCAGCACTCACTTTGAACTTCCTGAATCCTCATGACAGTAGCTCTTAAGATTTCCCTTTTATGGATGATGAAATGAGGTTCAGAGAGATGGAGACGATTGCTCAGGTGTGCACAGCTAGTAATGGCGGTACTTACTGATCATCACAGCTGTGCCCTGCTTCTTCCTTAATGAAGATTTTCTATAGGTAGGCAGGGGGACTTTAAAGATGCTGAGAATGTCAATGGCTATTTACTTGATAGACTGTTGAGGCAAAGAGTAACCAATAACAGCAATGATAAAATAATCTGCAACACAAAATTCTTTAAGGAAAGTATAAGCACCTAACCTTCAGAGCTTCAGAAAGACCAAGAGCTGGCTGGCTTCTAGAAGTTGCCCTGGCTTCTGGAAGTGACCCAGCTAAAGCAGGGATCAGCAGTCTATAGCCAGCAGGCCAAATTCAGCCTACCAACTGTTTTTATTTTTTTTCTTTCTTTTATTTTTATATATATTTTATTGATTATGCTATTACAGTTGTCCCATTCCCCCCTTCATTCCCCTCCACCCTGCACAACCTCTCCCACCCACATTCTCCCCCTTTAGTTCATGTCCATGTGTCATAATTTCTTTAGCTTCTATATTTCCCATACTATTCTTGCCCTCCCCCTGTCTATTTTCTACCTACCATCTATGCTACTTATTCTCTGTACCTTTTCCCCCTCTCTCCTCCTCCCACTCCCCTGTTGCTACCCCTCCATGTGATCTCCATTTCTGTGGTTCTGTTCCTGTTCTAGTTGTTAGCTTAGCTTCTTCTTGTTTTTGTTTCAGGTGTGGTTGTTAATAATTGTGAGTTTACTGTCATTTTACTATACATGTTTTTTATTTCCTCTTTCTTAGATAAGTACCTTTAACAT
The DNA here is from genome assembly GCA_028533065.1 of Trachops cirrhosus. Lineage (NCBI taxonomy): Eukaryota > Metazoa > Chordata > Mammalia > Chiroptera > Phyllostomidae > Trachops > Trachops cirrhosus. The sequence continues at coordinate 144,351,487 of CM052542.1, read as the reverse complement.
TTCATAAAATAAGGGCTTGGTGATGATGAACTCCTTGAACTTGACCTTATCTGAGAAGCACTTTATCTGCCCTTCCATTCTAAATGAAAGCTTTGCTGGATAGAGCAATCTGGGATGTAAGTCCTTGCCTTTCATGATTTGGAATACTTCTTTCCATCCCCTTCTTGCCTGTAAGGTCTCTTTTGAGAAATCAGCTGACAGTCTGTTTTTATAAATAAAGAATCATTGGAACACAATTATATCCACTCGTTACTTATCCAGGGCTGTTTCATGTTATGATGGCAAACCTTAGAATTTGTGGTGGAAACTCTATGGTTTGCAAAGCCTAAAATATTTACTGTCTGGCCCTGTGCAGAAAAGGTTTGATGACCCCTCATCTAAAGGAACAGTTTGCAGGCTGTATTCTCCAGATACCTACTTTTCCACTGAAATGAAACTTAAAAGCCTTTTTATGGGAGCGTGGGTGTCAGTGGGCAAGGTTCGAGGGCCGAATTTACTTCAAACAGAGCAGTTCTGCTTTCATCTCTATTATTTGTTGGATTTTCACAGTTGAATCTGTGTTAAGTCGGAGCGACGGATGGACTGCAGACATGAGGTCAGATTCCTAGAGAGTTCTGTAAATGTTTGTCTAACTGTTGACCCTGGCAGGAAAAGCCAGGTGCATATGAACAGAGAATCTGAACACGTGGTGCTTTATTTTCATAACTGTAGGAGACAAAAGTGTTCCTGCATTCTGCAACATCATATTTAGGAGTTAGATGCTTCCACGTGTGACTGTGCTAGGCATTTTACTTAGGGAACGTGTCTCTCAATGACCATAAAGTTTGGATGGAACACAACACAGATGTATAAAAACCATCTATCAGAATTGATGCTTTGATTGTGGAGAGTTTGATGGAGAAGAAGTGTCTGAGTCATATTATTTCCTGCAAAGTAGTCCCTCCCTATCAGAAAAATGCAAACTGTATTTTTGTGACACTGTTTCTAGGTTACTAAAACAATGTCACGTCCCTGAATGGCTGGTTCTGACATGTCCTTAATGTCCTAGATGAGAAGGAGAGAGAACTGATGATTTATGCTTTAAAGGTTATTTTTCATCAGTAAAACTGTCACTATTGATCCAGTTCTGATAATGGTAGAGTAGGTTGTATCAGCTAATGCATCCACTGACAATACTATAAACTCTGGACAAGACATAAAACCAAAGACATTTGAAGGCACTCGAGAGTGAACCAAAGCAGGCAGAAACTGGAGGGTATTTAATGCTTGAAAGAAGGAAACTGCACTGGATGAAAAACACATTTATATGGTTCTTCCATTTGGGTCACCTGGTGCACATGTGTTGCGATGACTAGAACTGAACCAGAAAGACACAGTGTTACTGGCTTGACATATTATAGGGCAGGATTCAGAGCTGCCAAATAAGCTGGAAAGTGAAGGAGGCTGTTTTAGAATGGAGAGGGGAGGCCTCAGGTTTGCATATAAACTCAGCTCAAATCCTTGGCTGACCCTGAACTGTGTATGCACAGGGGAGACTCCAAGAGGCTTAACGGAAAGTGATAGCTAGAAGGCGGAAAAACAGAAGCAGAGTTTTCAGCTTCTGCCTACTGAAGAGAGGGCAGAACTAAGGGTTTCAGTCCCTCCAAGTTGGTGGGACTTGCTAACCACCTTGAGCTTTATATTGAAATGCTACCGATCTCTGATCTAAGGGACTGACTTGGCTTAGAATGAAAGGGAACATCCAAACAGATCCACCAAAACAAAGGACAATATTACGCCTCCATAAGGTCAAAATGTCAGCCAGTAATCTGTCTCCTGGAACAAAAATCAATATTCTTCATAAGAATATGACAGAACCCAGAGTCTACAATGTACTGTGCACCCTGTTTAATATGCTAAAAAATTATTGACCATGCAGGAAATATGAAGTAGAAAATAAGAAAATCAGATCCGTAGACAAGAGAAAAACCAATCAATAGAAAAAGACTTAAACTTATCCTGATTTTGAAATTATCAGACAAGAACTTTAAAGAATTTACAAATATGTTCAAGAATTTAAAAGGAGCCCTAGCTGGTATGGCTCAGTGGATTGAGTGCTGGCCTGCAAACTAAAGGGTTGCCAGTTCAATTCCCAGTCAGGGCTGTAGGCCGGGTTCCCAGCAGGGTGCACGCAAGACGCAACCACACGTTGATGTTTCTCTCCCTCTCTTTCTCCCTCCCTTCCTCTCTCTAAAAGTAAGTAAATGAAATCTTAAGAAAAAAAGAGATTTTAAAAGGAGAGTTAGCCATATTTATTGAACAGATAAAAAAATCAATATAAAATTAAGCTATAAAAACAGCACCAAAAGATACTCTAGAACTATAGAGTATTCTAAATGAAACACTCATTGGATATTTGGGCTTCTTTCCTGATATCTTCAATGTCTTCCTCTATGAGCCAACCACAGATCCATTTGAATAAAAAGAAGACCAACTAGATGTCTTTTTACCCCTTGTAAAATGCTATATATGGTCTTTAACTTGCTCTAGGAATACATTTGCCTGTGTGTAGGACATATATGAAGTATGAGGGAATGACCAAAACAATTCAGGATGGCAGTCACCTTTGGAAGGAGGGAGGACAATATGATAGGGAAGGAGCATGTAGGGAACTGTAACTGTAATATTTCACTTCTTAAGCTGGATGCTGGAATATAGGTCTTCACTGTATTATTCTTTATTTTTCTCTGTGTATCTTACCTATTACATAACCTACTTAAAGGAAGAAAACATCACGAAAATGCAAATGGAGCTGTCAAATTCTCACTTCACTCACAGAATAATAATAATAAATATGGACCACGAGCATCTGGGAATTAGGCAGGAGTGGGGGCACAGCAGGGGAGGCATGAAGTGGGAACTGAAGGGAAGCTGTCTGTGACGGGAGCCCTGGAGAGCAGGTGTCACAGGGGCTCGGCGATGGGATGGAGAGAGAAAGTTCATAAGGAAGTGGGAGGAAGTCCTGGCATTAACTGTGCCTGACTGGTAAGTTTTACCTTCTGCTGCTTTGCTCCAACAAGCTGGTGCTGGAAACAAAGGGTCAACCTGCTCCATCGTGGGTGCGGTGCTGTGCATGACTAGGCGGGGCAACAGAAAACCAGGGACCAGTATGGACCTTCGGCCCCAGTGGGCTGGAAAGAAGCTGTCAGTGTCCATTCCTAGGGAGGCTCCCTAGTAAACTCAAGTTCCAAGACAAAGGCTGGGGCTAGGACAGAGCCAGCAGAAGTAACACAGCCAGTTCACTATTCTGAGGCCAGTAAGTGTTCAAAGTGGGGGCTGAATGAGCCCAGGCAAAGAAGCAAGGCAATAGGAACTCAGGCACAGAAAGAAGTCTGAGATCAAGTCCATGTGGCATTTACTATATAAAGAGTTCTAGGCAGCCAGTAAACACTTTGCCTAGATCATCTAATTCAGTCCTCAGAACCACCCTATGAGTTAAGCACTGATATTATTTCCATTGAACATATGGGAAGTCCGAGGTCCAGGGCCATATAGTAATAGAAGGTGAAGCTAAGACTGTCTGACCATAGGGCATGTATATACTGCTCCTTCTGTGTAATGTTGGGGAATAGGAATAACCGGCTAGGAGCTGATTCCAACCCCTGATGGGAATATTCAGGATTCAAGGCTCCAAAGAATAGATTTGTCTTAAATCCAACACCAATATCTATTTCTGTGTGGACTGAGTCCCTACCTGCCTATTCTATTCTGAAATAACTGTAGGAGGAGCAGATCAGATCCTTCTGGGTTTAAAAATATTTGAAAATTTAGAAACCTTCTTTAAGAAAAATAATGCAAACATGTTTCTTTTGAAAAGTGTGTAAAATACATGCGGCAATGTAAACACATAGCCAGGTTTTCTCCCAGGCCCTTGGAAAGAATCCGTGAAGGTGGGGGACTTCGAAGATCAAGCTTTCTCAGTGGTAGTTGGCTCTGTGTATGGGGATCATACGATTTGGCAATTTGTGAGATCTTTATTAATGTCTATCTTCTCACCTAGAAAGAAACTCTGTAAGTAGAGAGACTGTGTGGTTTTTGTTTGTTTTATGATCACATAGTAGCACCATTTGATGTTTTAAGATTCTAGGCTGAGCTTTATTTATTTATTTATTTATTTATTTTTGCTTTGTATTAGAATCATCTTTCTCAGATCAGGAAGTAGCTTTGAGAATCTGCTAGTGAAACAGAAGACATTCTAGGTCTTTCAAGGAGGGAAGTTAATGCAGGGAATTGGTTGGCCGGGTGATAGAAGAGCTGGGAAGCCAACAGAGGATGTTGAAGCAACTCCGAGATTAGAAGCTGCAGGAAGAGACTTCCAGCCTTAGATGGAAGCCAGGATGGTCTGACAGGAGCCGCAGCCCTGGTGAGCACTGCGTGGCAGCACTGGAGACCACGAAAGAGGAGCTTTCTCCCAGATTCTCAGACAATGGAAGAGTCTTATCCACTGTCCTTCAGGCAGAGGGAGACTTGTGCTGGCTTCTCTACCCCTCTACCATTCAGCCTTCCTCCCTGTTTTCTACCTACACAGAGCCAATTGGCAAGAGAGCCTGGGAAATGTAGTTCTCTGCCACACAGAACAGAGCCTAGTAAAAATTGGAAATAGAGCCGAATTGTGCCCTGACACCCCCTCCCCAAACTCATATGTTGAAGTCCAAATCGCACAGACAAGGGCAGGGAGAAGACAACCAACTACACCCTTCAGAAGAAACCAAATTTGCTGACACTTAACCTTGGAGTCCTTGTTTCCAGAAACCATGAGAAAATAAGTTTTTGTTGTTCAAGCCACCTAGTCAGAGGTTCTCTGTTATGGCAGCCCTAGCACTTGAAGGCAAGGAGACTGCAGCATTCTGGGGTATAGAATGTTCCATCACTGCCCTTGCAGATTGTCCCCATCCCTCAGTGATTGAACTTGGTTGTCCCCAGGTTTCTTCAGCTTTCTGTTTTCAGAAACCAATCAGATTACTCCTGTAGATGGAAATCACATCCATCACCATTTTGTTCTTCTCCTTTTCTTTCTTGTGGTTCCAGGATATCCCTGATGTGCATGGACTTAGTTATCTGATTCCAGAAAGCAACCCCTTAGCTGTGGGCCAGGAAACAAAGAGGTGGTAAAATTTGCTTCTGAAACTGTCCAGCTCCTCAAGGCAAAACAAAAACTCTTTTTGGAGCAGCCTCAAATTCTGCATGGGAATGGTTAAATAATAATTTCCTCTGGACCAGATGGCAATGTGATGCTCTAAAGGCAAACTGCTACCTCTTCATTTTCCCTTTGCTGCACCACAGTTCATGTGGATCAGAACAGCAGGAGCAAGAGGAAGAACATTCTGCATTTTCTCCCGTCTCTTCCTGTGAGGCCAGCTCGAAAACAATATGGCATTCGCTGGGGGGTACCAGCACAAGGCTCAGACTCGGGCCGGCAGAAACCTATTTTATCGTAGGAATTTGTACTGCTAGACCCTGCGGGGAAACGTGGTCAATTCCAGAGCCTAAAAATATGATCACCGTGTCCAATTATTGAGAAGAAAAACATTGTGTTTCACCACAGAGTCCCAGGACTCAGGGCCTGGTCATGGGGCTTCTCATCTGCGTGACCTTGAGTAAGTGACCTTCTCTCTGGACACGAGCATGTCATCTGTTGGGGGGCAGGCAGTACCTGCCTGGCTGACATGTGGGGCAGTGGAGGTCATCAAAGTGGGTACTCTGCCAAGGTGTGTCTCCACTTCTAAATTAGCACTGTGCACGCCCAAGTTGTGATTAATATTTTGTCATGATCCCAGGCTATAAAAACAAATTTTCAGAGACAGAAGATTTTCTGCTCTTCTTTGCTGAATTCATATAGAAGCAACCCCACCCTCAAACACCCAGGTCACTGGGAAATGCATGGTTAAAAGCCCTGGCTTCATCTCCCAGTAGGGACGTTAGAAGCATTAAGACTGCCTAGAATGGTAATTTCCACCATTTTAGAAATGTCACATTCAAGGTAATTTTCCCCACATAATTTCTTTGAATATACTTTTGTTCACATACAGAGTAATTTTTTATCAGTTTTATTGAGGTATAATTTGCATACAATAAGTTTCACCAATTTTAAGCACACCATTCAATGAGATTTGACAAATGTATACAGTCATAAAACCACCACCACCAGGGTAGGGTAATCTTTGCACAGAACGATTTATAATTTTCTCTCTTTCTTTTTTCCCAGTTGAGTAGCAGGCTCTGATTTCCTGAGTTAGAGGAGGTTTGTGGCTGTGCAAATGGCACCGTCACAGTCTCTGCTTAGGCCATTAGAGCATCAGCTGCAAGTTCTAAATATTGTCATCTGTGTCAGATCCAGAAGAGATGAGGCTTAGTACAGTACAGTTACTGTTTTTGTTTTTTGGGGTTTTTTTTTTTTTGAGCCAGTTTGTGCTTTATTGACCCTCCGATGCTCAGGCCTTGACCGCGTACTACCGCAGTGGGTACAGCCTCTCCTTCCGCTGCTGCTTCTGGGTCTTCAAGTTCTCTTCCTGCTTGTTGAGCCGGCAGCACACGGCATGTGTTTTCTTGGGCCGCAGATCCAGGGGCTTGTACTTCTCGCCCTTGTAGGATTTCCTGAGGTTCTCTTTTTGAGTCTGGTGAGTGATGGTGAGAACATGGCCAACGGATTTGCGAACAACTCAGATCTTAGAAGCTTGGAAAGCTGCGCCGCCGGTCACTTTGGCCACGTGCAACTGGGACAGCTCCACCTCTGGGTCGTACAAATGTTTGAGCAGCTCCTCCTCCTTGCCCCGAAGGTCTCCAGCCTTCCTCTGCTGCCCCTGCCTGCTCGGAGAGAAAGTGCTCTTTATTTTTATCATAGAAATGTATTAA
>CM052542.1:144251791-144344096 GCA_028533065.1 Trachops cirrhosus | reverse complement strand
TCCTGGCAGTAATGCTCAAGTATTTATGGCTTTATTTCTACTTTCAGGGGATATAAATAAGAGGTTTTCTATTAAAGTAGGAAAAAAAGACAAAACTATAGATAGATCCCTTTAAAGAGAAGAACCTATAGGCAGATCATCTGCAGATGAAAGGGGTAAGAGAAGCTGCTCTGGGAAGCAGAGCTGAGGTGTGGCCTGGTGACGAGGACTCAGTGGGCCCCTGTTCGAAAAGCACACCTATTGAACAAGTTGGGATGTGGAGGAGGCGGGGTTTTGAAGCTTCCGCCATTTTCAGCCATTCACTATCTGCAGAATGTGGACGTGGGACTGGCTGTGTTGGCTTCACTCGGCGTGACTGCAGCACGCACTGAAAAGCTCACAGAATGTTCTATAGCTGACATTTTTTTAGTGTATTTAATCAATGTTATGGCTTCGGGAGTAATTGTTCTGCCTTCCCGCACTTCTCCACACTCCCCTGACTCTCCATCTTGTAGGATCTGATCTCGGAGCCCATCTTCGTCTTCTCCGCCCTGTGGTTTAATTTCCCTTTCTCTCTGCTAATGGCCTTATGACTGGGTGCTATAAATTTTCTCCAGAGCAGCACAACACCATTTTTACATTGACTATAATTTATATCCTATAGTATTTTCTGTACTAAACTATTTAATTTTTAGGAGGGGCAAATGACATATTGCCTAATAAGAGCCATGTAAAATTAACTGCGCATGAGGCACAGTTTATTTCATTTTGTGACAGTTGAGACCCAGGCAGAATTCTGGGGCCACCTTCATTTCACCCTATGAGTACTGTTGCCTCCACACACACTCCCCAGGTCCAGGAGAAGAAGGAGGTTCTCCACCCAACTGCGTGGCTTAGGTTTTTAAAAATTAGCTGTGGGGAAAAAAGAGAGCAAAATGGGTCATTATGAGAAAGAATTCTTACCCTAAAAACAGGTTCTAGTCCCCCAAATCCACTTGTAAGACAATTATTAAAATGTTTGTTAACATGCATGCTTGCTTTTCATAGAGAAGAAACACCGGGCCTCAATTTTTGCCTTGTCTGCTAGGGAGCTCAGTGTGGAAGTTAGTGTCACGCCGATCTCAGCTTGCATGTCACTTCTTGAGGAAGTGACTTAATTCATCCAGTCTCATTACATTAGCTAGCTTCTCTTCTGCTCACTCTAAGTTATTGTATTATTTTCCAAGGAGAGTTGTAATAAAGCACCATAATCTTGGGTGGCTTGGAACAAAAGCAATTGATTATATCACAATTCTGGAGGATAGAGGCCTTCATTCAAGGTCTCAGCCAGGTCACGCTCCCTCTGAATGTTCTGGGGAAGACTCCTTCCTTGCCTCTTCCTAGCTTCTGACGGTTCTTGGCAATCCTTGGCCTTCCTTGGTTCATAGCTGCATGCCTCCAATTTCTGCCTCCATCCTCACATGGCATCTTTCTTCTGTGTGTGTCTCCTCTGTGTGTTCACATGACCTTCTTATGGGAACCCCAGTCATTGGATTCAAGGCCCACCCTAATTCAGATGATCTCATCTTTACTTAACTAATTATAACTGCAAAGACTGTTTTCAAATAAGGTCACATTCTGAGGTCCCAGTAGATATGCATTTTGAGGGGGATGCTATTCAACCCTCAATGGGCGTCGTAGTTCATATGCCCTCACAGCAGCCATTGCTGTCCAGAGTCATAGTGGTATTTTACATGTGTTCCATCTTGACCGTTTGAATGCTCCCACCACCTTCCTTGCTCCGAGATGCCAGAATGTTAGTTTCATGAGAGCTGGGACTTTCTGTCTTATTTTGTGCTGTGAGCCTGACAGCTAGTAGCAATCTGAAAAATTTCTGTTCAAGTAATAATTTAACTGATTCCATTTTAATAGCTTATCTCTGCTAGTGTGCTCTTTCCTTTTTAAAAATGGCTTTGAGTTCTGTTTATCTTCTACTAGCCACTTAAAATCCTTTTGAGAACAAGAGATGGAGAAGATATCATAAACAAAGAAAAAGCAGGAGTTTAGAACTCAGCGAGTATTTTCCCAGAGAAATAATGTGATGAATGATGATTAGATTCTCAGGCCATCTTTTAAAGTTAAAAATGTTTAACATTAATGCCTTTTTAACTTTAATGGCAATGAAATAGATGGTGTTTTCAGTGTAGTGTCTTTCAGTGAGCTTGGGAATAGGACTGTGCAAGGCACACACTCTGCCTATAATAGGTATATAATAGGAGAGTAAGTGTTTATTCAATGAATTAATTAATAAAAATAGAAGAAGATCCCAAGGTACCTGGCCTACCATAGGGTCCCTTTTCTCGCTAAAGAGAATATGATGAGGTTTTAGGGTAGGGATGCGTATAGGTCAGATCTGAATTTTTGGCTTTTTGTGCTATTTTTGCCTATGTACTGTTTTTACCTAGGGGACACTTACCATTTGGTTGTCCTACACAGAGCTGAAGCTTGGTCTAAGTTTTCTGAATCCCACTTTTTCCTGAGCCCCTCAGTGTTGTGCTGAGAATATCATGTAGCTAAGAATTTGGGGGCAATATTAATGAAATTGCCCCCAAAAGTGATATAAAATATAGCTGCTATCACAAAACCCAAGAAAATGAGCAGAGGGTGTGAGCTGGAGCAAAAGGCAGAACATCTGTTGTCTTTGCTATCTTACTTAAAGAGGCCACTAGAAAGGCAAACAGTAGAGACTATTCTAGAATGATTTTCCCTATCACGGTAGCCTCTCTACTTCATACCATTTCACTTACATCTCTTCCCCACCCCCACTTTTAAATGGATTAAGAATATTTAATTGTGGAATAGGTGAATCATTAAAACTAAATAACAACCCAAGTCCTCTTGTAGAAAGGCATGTGACTGATTGATAGTGACTGAGTTCACGTTAGGAGCTCAGAAACACATTTTGGGGGTCTCTGGAAGTCATTCTGGCAGACAACATCACCTATTGCAAAAAACAATCACGTTGGAATGGAATCGTAACCTTTCTCTTCGTGACTGCTGCCTGAATGCACTGCCATACTCTCTGAAAGACATTTCCTCTTCAAAGCAAAAAGAACACGTTTTCTTGGACCTCAGAGACAGTCAAGTAAAGAGCTGGAGTGACTGTGAGTGCTGTGATTTGTCCTCATCAGAGGCAGACAGCACACTTCACCTTTATTCTCATGTTTCATGTGAAAGCTACGAAGCAAGTCCAGTAACTGAGCTGATTACCCAGAGTCCTTGCTAAGAGTAAGATTCAGGAGAACAGCATTAAGTTTCTTTCTGAATTCAATGGTGTCTTGTTAAGGGACATCCCCCCTTTATTTTTGCTGAGTTTATTAAGGGAATGTGAGCTGTTTTAACAGATAACTCCCACATTCTCAGGGAATTAGCACGATACAAGTGCCTGTCTGGTTTACATCACCTCTCAGTGCTAATTGTTTCATGGACACACGCACCTTCCATGTTGTCACTCTACCCTCTCTAGGCCCTCAAATCTTTTCCATTGGAGGTGGATTGAAAAAGGGGATAGGGTATAAAATATGAGAGGCTTTTATGAGTTAAGCCTAGAAGTGGCTCAGTTCATTTCTGCCCATATTCTATTGGCTAAACTCAATCACATGTCCTACCTCAAAGCAAGGGATACTGAAACGTGGAGGAAGAGGTAGTTAAGTGTAGTGAGCATCTAGCTAATCCCTGACACAAAGGGCAGTGTTTAGAGAACTTGCACTTTCCCACAAGCAGGACGACGAAGGAAGAATGGCAGACCTGGTCCTCAGTTAGGTACCCTGGAGAGCTCAGGGTGGAGATTCAGAGTTAGCACACAGCCTTTGGCCCCCCGCGGGCAGCACGCTCCCATGGCAAACCCAGGTTATTCTCAACTCCCTGTGCGTTGTTGGGTATGATTCCTCTCCCCCAAAACTGAGACTCAGGGAAAATGTTTATTCCAGATCACATAGCTAATCGTGGCAAAGTGTGCACGAATAGTGTTGATGTCAAGATAGTATTGAATGGGTGGGCTGGAATGGGAGTAAAGGATAGAAACTGTACTGATTGACTAAAAAAAAAAGATAGTATTGAATTTGCTTTCTCTGTGTGTGTGTGTGTGTGTATATGTATATATACATACACACATATATATACATGTAGTTATTTTATAAAGTGACTTTTATATACATATGTAATTAGATTCACATATATTAAATAATTTCAGCGTCTAACATGTTAAATTAGTATTACTATAATTTACTTTCAATAGACCACTGCTTTTTGACGTTCTAATTAAGAACAGCTGGTGCAGAGGACTAAGAAAAATGGTCTATTTAGCTTGCTTTGGGACCAAATAACAAAGCTTAACTTATGTTGTTGAAAATAATAAGTAAATAAATAAATAATTTATTAACAAACACTTATATAATGCCTATAATATGCCAGATACCAAGAGCCCTAAAATTATTTACTCATTTAATCCTCATAACAACCCTGTGGGGGGAGTACTACTATTATTTTCATGTTAAAGATGAAAAACAGGTCCAGAGGAGGGTAAGTTACCAGTCACACGAGTAGTGAGTGAAAGAGCCAGGATTTAAACAGAAAGCAGCTCTTCGGCCGGTTCCCCCTGCCGCTACATTATGGAGCCCATATCTGATCGCGCAGGGGCAGAGCAGGACTCAGGACTGGTTGATTTAGTGGCATTCAGGTGCACAGCTTCCCTAAAAATTCCAGATATCCTGGTTCTCTCTGCACTTCATCTACTGTCTTTGCTTTACCTTATGATATCAAGTGGCTGCCAGCAGCAGCCGGGGCAATATGCTACTTTATGTACATCTAATTGGGGACAGGAACTAGCTTGTCTTATTCTTGAATGGGCCTCCCCCTGTCTTTCTTTGGCCCAAGCTTGCCCAATCTTCTTCCCCTCTCTGAAACATTTAGCTTCAGGTCAGCTGTTCCTGTTCGGTACGAAGTGGGTGATGAGTCAACCACAAGGTGTACTGGAGACGCCAGCCTTCCTAGGTACCTTGATTCTGACACATTGCCTTGTTAGCTTATACAAATAATGAATGCATGGTCATTCATGGTGTTTGCTTATAATGAAACGAAGTTTTAAAATGTTGGAGCACTTTAAATATGTTGTCTCATTTCCCATTAGTGGGTTGGATAAGTTTTATGATTCCTACTTCTTAAATGAGGAAACAGATTTAGAGAGGATGTGTCTTTCAAAGTCACGCCACTAGTCAATGTCAGAGCAAAGATTTAAACCTGTCTCTTAACTCAGGGTGGAGCCGTGTATCATCTGCCTACCTTGTCTTCATTAGCGGTGAGGTCACACCTTAACAAGCAATCTCTAAGCAGAGTAGACATCTAACTAGGTCATTTTAGGCTGATTTTATTTATTTTTGAATTTCTATAGCAGCACATAAGCATTTTGTATTTGTCTTGATTCTCCTGGGCAATTTCTAACTAGATTTTTGTCTTTTATATTCAGTCTGAATGTTCTACTTTTTCTATCCCTAGGGACATGTGATGTTAAAAATTCTTAATGCTGGAAGCTTTTTATTCATGAAGAGCATTATACCAGCCAAATCTCCAGGACCTGAAACACTTTTTTGCAAGGAATTAAAACTTTCAGAGCTTCTTTGTTTCATTAAAAGTATAAGAACAAGCACTAATTAACAGGAAAATTATTAAACTAATGCATAAAACATGTTCTGCTCGTTGCTGGAATCTGACAGTCTTAATTTTCTTTTTCTTTTGCTCTATATGTTCTATAAATAGTATCCAAAACTTAACCAAAATGCCACAAGTTAATTCACTTAGGGGAACTAACTGTAATTATAACCATAGTGGGGGAGTGACTTTTAAAATTGTCATGATGAGCCTTAACCAGTGTAGCTCAGTTGGTTGGGCATTGTCCTGCAAAGCAAAAGGTCACCAGTTCAATTCCTGGTCAGGGCACATGACTGGGTTATGGGTTCGGTCCCCAGGTGCGGTGTGTACAAGAGGCAACTGATCAATGTTTATCTCTCACATCGATGTTTCCATGTTTCTCTCCCTGTCTTTCGCCCTCCCCTCCCCTACCTCTAAAACATAAATAAATATTAAAATTGTCATGTTGAGAGATATTAGAGTTTATTTTGTAGTGAGGCAAAATATTGCCCAGCCATGGCCCTACGTGGTAAATGTGTTGGCTTTTCATCACCCTTGTTAAGTTCTTAAGTTTACAAAAATTATGGAAACTTAGAACTTGTAATATCTCATAGTGCTTGATATATAGCAGATACTATACACACACACACATAATGTGTGTGTATATATATACAGTGGTACCTCAGTACTCATCGTTACTTTGTTCTGGAACTAGTGATGCGTGCTGAAACCAACAAGTACTGAACGATGAATCATTTTCTCTTGCTGAGCAGTGTTGTGACTCATATAAGATCTAGCAAGTGCGACAAATTTGAGTAAGTGCTGAGTGCTGAAACATTTTTTGTCAAAATGAGACAAGTATAGGGTTTGATGAGTTCTGAAGCCTATGAGTACTGAGGTATCACAGTGTGTGTGTGTGTGTGTGTGTGTGTGTTTATATATGTATATGTACACATGGCATATATATTGAATAAGTGAACTTCGACCTTTTCTGTGTGAGAAAAGTAATGCCTAGACAGGGAAAAAAACTGGTTCAGGTCAAGGCCAAGACTCAACACTCTTAATTTCTAGTCCAGTGCTCATTCTATCAAGTTATGAGTTGGGGAAAGCTCAACTCAAAGCAAGTTATTGAAATAAAATCTATAAACTAGATAGTTTTACAGAGTTATAGGAAAGGTGCTCTTTACCTGGCAGGTCTTTCAATGTAGGATTTGATTAGAGTTATGTAGGGATCACGATATAATTAAGCTTAGGATTGATAGAAGCAACAAGGTGAAGATTTTAAGGTTAGAGTTTTAAGGAGCCTTGGTGGGACAGTTGTCTTCAGTTTAATGCCTTCTTTTGAAGAGTTCTAGGAAGTTCCTATAATGAGCAAATAAGTGATTTGTCTGGGCAAGAGTCTCATGAGAAAGTTGTGTTGATGGGAACAATGGAATAGTACAGTCATGTTAATGCAGACAAAGTAAGCTGTGTGAATGGAGTTGTGGTTGTCAGAAGGAAAGGGTAGGAGAGCTTCAGACATCCAGAGAGTGGGTGATTCGGGGGCAGCCCAAGGTGGAGAGGAGTAGAGCAATTGATGGAGTAGCAGTGACTTCTGTCAGACTCAGGATCATCTCTATAGGGAGAAAGAGCCTGTAATTTACCTCTCTACACTTACATTCATTCTTGGGTATGGAATCTATGGAAAACCTAAGAATTATTTTTATTGGAAAGTTTGGGGTATAAATTTTACTTTTGTGCTAAGGAAATAAGCAACATTTTGGAAACTTAATAACAGTTAGGCATCTGCAAGGCAACTATGTGCTGAAATCATTGAATAGAAAAACAAAACAGACCTAACCCAAAAAGCCACCTACAAAAACAACGACAATAACCACAACAAAAGACCCTTTTAATTTCAAAAGAGTATTTCACTTGTAATTGTTGGAAATAATTATTGGTTGATTGACCACTCCAAAATTGTTTTCTAATGATCGGTGTCTAGATTATAGTTTATCCGTATAAACCTGCTGCTTAGTAGGTATACTATTTATGGTTTAAAATTTCCAGAGAGTTTTTGGTTGTTACCTGTAGTATATGCGAGGTGCAAGGAGCCGGCTGATGCCTTTCCAGTGAGTTCTCTAGGACCACTTAGTGTCAGTATGCTCATCGGGAGTCATCAGCCTGGGAATCACAGTGGGTCTACTTGCAAATGTGGGAAGCCCTACCGGTCACGTGTTCTTCATTCCTCAGCCATCTCTTTTTATTGTGACCCATCTTCCTTCTCAATGATTCTGTTATAAACAATAAAACTGGAGGCTTTCTTTCTCTAATACCCAAGAACATATAGATCCCTGGTCTTAGAAGCACCGATCTTATTCAGGAGAAATTGGTTACATTTTTCTGTTTCCATTTTTCTCCTCCCTGTATCACCATTTTCAGCCCTCACGTAGAAGTTCGGATGTTATGAAGTGGGGAAAGCTCCCATGTGCCAATAAACTTGCCTATGAAATCAAGCCAGGAGGTCCTGAGCTGAAACCGTCTCCGTGCAGCTACCTAGCACAAGAGCCCAGCACAGAGTGTTGGAACGTTAAAGACTTTCACCCCATTCCCCATGATCCCTAAATGTCCTTGTGGCTCAGGTGAGGACACGGAGGCCCCTTGCACAGAAAGAAAAAGGGTTTTCTCAAGAACACATCTTGGTTTCTAACCTCTTCTAACATAAAAATTAATATTGGCCCAGCAAGTGAATTGTGAGAATTTCTTACTACCTTCTTTGCTTAAAAATTGTGTCATTAGTATGTCTCGTTATATTTGTGATTATTCACAGCTTTAGAAACAACAGCTTGAGTACAGAATGTCTTTCTTCTGAAAATATCAAAACACTTGCGAGTCTTTTCTCTCAGCTAGCAGAACCTGGCACCTATCATGCTCATTCTAGCAGCTCTTAAGGGTTATCTATAAAATATTAACACATATTATATATTTATTCACATTTGATTATAAACATATTTAGCAGTTTTGTTCCTCTTAGATGGAAGACTTAATAAGTTCAAACAAGGAAATCCTGAAAGGGTAACGTTTGCTGCCCACCATCAAATACAAATATCAGAAGGCCACCCTGGTTACACCGGTTCTTTTTAAAAATCGTTCTTTCAACTTTTGTGCATTAACAGTCATGGCTTCAGGCAAACACTGAACCCTTGGGAATTCATTGGCTGGAAAAATTATGTGAAGCCACCCATTCCTGCATCCTTTGGAAACCTAACTAAGTACTTCCTGTGTATAGATGTTTCTTTCATGGTTTTTTTTTCTTTAAAGGTGGGAAAACGAGGTCCATGGCATTAAGAAGAAACTTTTTGTAAAAGGATAAAGAAACGTGGCAGAGGGTCTCCTGTTTCTCTTGCCTTCCAAACTTGCCTCTTTTCTCTGTTTTTCCCCTTTCTACCTTTTTTGGCTATCTTCCCTGCCTCTGAATCTTAATTAATTGGAAAAAAACCTGCCAGACTTGCTAAAACAGTTCTCGAAAGTCAAGTTCTGACAGTTACCAGAACAGCATTGCACAGATGCTCGCGAGCAAAAGGCATAAAAACTGGAACAGTCACTCATTGTTCTAATGGAAAGTTTTGTAGCAGTTAACGACAAACACTCCCACCTGAGCCCAACCACAGGGACACATAGCCCCAGTCTTGTACTCACCCTGATAGAGCGCCACCCTGCTTGAACTCAGAGCATGAGTCCATCTCAGCTAACTTCTGATGTGCATCCGCTGAACGAAGCCTTCGTTGAAGCCATCAGTTATTTTCTTTTCATGCTTTGGAATAGACCAGTCAAATCCTAGGCACCCTAATATCTACCCTGGGAAATCTTTGCTCACCCCTAAGGACTAGGTGGATACCTGCCCTATGTTCTCTCCAGGCTGATCCAGAAATATCTTTATTATGGCATTTAACATACTGAATGGCCATTGGCTCTTTGTTACTTTCAAGAGAACATAAGCTTCTTGAAGACAGGGACATAGGAGATATTCATCTTTTCTAGTGAGTGATTGAATAAGCTGAGTTATGTAGGTACAAAGTGGTGATACCTTCTTCATAAGGTGGCCTGATTGGAAGTCGAGCCATGGTTCTTATCCTGGACAAACCTCAGTATTTAACTGCATTAAAAGAATGTGTATGTGGAGGAATAGGGCAACTGAAGAGTTTCTGATTATCATCAATATCCAAGGAAAACTGTCCAGGTTTTTTCCTCCATAATTTCATTGTCACCTTGTGGTTCAGATGGTGTTAAAAATGTGGTTCACCTTGTGGTTCAGATGGTGTCAAAAGATCACTATTGATCTTTTCTTGGCAAGTTACTGGTGGACATTACACCTGGTAGAAACATTTTCATGTTTGGGGCTCTCTTGGCCCCCACATCCCCCATCTCCTTTCCTATGAGTTGTTCTGGCAGGCTTAAATATCATGGGTATTTTTTAAGTTTCTGCACAGACCCAGTAGTATTTACTTGTTAAGCGATCATTCCTGGGGATGGGTGAGTGCTGTCATTTTCTAGACTAGTTGTTTCTTTGAAGACACAAGTCTCTAAAATATGGCTCAGTATCCTTGGAGATGAGGTCTTGATGAATCCAATTTCTTGGCCTAAGCTAGGAAACATGCTTCTCTTTCTTTTACTTTCTCTATTATAGAATATGGAATATAGAATAGAGAATCTGGCCTATTGTACTTTATGTTACAAGCCCAGAACAAGGCAAATAGTAGTTGCTCCTTAATGTTTGCCAGGTGAGAGGAAAACAGACAATTGAAGGGCAAAAATTCATGCTAGAAATAAGATTGGGTGCCATTGGAGGCCAGGGAAAAACAGGATTCACACAATCATGTACCCTCTTTCTTCTTCTCATCGCCTTTTTTCTCTTTAACCTTCAACCTAATGGCAAAAAGAACCCCCAAGATTGTTGTCATTGGAATTTCTGTTCATTCTCAAAATCTGTTCTCCACAGTGTGGGCCTCTACCTCTACAAGGTGCAAATGTCACCTTGTCATCCAATGCAAGGGATGCCAGCAGCAGCCACTGACCTCTTCTTGGCACACACTGCCCTAGGAACTGTAATGACTTTCTCCTGCTGCCTCCCGGAACTCGCTCCCCAAGGGCCTACAGTGGTGCTGAGGATTTTATAACTTTGGATTGACCTTTGGCCAGTGATGGAAGGGAGCTGGTAGATGAACACCTCAGCTTCTTTGCCTCTCATATGCGACAACTCTGAGATATGTTCAACAGTGTCATCTAGAATTTTCCAGAAGAATCCAGAGAGATAACCTACTCCTTCACATAGCCTATGTGGGCTTTCCTCTTTATCCTGTTTCACTTCCCCACTTCCTTAAGAAACTCTTTGCAATCAAATCCTTATCTACGTTCCACTTCTTGGGGAACCAATGGTAAGAACATGTCAAATGGCTTCCTTAGTCAAATAAATTTGGATAGCATTGGGTTAAACTTACACAGGTGTCTGCTTCTCAAAGTCTTTAATTTGCTAATATTCATTGTGAATCTCAAAGGGGAGAGATTAAGTATGGATTATTCCCAGACTTAATTAGGATTGTCTCTCCTGACACCAAGCATTTTATGTGATTAATTTGTGAGGAACATACTTGAGAATTTTGTTTTTGAGACATTCTAACACCAACAAAACCTCCTTATAAGAAATATTTTGCAGCAGGATGCTTAGCCTTAAAGGATTAGGAAATTTTATATTGGATTTATTAGTTATGATGAGTTTGAATAACTCATCATGCATTCAAAGGATGAGAAACTCTAAATCATTGTGAGGTCATAACTTCAGCCCCTCTGTGGATGATCAGCCTTAGTGAGCAGACAGTTCATTCAAATGATGGGGTAACTTCAGTGCCTAAGACTCTGGCAAGGAAGTAGCAGCAGTGGTAGATGCAGTGGCGTTTTAACCCTTGTAGCCTGGATAGAAACACAACACTGTGATCGGAAAGACAGATATCTCTCTCATTTTATAAATGAGGCAACTGAAGTCCTCAGAAAAGTTAAGTGAAATATCCAAAGTCACACTACTTAAAAAAAAAAAAAAGACAAGTCCAGAGCCAGAAGTCATATTCCATCGCCGTCCAGTGCTCTTTTCTTTGCTCCATATTGCTCCTGTGTGATGCAGGATCAAGAGGATTGGAACAGAGAGACAGAATGCAGATACGGCGAGTGGGAATCCAGGGGAAGAACAGAGCTGGGGTGTGGGCTCTTACCTTGGTGTGTCTTTGGACAGAAATAAAAGTCGGTGCTGGGTTTCCCTTTCTGTCATGTTTTATCTCTTCTCCCTTAAACACATTATGGTAGCCATGGTAGTGAACAAGATTTTTACCCCAGCATGTCTTAGGTTGCAACCTCTCCTCTCTGCTCACTTTTATCTTTCTGAGAAATCCAATTTGTGGACCACACATGTGATTATTTGTTTCTGAATTGTGTGTGTTGTGGGGGGTTGGGAGTGGGGTGGGAGGGAGAAAGTTTATTCAGGTGAGCAGTTTGCAAACCAGGGAAATAA
This sequence comes from Trachops cirrhosus, assembly GCA_028533065.1. Classification (NCBI taxonomy): domain Eukaryota; kingdom Metazoa; phylum Chordata; class Mammalia; order Chiroptera; family Phyllostomidae; genus Trachops; species Trachops cirrhosus. Next base: position 144,331,915 of record CM052542.1, on the reverse strand, counting down.
GCCTCCAATGGAAACCAAAATTGTGATCCACAGAGACAATGGTGAAACTGCCTTTCATAGAGAAAGCTCCTGCCCAGGTTCCTGATTGGTCCAATTTTATGTAAATAAGATTCCTACAGTTCTTAGTAGTCTGAATCATGCAGTCATCATTGGTCGGTATTGTGCATTCTGACAGGTTGTTATAATATTATAGAGTAATTTTTTTCTCTTTTATTGAATTTATTGGGGTGACATTGGTTAGTAAAATTATGTAGGTTTCAGGTGTACAATTCTATAATACATCATTTGTATACTGTATTGTGTGTTCACCACTCTAAGTCAAATCTCCTTCCATCACCATTTATCTTCCCTATACCCTTACTAGTCTCTTTTACCTCCCCCCACCTTCCTTTCTCTCTATTGTTTGTGTCTGTTTTTGGTTTTTGTTTGTTTGTTTGCTTAATATCTTCACTTTTTTCACCTGGCTCCCCAACTCCCCACCCATTTGACACCTGTCAGTCTGTTCTCTATGAGTCTGTTTCTATTTTGTTTGTTAGTTTATTTTGTTCATTGGATTCCACATGAGTCAATATACGAAATCAATAGAATAGTTCCAATTGGTCAGTTTAGATGCAAATGAGAAAATAATTCTGCAGTTCTGATTGGACAAGGCAGGTCTCGGTCCATTGGTTGAAAGATGAAACCAGGAACTCCCTTATAACAGTTGACTCAGACAGCAGGAGCTTACTACAGGAGGTTGGAAGTTCAGTCTAGCCTTTCCCTGAAAACACTGAGTGGGTGAGAGGCCTCTAGCAATGGTGTTGGACTCTGGTTGTGGATTTGGGCCCAGCTAGCCAAGAGAAGTACTTCTTGGCAGATATATTTCTTTTTAGGGTTCACAGGAGGTCTGCGAATCTGCATTTCTATCTCGTTCCTGATTTAAAGGAGCAAGAGTTATAGGGGTTTTAACTTAATCTTTAAGTATTTTAAATAGAGCTTGATGATCTAAGTAGAAAAACTAGAAACAAGAGTTACAGATCCAGATCTTGAGACCTTTTAAAAGAAAGTCAAATGGATAATGGAAAGGAAACCTTTGAATTTTTCTACTCGCCTTGGGTGTAGAAAATTTCTGCGATAAATATTCGTGCTATTGTCACTACCACAGTTCAATTGCATGTCACTTAGTCTTTCTCAACTTTTTGTGGCTTTCAATATGTCTAATACTATGAAGGTAATTTTAGGAGATTGGAACAATGACAAATAACTTTATTACTCCTTGTGGGTAAAAGAAAAAGTCTTAGTCACATAGAAATGCTGGGTCTTAGAAGTAGGGAACAAGGCAATGATTCTCAGTTGATTTCCTACCATGAGACACAGGACGGGTCCATTCATTTTTTCTTTGAAGGTTTGCCCTGTTCCATTGCTTCTGTTGCTATAGTTGTGATGGCAGGATGTCCCAGGCATTTCCTGCCTGCTACCAGTGAATAGTTCAACAGCGTCATCCTGCATTATAATGAATGGATGTGGTTCAGGAGCCATTTAAAATTATAGTTCTCAGTTCCGTAGGAACTATAAATCTGAATTTGTGGGAAAATTCTTCTGGGGGAATCACCCACTTGGGGAAATATGATTCACATATTGCTAAACCCAGTGGAGACAACACATATGCCTATGTGGTAATGTATTTGTAGATAAGAAGGGACGTCTGAATTGATTGGGATAACTGATTGGGAACACCATAATCACAGCCCACAGAAAGCCGTATCCCAACCAATTCCTGCTCTGGGCATAATTAATCTTCAGGTGGCGTCCCTAATAAATGGCTCCCATCTCTAGATATTGAAAGTGTTTGGGTAAATGCACTTCACTTTTGTTTGCCTCCAGAGGAGATAATCTTATCTGATGTCAGCGAGGGAAGGATGGGGAGGAGGGTTCAGGCAAGCTGAGATGGTTAGAACCCATCACTATGGGGAAGACCAAGGGAGGCAAGGCCTAATAGCCTTCAGAGCTGTTGGCACCAGCAGCTGGTTTTTGTCCCTTCTTACTAGGAAACGAACTCTCTGAGGGCAGGATTACACTTGCACAATCTACAGGGTGCTCAGAGCAGTGTCTGTTACAAGGTGGGTGCTCAGGAAGTACGTTTTAATTGGAGGACAAGCTAACAAATTTTTATTGTGAGTCATGATCCAACTTTTCCAGTTTCTCAGGAAAATAAAGTGTCTTTAAACACCCGCAAATCCCTAATAATTAGCTCCAACATAATTTTATTCTAAGGCAATGGTCCTCACTTTGGTTGCACAATAGAAATACTTGGTGTGATGGTTAATTTTGTCTCAACTTGGCTGGGCTGTGGGCTGTGGTAGTTTGGTCCAACACCTGTCTAGATATTACTGTGAAGATATATAGTAGATATGATTGATATTTGTAGTCAGTTGACTTTAAGTTAGGCAGATTATCTTGCAAAATATGGTTGGACCTCATGTAATCTGATGGAGGCTTTTAAGAGCAAACTACTGAGGTTTACCAAAGAAGAAAAGAATTTGTACTCAAGACTACCATAGAAATCCTGCCTGGGTTTCTGGCCTACTGATCTGCCCTACTCAACATAAACTCTTGCTTAAATTTCCAGCCCGTCAGCCCACCCTGTAGATTTCAGACTTGCCAGTCCCCACAATCACGAGTCAATTCCTTAAAATCTCTCTCTCTGTCTCTGTCTCTGTCTCTCTCCACCCTCCCTTTCCATCAGTAGATGGATAGACACTCTCCTATTCTGTTTCTCTGGGGAGCTCTGACTGGTATATTTGTTGGACTTAAAATAAAAAAAAAGATTTAAGATACCTAGACTTTCTTTGTGTGTGTTTGTGAGGGTGGGTGTGTGTGTGCTTGGGGGTAGTTTTTCTCATTTTTTAACTATTTACCTTCTATGTTCTCTAGCGGTATGCTCTGTTCCTAAAAAAGTCCTGCTCCAAAACTGTTTGTTTGCTTAATGAAAAGCAAATTTTGATTGAAAGGTTAGACTCGGAAATTAAAATCAGGTTCTATTTCCTAAGTGAATCTCTGTTATTTGTATTCATATTTCATTATAAAAGGAATTCCTGCAACTCCAGTGTGGGTTTTAACCACGACTGAAGCATTCCAGTCTGCTGCAGGAGCCTGGGTGCTCTGGTTGGCTCAGGCAGGTTACAGTCAAATTGCGTCTGTGCTTCATAGCTGTGCAGCCCCCTGGGCCACTCGGAGCTTGAGCTATGACCAGTTGTCTCCTTGGCAGCATGACAGGATTACAACAAGATGACAGAGCGACTGTAGAGCTTGGTAGTGAGCAGAAAAGTACAAGTGATTCTTGAAAAGAGCAGCAAGAGAACAACAAGAATCTCTACCAGAATAAGGCGCCTTCTCCCTGAGGGTGGGACAGACTAGAGGCAGGAGTTTTTTGTTGTTGTTGTTTTTAAGCTTCTATTTTTATTTACTTTTTAACAAATTAAGAAACACAAAAGGCAGTTGTTTTTCGCTCTTGGGGAATTGCAAAAGAGGTTGTTATCAGAATTTCTTGTATCATAGTATCTGTGAAGGTCTAAGACAGACATGTCAGGGAAGAAGCAACTAAGGAGTGCCAGTGTGTAAAGCGTGAAGGGCGATTTAAAGGCAAGAGAAAGCAAAGGCCTCTCTTGATTCCTTTAATCCTCCCAGGGAGAGGGAAATGGAGCCCTCAGGAGAGAGTGAGGGGCGGTTGGTGGAGGGATTTTCCTACCTGCATCACAGAATGGAAGTCTTTCAGTATCAACATTGAAAATACCTCTTCATGGGCCCAGAGAGAGGGGGCCCTTGCCAATCCCTAGGAAGGAATATACTCAAGATGAGGTGACAGTCCCTCTCTTTGTCTTTGTTGTTTGACAGTTTTGTGGACTCTCTTCTGTGAGTCCTGAGGCTGGGATAGAGAAGAAGACATGTTCTCATCTTCAGCCCTCGTTGCGGGCTCTGAGAGGGCAAATGGAACGGTGTTCCCAGAACACTCAGGCTTTGCTCGAGCGCTGGGGATAATGAACTCCAATTCATCGAGTGAAGGAAAAGGAACAAAGTCTCCTTTGAAGTCAAGACAGTTTTTGATCAAAGCAACTTTATCGTTTTCGTCCCAGAAATATTAAGTAGGGCTTTAGCACCTTGTAACTTCTTTATGCCTAGCAGGAGACAAACGTTGGCTGAAATAGAAGGCTTGGCTTTCTTGGTTCGTGGGGTGAGGAGGGGGATGGGGCAGTCCTTGGGCAGGGTGAGCCCTGGTTTGTGGCTGATTTCCATGGTGTGAGCACTCCCACCATGGCTGGTTTGAAGCCATCAACACAAAGTTACTGAAAGGACACTTGGGAAGAGCTGGGCCCAGGGGGCTCTTGAGAGCACGTAGAGGCAGCAGCACAGCACGTCACTGATAGAGATGAATGCCACGCTCCTTTCTCTCCAGAACTGTATGGGGCTGATCATGGAGAGGGAGGGCATTTGGAAGCAGACAGCTCTAGGGTTTTGTCTAGCTGGATAACTTGACTTCTCTAAGTTCAACTGGAAGACCAGAACATTTAGACTACTTCTATAGTACTTTATTTATTATTTTTATTGAATCTATGGGGGTAACATGGTTAATGACATATGTGTTTCAAGCATACAGTTCTATAATACATCATCTGTATATTGCATTGTGTGCTCACCACCCATAGTCTAGTCCCCCTCCTTCATCATGGATTTGACCCCCTTTTCTCTTTTCATTCTCCTCAACCCCTCACAATGCTTTAAAGGGATGAAATTAAATATACAAATGTATTTGAAGCCCCATGTCAGAGTGCCCAGTAAACCAAAGATCCTCATACATGTTATTTCCATCTCTTCTCATTAACTGTTACTATTTCTGAGCCACATCCATTTTTAATCTACCCCTGGTCTGAGGGAATAGAAAGTACCATCCTTGTGGCAAGACGTGTGGGTAGATCCTCAAACTGGTATGAGGTGTGGGTGGTTCATAGGATTATCTCTCACTTTCTTCTCTGACGTTTCTTTTTCTCCTATTTTTTCTTATCTCCACAAAGAATCGCTGAGCTGCTGGGGATTTTGTAAGGTTACTCAGAGATATTAAATGATTTCTTCACGGGGACACAGCTAGTAAGTAGCAAAACTCAGAAATCAGACACATGGACTTTGCTCCCAAAGCTGGATCCCCACCCAGACGGCCTTTCCCTGCGTGGAGGCAGAGACCAGCATCTACACCTACTCTGCTGACAGCGGGCTGCTGCTTCCTGAGTGGGTGGGTTCATAAGGAAGGATGGCAGCGGGGCCTGTCTGTGTGTAATGGAGACAGCGCATGTCAGGCGTGGAACCACCTGTTACCTCCCTGAGTCTGCAAAGTGAACAGACAGATGCCCACCCTGCTTATCCCCTAGGGCAGTGGGAGGACAGCTCCAGCAATGGAGAGGGAAGTGTTGTGTAAGCCGAGAAACACTGAGAAAATGCCATATATCATCGCTGTCACCGTCTTAGGTGAGCCCACAGCACAGTGGCTGCCACCCAGGCTCCAGAGCTAGACCAATGTGGGCTCGAATCCTAGTTCTGCCGCCTGCTGGTGGGTTAACCCTGCCAAAGGTACTAACCCTATTTGAGGCTCAGTTTCCCCTCAGTTACCATGTTGTAGGCAGGATGGTGCTTCTACCTCATTCAGTTGTTAGCAGGTGGAAATGGAAAGGTGGTACATCTCTGGGCACGTGGCCCAGCATCTTGAAAGTGCTTGTTAGCTGTCAGTTATTGTCCTTGCTGTATGTTGAGGGTCCTTCATGTCTTGCTGGTCTTTACTTAAGAACTGGGCTTTTTTAAAAAAAAGCAAACTGACAGGGACACACAGAGGACACTGTCAGGGAAAATGGGTGTCCCTTCCAGGGTTTGCACTGAGACACTCATGCCTAGTGTGTAACAAAGACACACCGTTGGTGCTGCTGCCTCTGCTGCCAGTCACCGTCTCTGTGACACCTGCTAAGGGCCACACACTGTGTCCAGCTGTATGCCCCTCTTCCTCACAGCAGCGCTGGGGGCCATTGCTGTCAGCCCTCCACAGATGAGCACTGTGTCTCTTAGAGTGGGTAAGACACTGCTACGGGGTCTTGCAGTTAGCTAGCTGAGCTGTAAGTTACGTCCAGGTCTGGCTGCTCCCAGAGCTCACTCTGCCTCCCACTCTGTGGAGAGCAGCCGTGTCACCTGGGAACTTGTTAGTAACAATCAGAAACTCTAGGAGCAGGTGGCGGGGAGAGGGCACAGGAGTGTGTGTCCTAACAACCACTCCACACGTCCTGATGCTTGCCGAGACACACTGGCATGTCGATTCCCCTGGGGGTTTCTTTCAACCTCCTCCCTTGCCCCAGATTTTTGGTAGCAGCCCTTCTGGGGTACACTGCCTCCAGGGTGAGGGATGGAGCAGCTTTAGAGCTTTACTTAACCATTCCATTTCTCTTTCTAGGGAAAGTCCCTATAGATCAGGACATTACTGTAATTAATTAATTAGAGTAAATTAAGAGCACTACTTACATTCTTAGCATGCACCTGGTGCCAATAGTATTTTTAATTTTGGCATGATGGTTCTCTAAGATGTGCAGAATAAATAGGGCTTCGGCACTTATTTGCAGCTCCAGTCCCTGACTTCGCTGGCAGAGGAGGAGACCAGATTGCTGCCCGAACACTAAGTGAAGAATTAGTTACCAAAACTGCTGTCTATTCTCTCCTCTCGTCTGAGCACCATGATAGAGATGATGTTAGATACATGATTTTCTTCCATGAACAAAATAGTTCTTTTTATTTTGCTTACCTATCTCTCAATTACAGTGATTTGAAAGTTAGGAAAAGATGCAATAAGCTGTCTGTCCTGTAGGAGACTGAATTTTGCTCACTGCCATGAGGAAAGGTGGAGGGTGGGCAAAATGGCCAGCAAATACTGCTCAGTAACTCAAGATTTCTGAATAATTTATACATAATTATCTTTGAAGAGGGGGATGCTAGGTTTCTGGCATTTCCTTCCAAATTTAGTGCATCTGACAGATGATGGTGTCAGGAGGGAGCTGTCTTCCAGGCAGGAGGCATGAATGGGTGTGATTTCAACAAAAATTGTAGGCTTGCAAAATTTAAGCCTAAAAGAAATGATGTGATGTTCAGGATCATGGGTTGAAATCCATAGGAGGTGACGAGACTACTGATGTAGTAAAAAAATAGAGAAAATAGAGTGCATTTCTTCCCATCTTCTTTTCCCATGAATTTAGCTTTCTTGGCTTATGAATGGAGAAGGGTGGCAGAATATGCCACCCAGAAATATGCCACTATGGCATATTATATTGACTCTTTTGAACTGTAGGCATGTGAGATACAGCCAATGCAGAAAGAGGCTTTCTTTGAACTCCCTTTATCTGCCTAAAGACAGATTCTCTGAAAGGAACTCCATTGTCATAAATCCATTTCCCCCGAACTTTCACCAAACTTCTATTAAGATGGTATTTAAGCCTGAATTCTAATCCACCTCTTTGAGTTACGCATTTTTTTCCTGGGTATCTATCATGTGTGCATGAGGTATATATACATGTTAATAAACTTTCATTTGTACTTCCTCTTGATAATATGTATCTTATTAGAGGGTCTCAGCTAAGAACTGAGAAAAGTGGAGAGAAAATTATTTTTCCCCTATAACGGAATTCATTTAAGATGTCATAGTCCGTAAATGGATTTGTGCTCCTGCATTTATTCTCAGCAGCCACAGCATAGTCAGGGAGTGTCTGCTGAGGCTGAGCCACGTGGTGCTTGGGAACAAGCCAGATGGCTTGGATGACACTTCTGTGCTAGCGTCAGGAGAACTTGCAGAAGGTTATTTGATGCTGGTGTGACTGAATGGGTGAATTCAGACAAGGAATTTGGTGCATCACTGTCTGTTTTCAGAGATATTGGAATCAATCCCATCAATCTCAGAGAAGTAGTGATATGAAGAACATATGAGAATACAAATGTGCGTGTTTGGAGAACTTTAAAGTGCTAGGTGAATTTGGGGCAAAATTTATTAAAATGTGCATTCCCCAGCTTTTACTGAACTTGTCACTGCTGACTTTGAGGGAATCTAATCTTTGCTTATTCAGTTTTTCTCTCTCTCTGTCTCTCTGTCTCTCTGTCTCTCTCTCTGGTGGAAGTTCAGGCTCTACAGATAATTCATGGGCTGAAGGACAGGGGGTGCATAACACAGTCTGTGGGGTTTTGGAAGCTTTGGAAGGTACAAGAGGAAATTTGGCCTTATGAATGTGAGGCTCTGAAGCAGCTGCTGAGGTGCAAGGAAGGAAAAGGATTAGAAAAGCAGTAAGGAGGCCAGGGTGGAATACAAACTTGATTCCCTTTCAAGCTCTTTAAGTAATAACTAAAATTACACTCAAAATACTTATGGTTGTTGGACTGTGTTTCCTTGACTTCAGTACTATTTCTAGACAGGACTATATGGGGCTTCAGCTTATATTTTGAGTACTGTTTCCTTAAAGTAGACATACAGGAAAGACAGAATTAATTCCAGGAAACATCCGTAGCTCAGAGAGACAAACGTATACTCTAGGTTAGAACCATGAGTCTTGTTTTCTACCTCTGATTCCTGATTTAAATGGTGAGACATGAATAGTTTTTAATACAAACAATTGAAAGACTTTCCCTCTGTAAAAAGAAGCAACCTACCTCCACGAAAAAAAAATGTCATCCTATTTTCTCTCACATTTAATTAGAACCAGTTGTAAAGGAACTTGTTAAAGTTTAGTGGCAACTTTGGGGTAATAAATGAAATGATCACCTATCAGCTCACTGTTGACCCTTCCTCCTTCCTGACCTCCCTCTGTCCTTGATTTCTAGGATCTCTGCTGGACTCAAGTGCTGGTATCTTCCAGGTTCCATCTGCCCACGCCTACCCTCTCCCATTGGGTAGTATTATCTTTGCTTTTGTCTTCAGTTACTGACTCCATACTAAAGACTTTCCAGTCCTTAACTCCACCCCTGACCTCTCTCTAGAAGTCTAGACCTGTGTTTTCCATAGATCTGAACATCGTCCAAGACTTACAAGCTTGACATGTGTAAAAAAGGTATACTCTCCATCTCTCTCTCCCGCCTGCTCTTTCCAATTACTAAAATTGGAAACTTCAGAGTCATCATGGACCTTTTGAATTCTCAACCTCTACTCTTAATCTTTCATGAATTCCTCTTAATTCAGTCTCATGAACATCTCTCGATTCAGCCCCTGCCTTTCTATCTTCCCCCATGGATACCTCAGTTTCACACCAATAAAAAAAAAATGTCCGAATGGTTTTTTATAACTTCCTAACTGGTTTTCTCACCTTTATCCTTTCCCAATTCATTCTGCCCATTGCCAACAGGTGGACTTTTCAAGTATGCAAGATAAATAACTTCAAATTTATTCAGTAGTTAAAATTTCTTTTTTAATTTTTTTATTTTTAATTGTTGTTTGAGTACAGTTTTCTGCCTTTTACCCCCATCCCAGTCCACCCCCCAGCTCTTCCCTCCTCCCTCCTGTTTCCACCCACCCCCCCTTGTTTTTGTCCATGTGTCCTTTATACTTGCTCCTGCAGACCCTTCCCCTTTTCCCCTGAAATTCCCTTCCCTCTCCCCTCTGGTCACTGTCAGCCTGTTCTCAATTTCAGTTTCTTTGGTTATATTTTGCTTGTTTGTTTGTTTTGTTATTGCCCAAGCCTTCAGAATAATGTTTAACTCCTTTATCATGATATTTATGACCACCTACATATCTAACTTCATTTCAGCCACACCAAGTAAGGTACAGTTCCCAAATGTATATGTGTTTTGAACACATTTTTTCTTTACCTGTAGTGCCTTTCTTCTTCCTCCTTATCCCTCCTTTGATTTTCCATAGGTATTGTATATCCTTCACTAACAGCAAGTATTTCTGTAGCTCATAGTTGAACACCTGGTATGTGACATCCAAAGACAATTTGGTTTAACTGTATTTCTAGCACCTGGGCCTCTCCTGGCCAATCATAAATAGTCTACGAATGTTTGTTCAAATTGCAAGATTGGACAGGGAGACTGGGCTAGATGTATAGGAGGTCAGAATTCTTCCTGGGGGTTATTTCTTTTTCCCTTCAGTTCCTGAGGTACAACTAGTCACCCTCTACTTTGTCTGGAGAATAGTTGGAGGCAGTCTTGACCAAAGGAAAGAGCACAGACAGAGGAGTCAGAAAATCATTTTCTATGTCACAATCTGATAATCACTGCTCCTATTACCCTAAGTTAAAAATACCACCTCCCCTTTCACACAGGGTTGGTGTATAACTTAGACAACTCAAATAAATGCCGATCTTATTATAAATTTACCTGTGAATGTTAAGTTTTTTATTGATTAAGTAGGAAAGAGTATTTCCAGTTCTTTGCTTGACATGGCTATGTGCCTGCCACTCAGGGGAGAGCTTGTGTTGGGAGCCAGACTAGAGTGGAAATTCTACTTTTGTCCCTTTTCTTGTTGTGTGACCTTGGGCAAGTCATTTCATTTCCTTGTTTCTTAGGTTTCCCATATGTTAAAGAAGGACAAATGGTATTCACTTCATTTAGTTTTTATGGGAATACAATGAGATTAAGTATATTAAAGGGCCAGCATGTTTTAGGGGCTCAGTGGGTGAGCTCAAAATAAAGCTGACTGAGTGGAAATAGGTTGATGCTTGATTATCTATAGTTGGATAAATAATTCTAGGAAGTGATAGATAGGGAGAGTAAGATTCTCTAATTACTTCAGGTTTCAGGTATTTCTCAGCTTAACAGCCATGGAACAAAAACAGACAAAACCATTTTGTCACTCCTGCTACCCCTGTTCTGATTTGTTAGAGTTGTGTACTGTATTGGAAAGGACATGGACTTTGGACCCAGACCTTGATTTGACTCTTACCTAGTCAACTAGGACACCCCAAGCCATGTGTCCTTAAGGAAGCGGCTTTGCCTTTCTGAGCCCCATACAGTTCATATGAAGGTAATAACACCTAGCATGCATATTTGGGAAGGTTAAATGAGAAAAATGAATAATTGGGTTGGCCAAAAAGTTTGTTTAGATTTTTCTGTAAAATAAAAGTTACATTTTCACCAATAATTTTCATTTTCACCAATAATTTTATTGAGTTCGGTATTTGGAGTATGTTTTCTATCTCCTGTGTGGTATAATGTGGATTGTTCTCAATTAATGTCTTGATTTGATCGCTATCAACTTCAACTGTTCTACCCGACCATGAAGTATCATCTAGCGAGAAATCTCCAGCACAAAACCACTTTTGACAGGCTCCATCAGTCACAGCACCTTCTCCATACACTGCAAAAATCTTTTTGTGTGTGTTTCAGTTGCATTTTTACCTTTCTTGAAATAATAAAGCATAGTATACCAAAAATGCTGCATATTTTTCCATCTTTAATATTAAAATGGCTACACAAAAATTCACCAATTTTGATAAGTTTTTTACAAAATGCACGCTGATATGACAGCTGTCACAATACAATATAGCAAAACTGTTTCAAATGAAGTTAAAGACAACTAAACACTACCAGAGCCATCTTATGGGGAAAACCAAACTTACTTTTTGGCCAACCCAATACAATATATCTAGCATGGTCTCTGCCTTCATCAGCTTTGGGTTGACTTCACTTTCTGTCTTTTATCTCTGCTCATGATAGAGCTCAGGCTTTTCCAACAGTCCATGCATATCCCAGTGTGGACCATTCAAATAGCCAAGAAAAAACTATGTCTTATCGTGAGTCATGAAACTGACACCTTGAGGTCACTGAGTGGTTTTGACAATTTGAAGACCTTATGAAATCACCGATTATTATTAACTTAATTACACAATGCCAGGAAGGTCCCCTCTGCAGAATAAGAGTAGGACTATGAGTTTCTGCAGCTCCGAGCAGCATTTCTAACTCAGATCCTCCATCTCCCTTTTCATGGAAAATGGGCACAGGGGCTGTTTCCCTGCTCATCACACAATGGAGATTCAGTGGAGCCTTAAATGACTCATTTTTGATCTAAGACTGATACCCTGAAATTAATTTATTGTAATTCCCCAAACAATACAGGTCAGAAGAACTGGTTTCCTAACAGAGGCAAAGATTTTCTTGGTGGCTTATCACTCAGTTCATTATAATACTTACAACATTAAGACTCTCTAATCACCCCCACACTGAGTGCTGAAATCAAGATATATGTTCAGGAGTTATATGGAAATAGAAGCCAGAAGCTGATTTTCTGGCTCTCCAAAATATGGCCGACCACTGCCTCCCAGCCCACGTCTCTCCTCCACCCAGGCTGGTCTCCTGATGTACTCTCCTCCTGCTATTCCCATCAAAGGAAGGGGCTTTATCCCCTCTCAATGCTGCAATCATGCTCTTCCCGCAGCACTCAAGTTCCATCTTCTCCTTGGAGGAGTCTTTGAGAGTGATTGTTACTTGAGTTTTGCCAGAGACATCACTTTCCTTTCAGGCAAGGCTAGGTTTAGACAACTCTGAATCATTCTCTGAGCAGTGGACCCAGCGAGGTGTTTCATAGTTACTACAAAGGATCTGTGAATCTGTGTGGGCAAGAATTGCCTGCAGACTAAGTAGGATGTCTGGCACATACTGGAACGGCCATTTTGTAATGTATGTAGATGTCTTTGTAATGAATAATGATGTGAAAGGCATTGCTGAATTCATAGCAGCTTTTGTCATTGTGTATTTTCTCAGTTGACAACGTGTAGTTGTACGCTGTTCAGGTAACCTGATAGCAATCAGCTGACTCAAAACCATGTCATTTTTCTGGTTCCTCTTAACAATGTTTCCTCTGACCCTAGTGGGTCGAAAGTCAATGCAGCATGATGCAGCAGATCTGTGTTCCATTCACGGTGTGTGGTTTTTGGCAAGTCACAGCCGTTCTTGATGCCTGCAATAAACATCTGTCAATTTTGCCTAATATCTACTCATCGTCTGTCTTCTAAGGGTGAAAGTAGCCTTACTCTCCTTTGGTGACTTCTCCTCCTTGGCCCATGGTTTTGGGGTGGACATGTGGTCAGGTCTAGACACCAACATTTTCCATCCACTCCACATACATGAGAACATGCATATATGACACAGGTTGGCCAAGGAGTGTAAGCTCTTGGGCTTTTGCTGGAATTCTGGGGAAGACAGCTTTCTTCCTGCTGGAGTCCTAAGCTTTCTAGATGTAAGCTGGAGGACATGCCATCCAGGACCTCTCTGATTTTTCCAGAGAGAGAATCTGTCTAAACTAAGTCAATACAGAGACAAATAGAATAAGGGATTGAGAGAGATCTTTGTCCAATGATGATGCTTAACCACTGTGATTTAACCATGTTGGAAGCTTACACTACCCCTGGACGGCTTCCTTGAATAAAAGTTTCTGTTTTGCTTTGAAGCCAGTCTGCCCTGGGGGCTTCTGTCACTTATGTCCTGACTGACAAGAGTTTGGTTCCTCATCTGTAAAATGAGGGGCTTGGACAGGTGAATTTGAAGGGCATTGTCAGCTTGAAGACACTTGGTATTTTAAAGCTGATTTTCAAAGTTTATTAGCAGGGACATAAGCCCCTAAGTATTGGAAGAAAGCTGACTATAAATTTCTAGCAAAGTAGTTAATTGATCTATTTGGGATTGCACAGTGAAATCTGTCATGGATCTCAGAATGTTCTTTGATAGAAAAACATCTTTGAAGAGCAGATTCATTTTGCCTAGGGATTTACTTTGAAATATAGATAGGGGGAGAATCATCTCATCCTTTTTGTTTTTTTCTCCAAACACCCTTTCGCTAGCTCATCTGCATCACCATTTTACAAGAGTGGAACACACACATGCCCACACTTAAAAAAACTGTCATTCCTGGGCCGACTGTCAAGCCCTGGTGCCCAGGCCGCAGGTGTGTGTGGTGTGTGTGGTGTGTGGAGGTGTGTGTCTGCACAGATCAGCACATATCCCAGAAGGGGGTGTCTGAACTTTGTGTTTGAAGATTGTTTTGTTGTTGTTGTTGTTGTTATTCTCATCTCTGGAGCCTGTCTGATTTTAAAAAATAATTGTACACCATCATCTCAAATAAGCTATGCTTTATTTTTTTCCCCCTGTGGCAAAATAGATTCCAGGAGGCATAGTGGAAATTTCCAACCTGGACTCCAAATAGAGTGCTGAGAAACACGTGTGCATAGGAGCACACTTTTGGAGAGAACTCTCTGCGTCCTCACTCACGTCTGAGCCCTCCTGCTGTTGATCTAATGGACAAAATCCTTCTGTGAGCAGACCTAAAATAAAATAACTAGGTACGCACAGAGAAAAATCTCTTCAGTTTGCACTTGGAGTCCTCGATTATCTGCTGGAGAACGAAGCTTTCACGGAGAGACTCCTCACTGCACTGATTCTCCAGAAGAAAGCAGCTCAGTGACTCCTAATGCCTATGAAGGGACAGAGCAAAGAGTGCCTGAGTCTCTTCCATTCATGCCCTCCGTTAAGTGAATTCTCACATTCACCTTCAGAGGGGTTCAACACAATCCCCATGTCACCGAAAGCAGCGCAGAGATTAAGATCTGGTATCTGAGGTGGATTCCATAGTCTGTCTTTTCTTTTTGTTTCGTGATATTTCTTTTTTTCTTGAATTGATGGGAGTGACATCGGTTAATAAAGTTACATAGGTTTCAGGTACACAATTCTATGGTACATCAACGGTATATTGTATTGTGTGTTCACCACCCCAAGTCATGCCTGCTTGCATCACTATCCCCCCTTGACCCTCTCCTACCCCCCACACCCCACTTCCTCTCTGGTGATCACCACCATGCTGTTGTCTGTGTCTATGAGTTTTCTTTTCGACCGCCAGGCGCCAAGTGCAGCACTCCATCGATCCTGTTTAGTTGGCAGGGAAAGGCTTTCCTATTCTATAACTTCCGGTTTCTCTTGCAGGGACCCATCAGTCTTTGTTTTTCCTTGATCACGTGTCATTAAAGTTAAATGACCCCACTGAGTGTTTATAATTACATTTAGGATGTATCAATAATGTGATTATTCGTTGAGAATTATGAGTCCTTTATGTGGCACTGGGAGACTTACAGAAGTGTTGTTTTTAAAAGCATTTTATTATTAGAGGCTTGTACAAAACAATACCGAAATGAACACTGTGAACTGGTGACCTTCTGAATGGATAAAAATAACATTGTAGGTGAAGGACTTAGTCTTTTTAATGAGAGTCTTTTCTCTTCTTTGATTGTGTAGTGCAGATGATAAAACCTCCCAAATAAATAGTTGGTATCCAATGCCATGATTACCCCAATAGATACTGAATAAAATAAGGCACATTTTCCAAATGCACTCAGAGGGGCAGCAATTTAAAGAGCCTCATAGCTCGCCATTACTGTATGCTTACTAAGTGCCAGACCCTGGAACCAGGACTCACACCCACAGCAGCCTCCCTCTCTCTCTCTGCTCCATTGACCTGGTTATCTCTCTGACTCTTTCTGAGTTAGGCTGGATTATTTCCCAGGATCCTCTTCTGTCCCAACAGCTGCTATACTCATGCTGGTGGCATACCATGAATCCCCTGCTATCCAGTATAGTTGTTGCAGTCTCTGTAGCAGAGAGGATTCAGGTGATTGTCTATATGAAGAATTGGGGAGGAAGGAGAATTGGGCTAGTTTTCTTGAACCAGGGCATCAGGGCCCAGGAGATTCTGTGGAGTCGCCATGCTATATAATTCAATGGTATTCGTAGCTGTGGTAGCGTTTCCCTAGGTAGCTTCCCTGCAACCCCCCCTACCGCCTTGGCCTGGTTAACTCTTGCCTGTTCTTCAATAACCAGCTCTGGTGTCCACCTCTTCCTGCCTTGAGTCTTCCCTGATGCCACGGTAGGCTTTCTTGTTCTTGCTGTCCTTTAAATGACCCCCAAAATGTGCTTACACAGCCTTGTCCTCAGATGAGCACTGTGTTCTTTTGCTGCACGTTGTCAAACGTGCAGCCAGATCCCAAACAGTGCCCACTCCTCCTACAGTGTTCAGCACCATGCCTCCTTCACCGAGAAACACTTTGGGTGTTTTATTTAATGTTTGGTTTTGGTGTACACATTTAAATGTATAGGGGAGGGAAAGTGTACAGAATTCTTGACTCACATTCAAAATTGCTTTCAGTTAGTTCTCCCTCTTTGAGTGCTGCTTCTGTGAGAGGTCACCAGCAAGCCAGGCTGCCTGGTGAGGTTGTTTATTTCTTTCCTATCTGAGTGATTAGCCCTTGGCAATCGCTCTTTGAGAGTGGGGACGCTGGGCGCTGTGATTTTGCTCTGCTAAAAAATTGCCGCAGCTTGAGTTTCCTGTGGTTTCGAGATGTCTCCCCAGCATCCCTTCCTCACTTCAGCAGAGTTCCCTGAACTGGACCCTGGGATGGGGTTCTGATTCTCACTTTAAAGCCGTGCACAAAACAGAACAGATCTGGAAAAAGGCTAGCGGCACTTTTGGACAGACTGTCCTTTTGGCTGAGCCCTTCAGAAGCCTCTCATCTCATGTTGTGCTACCTACAGGAACAATTGTGAAAGACTTTGAAAGGGGCCAGACATTCCTTGGATCCCTTTTGATGGGATCCATGCCTTGTCTGAGGATCGGTCCAGGGTTATCTGATTGTATAGGGGCCTATGCCTTTTATGGCCTGATTATTTCATAATTCTGTGTAGATAGAATAGGTTTTGTCCTGTGAAGATGCCTTTGATTTCCTTCCTGGGGAAGAGGTCAGTGTGGCATCTATTAGAAAATGTACTTGGACAATCCTGAATGCCTGTATATGTGCCCTCCACCTTCTCCTTTGAATAAGTTATAACATCTCAGTGGTTCTCTCATTGTTTAGACTAAAACTATTTTTTATGTGTTCTTTTGTACTTATATTTGTACAAAGTCATGATTTTACCTTTAAAAAAATTACCTTTGAACACTCCCAACAGATGACATAATAGAAAAGCACTAATTCAGAATCTCAATTGCCAGGTTTAAATCTCTACTTTGCCACTTGCTGTTTCAGTTTCTTAATTTGTAAAATTGGCTGTACAGTTTGTAGCGGTGATTGAGAATTGTAATGACTCATACAACCTTTGGGACTGGAATAAAATAACCTGATACATTTGTCATAGTTTGGAATTCACCCTAGCAGTTTCAGGCTCCTGAGGCTTTTGGCTAATCTAGGAGAGACAGAGACACATCTGGTAGGCGGGAATGACACAGTTTCTCTCCTTGACCGAACCCTAGTAGGCTCCTGTGAGTTCTTTTTCAACTTGGCCTCATCCGTACGTCTCTCCTCAGCCCAATTTTAGCAAGAATCCGTTAAGTCAGCTTAGCCAGAATCCCCTACCCTCAACATCTGATCATCTTAATATCTAAATAAATTTCCCATCCCCTACTGTTCTCTAGGTGATATCCGATCACCCAGGCCTGCCTTCAGCAAGAATCCTGTTAGGTTGGTTTAGCCAGAATCCCCCCTTACCTCTGATCTTTTCTCTTGGTAATTTTCTACCCACTGGCCCTCTCCCACAGAGCCCTACTCTTTAGCTATAAATTTGCACTTTTTCTTGTTGTTATTCAGATGGGTTAGCCCAATCTCTCTTCTACTGCAAAACCCCATTGCAGCAGTCCCTATACCTGTTGTGATAGTCTTCAATAATGTCTTACAAGCGCCATGAGTAATTTTCTCTTTAACAGAAACTTAGGACAGTTTATCATCTTCATGCTGTCCCTATAATATCCCCCAAAGACTCCCTGGAAGAAAGCAATGCAGCCTTCAAGTTCATATTGAAGAACAATACTTTGGCCCAGGTTTAGAGAGACCACAGAAACCCATTTTCTACAATGTGGAATCAAGAGTAGGATTTGATCTCTTTCTTGTCACGTAGTCTTTACGACATATAGTCTTTGTGACATATCGTCTGGAACAAACAGCAACTGAACATGTCTGACCATCTCCAACGTTCTTTGGAGTGAAGCTCAGCACTCAGTGTTGAGGATTCTACCTGTATATCTTATTGTGGTCTGTGTTTGGGCCCCTGCTAAATAGGAAATAAGTATACAGTGGAATGCAACACAGATAAGGTTGATATCTTCCAAATATTCAGTCCAGAGGGGAGTCTAGGACCCTACTGAAACCTCAAAAGCTGAACATAAGCAGGAAGACTTTGGGAAAGTAGCCAGCAGCCTGTAAGTGCCAGCTATATTGATCAAGGAAACAAAAGGAAAGTCTATATACAGATTCTGGATTAATAAGACTTATGAGAAATGGGGAAAATTCTAAGTTCTCTTTGCCTGCATTGCTTATTTTTTTAATAGTTAGCCTTTATACCCTTCATATATTTATTTCCTAAATTTATTCACACTGAGGTTTACTCATTTATTCAATGGATGAATACTAAGGCCCTTTTAACCCACCAAACTCTGTGCTAGGTACTGGAGATAAAATGGTGATTCATAAGGTCCTTGCACTAGATTAGCTCAGAGGCTAATGGATTTACTTGCTATATTTCCCGAGGAATCATGTGGTCCTTTTATGCTTATCCCAAATGAATGAATCGATGACCGTGAAATTTCAGGCATCAGTTACAGTCTAGAAGTGGAGATATTTAGCATATGTGGTAGTGGATTGTATTGTGATGAGTTCCTAAAATGCCTATAGGCAGCAGACTGTTCTACCTCCCCAGAAGGCAGTCTTGCCTTGAAGGGAGCTAGAAGCATGTGGCCCAGCAAAAAGAGGAGGGCTTTGGAGAGCCTTAGCCCCAGTTTCATGACTTACAGTGTGACTTTTGGTGAATGTCTTAATTTCTCCAAACTTCAGCACTTTAATCTGTAAAACAAGAATGCAAATGCCTATTTCACAGTGTCATCGTGAGAATTAAACACAACAACCTCTGCTAATGCAAGCATGCAGAGTAAACAGTGCTGGCAAGTTTTGTGCATGGTGTAGCTTTTAATAGAAGTTCCTTGAACCACTACTTTCTGTACCTGCGATAGACAAACTCCACCTCACTGCTGTGACTTTGTGGCACGTTTATTTGGTTCAGTATGTTCATCTATGTTACTCTTGCCTGAGATGTTCTTGGAAGGAAATGAAACCACCATCACATTGTCTTCAACTGGTGCCTGACCCCTTCAGCTGGGGACCGATAAGGTTCTGCTTATTTTGAGCTGGGATAATGTCCTTATTGTAAATTGTTGGTTCCCGGCTATATCCCCTCAGTCTCCTGGGAGATCAACAGAGAGCATACGGTCTCTTGAGCTTTCCTGTCGGAAGGTTTTCTCTGGGTGTGGAATATGGTCTCCCTGTAGGACAAGCCAGAGGCCCTAGGGAGGTCCTGCTGCAGAAGGGGACCTCAGCCAGCGATGAGAGAAGGAAGTCTGTGGCCAACTTCGCCAGCTTCTTCACTCATCCATGGAACGACTCTAACTTGTCTCCACGCAGTCTCTTGGGCAGTGCCTAGTGGGACTGAGTACAAGTCATTCACAACAGTTACCTGTTCACTAACAGACCCATTGCCTTGCATTTCCTCCCTTCCTGCACAGAGCTTTCTGAGATGATCTTGTACCCAGATCTGTGTCTTGGGGTCTGATTCAGGGGAATGTAAGCTGAAACCATCTGTGAGGTAGACCAGACTGGGGAAGCTGGAAGTATAATGCTGAGCGGTGGTCTTTGAGAGAAGGGCTCTACATAGGTCCGGAGCACTCTCATCTGATCATCAAGCCTAAAGGCAAGACTGAAGTTGTAAACAGGACCTGTGGCCAAGAATCCGAATCCAGACAGAAATGAGGTTGGATCTGGTGCAGGCTGGGGTGCTCTCAACTTGTCTTTATTGTCTAGCTGGTATGTGCAAATATCAAGCAGGTTCGAGACGAGCAACCAGCGGCGCCAACAGTAGGGCTTTGGACGCTGCGGCTTGGTGGTGCGGCTTATTACTTGGCAACCTCCTTCCAGAATGAAGAACTATCTGTTTTGTCCCAGCTAGACAGAACAGTTGATTTTTGGTGGTGGCTCTTGAGACTGCAGAGATGTTAATATTTCATTGGCAGGTCCCATCCAGAAATGATAAATCCCCTCTCTGGATGAGACTCAGTACAAAAGCTGCTGGCTCATGGGTGCTTGGGGACTGCAGCGGATATTGGGATCTGTGCAGATAAATTTTTTAACCTTGATAGAGTCAGTGGGAGTTTAATGAGTAACAGAGATTGTAGCAAAGGAGATAAATATGTAGGGGACCAGAAGATAATTATAACATTTCCTTACTTCGCTAGACTTGGGAAACGGGATGAATTCAAGGGTGAGACATATTCTAATTCAAGGAAAGACATGGATGAGAATGTAATGGCTGTCCCCTCCTGCCCCACTTCTCCTTCATCAAGAAAATAAAAATGAGCATTTTGTGCCATGATGCGGGAGGAATTTAATTGGGTGCTGATGATTCAATTTAGCTTGTAAAATTAGCTGCCAGAAAGACTACGTGTGCCAAAAGAATCAGCCTTGCTGTCTTTTCCTGAACTTGTTGACACATTTGACACAAATTAGCTATCAATTTATGGGACTACAGATGACTGAGTTCACGTGTTTTGGCACGTGTCCTGGAGAGTGAATGGCCAAACTCAAGCCCAAAGAAGTTGATCAGCTGACCTCAACAAAGCCACTTCCTTAGTGTCACTCTTCATTCCAGAAGAATGAGCGGAGAATAGAACTCTAATCTTTGTTACCCTGTTAAGTGGTAACTCAGCATTCAGATGTCATTTATTTACCTATCCAAAACAGAGACCTTGCAGTGTAGGCGTGCTCCCAGCAGATGGGGGACACCCTGTGATCATGAATCTGAGCTAAGAGAAAGGAAACACTTAGCTGTGGACTTCATAATTATTATCTTGTTTAGCCTCTATAACAACCCTATGAGTTATTCTTTTTATTCCCTTCTTCAGATAGAAAAGATTGAAAAAGTTGACTAAGTTGTCCAGGTTCATACTGCCAGCAAAGGGCAGAGCAGGAATTAAAATCCATGAACCTCAACTAGGACCCAAGTCGGCTGACCTTCCCAGGTACACTTGCTACCCTGCTTATACTGCAGCCTGCCTTCCAATTCTGTTTGGACTGGGTATCCCTACAGGCATCATTGTTAACAACCAGACAACTCTTCCTGGCTATATATCTCTTTTTCAAAGCTTTTATTTATTTATTTTTAGAGAGAGGGGAAAGGAAGGAGAGAGGGATTGAAACATCCCTGTGTGGTTGCCTCTCACAAGCCACCTACTGGGGACCTGGCCTGCAACCTAGGCATGTGCTCTGACTGGGAATTGAACCAGGGACCCTTTGGTTCTCAGGCCAGCACTCAATCCAATGAGCCATACCAGCTTGGGCCTCCCTGGCTATATTTCTAAGCTGTCATTTTCCAAGAGGTCTTTAGAAATGAGAGTTAATGGGATTACCTGATCTATCTGTAGTTCTGAGCTAAGCTCATCAGCTGAGCGAGCACTTCTCTAGTGGATGTTGAATCTCTTTCCTCCAGTATCTGAATTCTTTCCAGTTGGCTGGACTTCTGGTAAGCATGACGCACTGGCATCCTGAGGTCAGGGAGGGACACTGGAATCCATGTTGGGTCAAGGTAAGGAAGGTGCAACCACACACTCACCCCTCTCTAGCTTCTGAGCTTGAGATGTTCCTGAGACACCTCATGCCCAGCCTTGCCTTTCATTCGTGAGATGCTGCATGCACTAAGATCAATACAGCCTCTTCCACCCCTGCTCTGCTACTCCGCACAGGCATGATGTCTGAAGCTCCTGACTTCCTTGCTGTCTTCCTTGGTGTCTCCTTCCATACTGGCACTTTTTGCTCCTTCCTGATTGAGGAATCTTGGGAAAGAATTGGCTCAGTTGACAGTCTGGCTTCTAATTACCTTAATGAGTCTCAGTTTCCATTTATTAACTTGGCAAGAGAAAAGCCTACCCTACTAATGATTCAGTGACATCATTCATCATTGTTTTACACGCATTTACCAGATAAGCTTAGGATGACTAATAGAGAACTCATACCCATTCTCTTGGCGTGGGTACTGGTTATTTATCACTGCTCCTGAATGTTTGAAATCTGCTTTCTCTGTTGAGGTGCCCATTTAGCTGTCCTACTCTAGGTCTGGAAGATTTTTCAGGATTCTGATTGAGACTGTGAGTCCCAAGTCTGATTATCAGAATTGTCTGGGAGGAATATTTTACTCCCCACCTTAGAAACACAAAGTTAGGATCAGGGGCAAGGATCTCTGTAATTTCAAAATGCTCCCTCTGGGTTTTCACTTACCACCAAGTTTGAACATCACTGTCCCAAGGATCCTTGGACAGGCCAACACTTCCACCCTGTACCGAAGTAGATTGATTTCCTATGAAAGTATGTAAAAATATGCTAGTTTTCAACCCAAATCATTCATTCCTTGGTTCATTTAGTGAATTAAATTTTTTTTTGTACTAGAGCTAATAATTGCAGGGATTCAAGTATGGGTGAAATAACTCAAAGTCCAAAGTCCTATTGTGTATCTTGAGAATCAATATCATAAAATAAAGGGTATCCAGCCTTACTTTTCCAGATACAGGTATATGATTAGTTTAGAATTGGCTTGTTTATTTGTGTTTGTGTGAAGGGCCAAAAGAGAATGTCATTCTGATTGATAGAGTGACTAGATTCTATTTCAGACTAATTTTGACTAATTCTTCTGTATTGCTCTGTTGGTCTAGACTTGGGATCTCATCAACATATGCCCAGTCTCTTGCAATATATACTTCTTTGTCTGAAAGAGTGCTTCCCATCTTGTTTAAGAAACTTTGAAAAGGAAATTGCTGCTTATTATACAAATAGTATCTTCTCAGTTTACCCGGCATTAATGAAGCTTTCCGAAGACTCCTTAGGACAGCAGGCAGTGGCCTTGGGCAGAGCTGTGATACTTTAGGAAGTCACTTAGGGTTTCCTGCGCTTTCCTCTGACCATTCAGCATTCACAGTCAGTATATTAAAAAATCAAGTCTGTGTTTCTCACACGGGGTGCATATATTTGTGGGTGGGTGGGAGTAGGTGCGTCTACATTCACTGAGCTTCCATCGTATTCCTGGGACTGTGCTAAATGCCCTACCGACATCTTTCCAATTAATTCTTGCCACCTCTCTGTGAGTGGGTGAGTGGGTAGGCATCATTGGCTCCATTTTACAGATGAGGCTATTTAGGCTCAGAGAGGTTAAATAACTGGCAGGTCAGGAGTAGAACCCACATGGCAACTCAGGTCTGTTTGACCCCAAAGTCCTTGAACTTTTCTGTGACTTCACATCTATACACGAGCATAGTATCTCCACTGGCAACATATTCAGATAAATGTTTTTGAAAAAGGAAAGCTTAACACAAACTTAGGGCCAGAACTTATAGTCAAAAGTACTTTCTTTCATCTGAAATAAACCCTTTAATTTATTAGAGTGCTGCCTTTCAGTTAGAGATAATGTACTTGAAAATTTCAAGGATGAGCAAATTGCAATCTCAGACTTCTGAGGACCTTGCCTTACCTGATATTTTCACAGAATAATACTTCTCCAAATGGCACCCTTATTTAAACTGACAGTGTACGTCCCTTTGCAATAGAATTACAATAGGCCTTACATTTTATTTAATGAAAAATTCAATAAAAGCTATTTTCTGTTTACAGGCATCAGCCTAAATGAGAGCTTTATTTTATGTGGAGATAGCCCAAGACAAACTGTGGTTCAATATCTGCTGACCTCTGCTCTATTCCCCTCCTGAAATCATGCTACCCCTCCTTCTTAGCTATTCCTTCCATTTGAAAAGTTCACCCCCTCCTTTCATTCGAGGTGACTCATCTTTCTGAACCCTCAGCTCAGGGCTTGGTGCCTCTGGAACACCTTAGACAGTTCTGCGCATTGCCATCCTGCCGCCCCCTCAACACCGCCAGCTCAGTGAGCTCAACAGAAAGATAACACAGGCCATGGATGCAAGTCCCATATGTAATTTAAATTTTTCTAATAACCTCGTAAAAAAGAAGCAGATGGCGTTAATTTTAATAATATATTTCATTTAACCCAATATATCCAAAGTATTATCATTTCTATATGTAATCTACATAAAAGTCATTATTAAGATACTTTGCATCCTTTCGTTTATATGAAGACTTCAAAGCATGGACTGTGTTTTATGTCTTCAGCACCCATCTCAATCTGGACTAGCCCCAGAGTGCTGGGAACGTACATGTGCCTGCTGGCTACCAGACTGGAGAATACAGCTTGAGTCCTGCCTTCTGTGGTATTTACTTTATATTCTGCTAGGCAGGCCATTTTCAGTGTGGCATAGTGATGAGAAGAAAGAGGGGATGCGAGTTTGAATCTCCTTCATTTGCTAATTGGATGATCTTGGGGAACATTCACACACTGTAAACATCAGTTTCTTCATCAGCAAAATGGAAATATTTTTACTGCCGCTTCCACCACACACACTAAGCTTCTGTGAGGAATGAATAAGGTCGTATATGTTGATCCCAGGGCTTGGTACAAAGTGAGATATTTAATCAATACTAGTAATAATGGTAGCTTTTTATCTTTATATTTCCTGCTCAAATTCCATCTCCCCATGAGGGCTTCTTAAAATATTCAAGGTTGAGAGACTTTATTTTAGCAGCTGCTGCACTGCATTGTGGTTATCGCAGCCAGCGCTGGGATTTTGTCAGTGATGCACGCACATGCTCTTTTCGCCTATTTTGTTTTATGAGCATCTCAAGGGAAGAGTCTCTCTGTTTTGTTTATCTGAGAACCTGGAGCAATGTCTATCAAAGAACAAACTGTCAATAAAGGTTGAGCAAATGAATGAAAATCACATGTTACTGTTATTAATTGGTCATATGTGGATCTCTTGCCTCCCCAATAGTAAGTGGACAGCTGTTGGACTTATCCAATGAATTAATTAAAAAAAAAACCCCACCATCAGAATGTATGGATGATCAGATCTGGAAGAATGAATTGTCAAAAATGGTTCCTGACTTGTGTGATCATATTACTAAGGCCATCTTTCACTGAGATACAGATTACAGGAAACAACACAGATTTTTGGGGAAATACTGGTTAAGGTTTAGACATGTTGGATTTAGGTTTCAGTACGAAATCAAAGTATCTACACCCAGCAGGCAGTTGAATATTCAGGTTTGGAGCTCAGAAGAGGAGCGCAGGGTAAAGAACGGCTTTGAGAGTCATCCCTCAAATGCTGTCCTTAAGGGGTGAGGGGAAGATCCTGAGTTTCTGCCTTCAGCCATCCTCTCTCCTTCCTGAGAGAATGTTGTATGCTAGGATCGGCCAGAGGAAGGACATGAGATGAAGACTGAGAAGGGACAGGGCAGTCAGGAGGAGGCCCAGGAATGAGAGGTGGCAGAGCAGCCAAGGGATGAAGTGCTTAAGACTTCTTAAGGTCTGGGGCAGTCAAGCTCATGGTTCAAGTTCTATTCCATTTTTTGTTTCTGATTTCTTAGGCTTGTTTCCTTCTTCCTGGGTGGCTTTCCACGTCTTACTGCTTTTTAATTTCTGATGCTCATTCTCCCTGGTGTGAGTCATAATAGTCCCTTCGATCTAGGCCTTTGATGAAGGGCCTAGAGAGTTTACAAGGACCCCAAGAATTGGTGTGCTGGCTTTGATTCACCTGGGTGACTTCCAGTAGCTGCCAATTGTGGTACCAGAATGGATTCAATTAATGGTAATAAACTCATTTCATCTACTGTCTGAGAAAACAAGGCAAGAAAAGCAATTTAAAAACCAAACATTTATTTGGTGCCTACAGCATTCAAATCGCTATTTCATTATTGTCAATCAACCTGGGGAAAAATATCCCCATTTTACAGATGAGGAAGTTACACCTCAGAGGGACGGAATAATTTACCTAACTAGTAAAAAGGAAGGCCCAAACTCAAACTTCGGTCTCTCTGACTTGGAAGCCCAGGCTGTGTCTAGGACCCTCACCCAATGATTTCATGATGTTATTTTCATTTTATTAACTTTCTATATAAAAGTAAAATTTCAGGACAGCTGCCTTTTGGTAGATTATTCAGCCTCTATATAAATGCAAATTTGACTCCTCATATGGGGATTTGCATGAGCTCTAAATTAACATGAGACCCTAGTGAATATGTCCTCTTCATTAAAAG
The DNA here is from genome assembly GCA_028533065.1 of Trachops cirrhosus. Lineage (NCBI taxonomy): Eukaryota > Metazoa > Chordata > Mammalia > Chiroptera > Phyllostomidae > Trachops > Trachops cirrhosus. The sequence goes on along the minus strand of CM052542.1, from coordinate 144,305,714 downwards.
GTATGATGCATTGTTCTTCCCTGAAAGGCATAATTTTCTCAGGAGTGCTTCAGGTCTGAGTTTATTTCCTCCTAGCTTCTCCTTCTCAGTAGGCTGCTATTTTAGCCTTCCCTGGGAATGATGATTCAGATTTCTGAGGTTACTGCTAAGTAAGTGTCAAGCTCCCATATTGCAGTATCTGTATTCATTTTTACCTGGAAGCCAGGCGTAGCAGAACTTTTATATTACAGTTAAGTTAGTGAATGAGTGTCTTGGACTTCCATAACTGGAACCAGGAATTTGCTCAGAGTGCCTCTCTGAGTGCGCAGTTGCTTATGGGTTGTCCGTTGCTACAATTTTGCATTAGACTTGAGCTTCTGTTACTTTTATATATGAAGTGCATGTTCCAGTTGCTTGGGGAGTATTGAAAAAAAAAATCCCAAAGTCCAGGCCACTCTCCAGAGCAATTAAAATAAAATCTCTGAGGGGACTCAAGGATCAGTATTGTTGATGCTCCTCAGGTCATTTCAATGTAGATAGTCAGAGGTTGAGACCCACTCTCTTCAAAGTTTCTAGACTAAAAATGGTTTTCAACTTTGCTACACATCATAATAATCTAGATAGTTATTAAAAACATACCCTTCCAGGCCACACCTATGATTTAATAGGTCTTTGGTAGGGCTTAAGCATCAATACTTTTAAGGAGCTTTTCAGGTTATTGTACCTTCAGCAGGGGTGAAGCTGAGTCTGGAGTAGTAGTGCCCAGACCACTTCTCATCCCGAAAGGCAGTCGTGAATGCCCTGGGGATCTTCTTTAAACACAGAGGGCAGAACCTCCCCACAGAGATGCTGGTCCCGTTGGTCTGGGGTGGGCCTGTGATTGTGTGTTTCTAACAAGCTCTCGGGTAACGCTGCTCATCCTTAGATCCCTCTGCAAGCAGCTCTGGCCAATCACCTGCCTCACCATGCTGATCAGCCAGTGAGCCTTCCAGGGGGCTAAGTAATAGTTGGTAGGTGGGAACACACTTTCTCCTCTTTCGATGTCTGACTGGTGTCTCACGGTCATCGAGTATATTGACTTGAGAGTCACAAGTTCTTGGGTTTGTTCCCCCTCTCTGCTTCAATGCTTTGTTGCTATGAGACATGGGCCAGGGCAAGAGAGATTATGTCTCCTTAACTGTAAAGCAAAGGTGTTAATAGTACCTACTTCAAGAGTAATTGTAAGGATTAATAGAAATGCTACACACAAAGTCATTAGGCACAGTGCTTGACCGCTGTAAGTGGTAACCAGTGTGGAGGAGCATCTATTACATCCACGAGATATCAGGTTTTTCAGTATATTTCAGCCTCAGGACCTTTCCTTCAAATGGAACTTACGTGGAACCTCCATATATGTAGACTAGATGAGGTTAAATCCATTCTTAAAGTACCTGTGTGCCCAGCATCTGGAATGCCTCTGCTTCTCCCCTAAACTTCCACATCCTTAACCAAAGCAGCACGTGTGACATCGTCTTTGAATATACCAAGTATAGTCCAAACTACTCATTTGTAAAACCCAGAAGCGGCTTACCCATGGTCACGCAACTAGTGATTGGTAAAGCCTGCTTCTGACCCCTCGGGCTTGCTTTTAGTTAAGTTCTCATTGGTCATCAAATGACTGAGGAATTAGAACGAAGGGGCCACATTGCTAGATCCATCTTCCTTTTCACACAGAGACTTTTTTATCAACTGAGTTTTAATTTTATAATCCATACAGGCTTGTAGTGAGGAAAATGAATATAAAAGAGAAATTGTTATGACTCCCATCCTCACTCTAAAATACAGCCATTATAGATAATTTCCTGGATGTTTTTCAGAAATTTTCCATGTATATGTAATATATAAAATATCTATAAACATTTATACAAACAGAAACAAACTATTTGTGCTATTTCATTTCCAGCTTTTTTCACCTAATAATGGTTTTGCCATTCATTCGTACAGCACATAGATCTGCTTGAATGTTTTTCATTGTTTCGCTATATATATTTATTATTATTATTATTGTTATTATTTTAATTTAGCCTGTCTTCCTGGTGATGGACATCAGGTTGTTTATCGTTGTAGGTACGGTTGTGCTTACATACTTGAGTACCTATTTCCCGATTCCTAGAAGTAGAATTTGTAGGGTGAGTATGTCTGCATGCTCGGCATTCCTTCAGCTTTGCTACACTGAACTGTAATTTCTTCCATGGGCCTGTGAGTTAATCACCCTTGAGAAAAAACAAAGGAGCTCCCAAAGTGGCAGACTCATTCCACAACATTAGCCTTTCTCATCCTGGTCTGGCTTGCAGAGGCTGAAAATTTCAGCTCCAGCTCCGGGTGTTTTGCTCTGAGGACTAAATGGAGCAAACGTTGTACCCTCAGTTCCCACTAAGAGAAAAAAAACAACAACTCTATGCTATCTACAAGAGACACACTTTCAAATTAAAGAAATTCATAGGTTAAAAATAAATGAATCTTTAAAAATATAGCTGGAAATAATAAATATAAGTGGGCTGAAAAAGCTATATCAATATGAGCTAGACTTAAGGACAAAGCATTATAAAGAGGAACATTCCATGGTGATAAAGAGATCAATTTCTTAGAAAGACACAATCATAAATCTGCATTGTTAGTGACTAGAATTGTTTATTATTAGTAACATAGACTCAAAGTTAATGTACTGATGTCTCATTAAAAACAAAATGGTTATTTACAGGCCCAAATAGCCTATGTCTCCTTCCCCTCTCCCAGAGCCTCTTGGCTTACCAGTAACTCCGTTGTGTCCTAAAACGCGCAAAAGGACATTATTTCTCATTAATAATTCTATCTGCTGGGTGGGTGGGCCTGAAAACGGAGGAATCCGAAACATGCACCCTGATCTGTGAATTTCCCAGTGGGCAAAGTTGTTCAGTGATTTTTCAAATACTGCAGCTAAAAAAGGGAGAATGGGTTTCGAGCCATGATTAATGCCCCCGCATTGCCCCGGATCCCGGATCCCGGATGCCTTACTTCCTCAGCTCATCACGGTAAGTAATTACCTGTCTGATCCCGGACAAGTCCTTCTGTTTGGCCCAAGTCAGCTATTGATCATTTATTTAAGAATTGCATACACCAGAGAAGGTGAAAAAAACTTCGCGAAATTAAATTTTTCTTGAGCCCACTGTGGTCATGAATAAATATCTTTCATTTCAGGCAATTTACATCAGCAACTGCTTAGCAGTGGGAATTTGTTTACCACTTCTGACCTGCTCCACTGAAAATTGGTTTTCTAACCACTCTGAGAGTGGCAGTTTTAAATTGACACATTAAATTTTCAAAGTTGTATTTGACTTCCTGTCTGCAGCTCGCGGCGCAGCTCAGTGCTCTGACAAATGTGCGCTGGTGTTCGGCTTAGAAACCCAGGAGGCTCCCAGGGCTCTGCTCCTGGAAGCACATGCTTACCACAGGGGCTGCGACACTGGGCAGTAGGTCCCTTAACTGGAAGATGCAGGACGTGGTGATTTTTGAGCGATCATGGTTTGAATCCAAGCAGATCATTTAGAGCCAGCTTATTTTTACTGGAGTTCCCTAAATGTGAATCTTCATGAGCCGTGAATATAGTACACAGCTACTTCTAACAATTTAAAAAATATCTCTCAATAGCCTGAGTCAGAGAAGTTGCTATGAGAAGTAGTCATTCTTCTTCATAGTGTACAAATCCACGTGTGTGTGTGTGTGTGTGTGCATCTACCTGTTTGTAAACGTCAGGTATTCTTATTGCTAACATATTCCTATTAATCTGCAAGCATTTTATTATTAATTACTCAGTACTAACAACTCCCTGAGGTCTTAAAACAATCCTTTTTGACAAGGGATTTGCTGCTACTCAGAAACATAATTCTGTACCACCATTTAATAGGCAGCCCCCCAAGTTTCTCTTCGGTGCGCCATTCAGATTGGTTCAAGCAAGCAGGACCTTTGAACTTGAATGCAGCACTCAAATACAATGAAAGTCAAGTTTAACAGTAAGGAGCTAAGGCAAAGATACAGCATTGCATTCATAAAGTTTTGCTTTTGAAATTTCCCAGCTCAACAAAGACATCTACAACCTTGGGGTTTACTCCAGCTTATTTATAATAATTGAGTAGTATCTCTAGTGTTTGAGGAGACAGTTTTCTGCAGTTCTTTTCCTTTAAATTTTGATTTTCCAAAGTCACAGACAAAATCCTATGAAGATCCTCTTCTAGGAAAAGCAAGATTGCAAAGTGCAGTTATAGAGTTTCTAAGCACATGGTCAAGGGACAGCCTCGGTTACTGAGGGGAAGGCTGGGTTAGGGTGCAGGAATGGCAGAAAACGAGTAGTATGGCTGTCACTGGCTCTTGTTGGCCTCTCAAATTTGCCAATCCTTAAATCTCAGGGATATGATCAAGACCCGTCACCTATGTGAGCTAGGAAAAGTGCTTTGTGGGCACAAGGAGAAATAATCAGGGCAGAATTTTATTTAAAAGATTACATGATAGAGACCTGATTGGCACTAGGGCCTGAAGTTTATATAACCTCCCATAGTTTTGAGGAATAGATTTAGTGTTGAAATTTTCTACTGTAAATTTGATTTTTTTCTCTGACCTCAAAATGATGGGTGAGGCAGAAAATGCATGCCTTCCAAGCAAACTCTAGAATTTAAATTTTTAAGTGGGTACACAGTAACCACTTTCATGAGTAAATATATAAAACGCACAATGATCATATCGACATAATTCAAAACAAGTCCCAGATCCCAGGAAGGAATGCAGACTGTGACAAAAGAATCTAAATGTATCACAAATGTACGAAGCAATGTACCAAAGGAGGTAGGAGGAGAAAGTGATCTCCCAAGGGATGTTGGAAATGGGTGACCTCTGTAAGACTACAGGCCAAAAGAACTCCGCCGAAGAATAGCACCCTAGTTGATAAAGTTCTTTGCCACGAAAGCATGGGCCATTAATTCTGATACTGCTCCATGTGGCTACTTGAATAATTAAAGAAACTTAACAAAAAGGATCATTTGCCAAAAAAGAGGGGGCAGAATGAAACAGAATAATGACCCACCAGAGCTGCCCAAGTCATAATCCATGGAACCTGAGTACATATTAGGTTGTACAACAAAGGGGGCTCCGAGTTGTTAATCAACTGATTTTAAAACTGGGAGAGTATCCTGGATTAGCTGGGTGGACCCTGTGTAAATTATCAGGATCTTTAAAAGTAGGAGAGGAAAGCAGAAGATGAGAGTGAGAGGGAGATGTGACTCCAGAATGGTCAGACGTGCAACTCTGCTGATTTTGGACAGAGTAAGAAAGGCCTGGTCCCTGGAGTGTGGGTGGCTTCTGCAGGATGAAAAAGGCAGGGCACAGATCCTCCTCCCAGGCCTCCAGAACTAGCAACGCAGTTTTATCAATGTTTCACATTTAGCCCAGTGAGACCAATATCTAACCCATGGAACTCTAAGATAATAAATCTGTGCTCTCTTTAGCCACTCGGTTCATGGTAATGATTTACAGCAGCAATAAGAAAATAATGCAGAGACTTTTAGCTTAATAACACACAGGAAATGTGCTACGAGGAGGCTCATTTCAACTGTGCAAAATGGCTGAATGCCTTGTCGTTGTTAGATCCCATGGAGTTTTAAGGGACACCCAACCGCAAATTTTACCCCTCACCTCCACTAACTACTTAAATGATGAGCTAAAGATTAAAGAAAGGGGAGCAGAGGAATTAAAGGGATTTCAGAACCACGGGGAGAAGAGAGGCAATTAAGAGAGTGCCCAAGAGGGCTGTTTCTGAAGGGAACCAGGATGTGCCCCAACATACACTACCTGGGCATAAAGATTGTTTTGAACTGAAGGCGTTAAGCTGTCTGCTCTCCTCCCCTCTGTCTAAAAGTAAGACACAAATTCCCACCCACAAAGGTGTTTGTCTCCCTCTCTTCTCCTCTCAGGAACAGCACTACTCCGGAGACAACTCTTGGTTGACTGATCTGCATAACAAACCTCCCCGAACAACCCTGTTCAGTTTACATCTCTTAGTCTCTTTGGCATCACTCCGTTCACCCACCCCAGGCCCAAACACCTTTTTCCTTTGTCTATCATCTTCTCCACACCCCATTACTCTCTCAGATGAAATATAAGCTCCAAATTTCTTTGTGAACTCCCATGTCTATGCAAGTAATTACATCTGTTGGGGCTTTTTTCCCCCTCCTGTAAATCTGTCTTTTATTAGTTTGCCACTGAACCTAGAAAGATAGAGGGAGAAATGCTTTCCTCCCCTGTATGGGTTTTTCACAATTGAGGTAAGCTGCCATGTAAAATGTCTTTGAAGCTGAGATTAAGGCGCAGGCCTAGTTAGAAGCTAGTGATGAACTGAAGGAAAAACTGGAACCACTCCTAAGACCCTATTTTCTTTAGATTTCAAAAAGTTTGGGAAATCAAACTAACCTTAAATAAAAGACTACTTTGGACATTCCTCTGGACTGCATCAGTGTGCGTGAACAGCTGACAGTATGGGTATTTGGCCTGAGTTTCACATATATTTTCCCCTGTAATTTTCACAGTGACTTGATGTGGTAGGCACTGTTATTCAGATGTTCTAGGTGAGGAAACAGGGGCCCAGAGAAGTGGAATGACTTGTCTAAGTTCACAGAGCTGCAAAGTGGAGGGCCTCACGTTCAAATCTGGGTCTCTCAGTTTCCCAAACTCATCTCCCCTTCGCCTGCCGATCTCTCACATACAACGTGGTGAGTTGGACGGTAACAAGTGGCTGGGGTCAGGCTGGAGGACCTGAGGTTATTGCAGTGAGTGGGACAGGCAAGGGTGCCAACAGCCTGAGCTGGAGTGGCAGGTATTGGGATGGACTGCAAGGGAGAAAGCGGAAGACTTGTAAAGAAGTGCTGATGCCACCTGGGGATCGATCGACAATGGAGAAAAAGAGAGATCAATAACGACAATAAGATGACTATAACCTATTTCTTGATGAGTTGCATTTTCTACTGGGCCCTCCAGGGATGTGATAGATCCTTTTAGGCAACAAGTGGTTCAAAAGATGGTTGGTCCTAAAGCCAGTGGGTACCAAGGCATCTGTCTCTGAGGGAGAGGCAGCATGGAACAGCAATGTTTGACCACTGTCGTGTCTTCATTTGACCACTGGCTCAGCAAAAGTTGTACTCAGTCCATCTCCACTCTGAGGTCTGCCTCTCCTAAGTGAGGGAGGAGCTTGTATTACTACCCGCTTATAGGAGGCATCACTTAAAGTTCAGGGCCTCTGGAGGACTGGAGAATACCTACTTCTCCTTTTCTTCTTAGAGGCCAAGTTTAGGCCACGTCTTCTCATTCTTCCCAAAGAAACCAAGGAAGTAAAGTAATTTTGTTTCAAAATGCACTTCAGTGTCAAAGGCTGCCATTTACCTCTTCTCATTCCAGCTGAAATGATTAATATTCAGGTTGGTTCTGCGTAAAAGAATTAAGCTTGCTGGGTGTTCTCCAGCCATTTATGCTAATTGCAGCTTCTCATTTGCATTTAAAAATTCATAAAAGTATTAAGAAACCCTTTCTACTGACTTAAAAACTATTGGACTAGGTGTTCGATGGCTCCTGCTCAGAAGAGAACAATTATTAAAATTTAATTAAACACAAAAATCTACATTTATCTCCAAAACTGGGAATATAAACAAACGTGCTACCAGTTAGAATGGGTCCATTAAATGCAATGAGTTACAATATGTTGTATTTTATGTGTAGCTGGGCAAGGGGACAGCGAGTAGAGAAAGACTAATGATGGGGTTAGGACACGCTGCCCAAAATATGCACGTTGGCATAGTGAATGCGTCAACCTGAAGAAGTCTGAGGGAACTGCCGGCGCAGGACGGCCACTGTGACCTTGTCCTCCCACCGACTTCTTCCCCTGAAATAGGTCATAAAGTCCTTACGTGAGAAATACCTTCCTATCCCTGGAGGAAAGGAGCATCCGCATCTCCGAAGACCAAGGGACACCAAAAAGAATCCTAAAACACAGGCCTTGTTAAGCTCCCCGCCCCCACAGCCCCCGTATCTAGTTTGCACTTAACTTACACTCCTTAACCTATCATGTTCTCCACGCAGGTCCGCCATTCATCAAACCTAGAGAAAAACACACTGATCTGTTTCTTTGCGTCTTTGTTTCCTTAGGAAGCTTCCTGTGTTATGTAAAACTTACATTAAAGAAATGTGTATGGTTTTCTCCTGTTCATCTGTCTTCGTTAGTTTCATTTTTAGGCCCAGCCAGGAACCCTAAGAGGGTTGAGTAACACTTCTTCCCCATTTACACTAACAAGATAGTGGAAAATTTCGAGTTCTTCTGCCTCCTTCCTCCCTGGAAGATGAAAACACCTCTTGGCTGGTAAGAAAGCCTGTGGGCCTCTGATACTGACCTACATTAGTCAAGGAACTTTCAGAAGCAGTCAGTTGTCCACTCAGAAAGTCATCTGCAGGCTCTTGCTCTAAGAAGACAATAATATGCCCAAAAAAGGAACCAAAAAGAGACCAGCATGGAAGATTCTCAATTGAGAGCAGATTCCCTAGGTTTGGTTTGTCCCCTCTCCCAGGAAATATGAGCCAGTGAAGTCGACTCTCCAAATTACAAGTGCTGTCCATGGCTTCTTTGGCTGCCACCCCCACTTTCCGTTCCTCACTCTGTCGGATGGGTTTTAAACTCGCTTGTGCGCCCCTGTTTGGCTGCAAATTTGTTGAGCTGAGGCATCCAGCGAGTCCGCAGTGGCCTGGCACGGAGCGCTGCCCCCCACTCCTGACTGCACTAGATGTGAGCTGTGGCTGCTGCCTTTGGCTTTCTGGCCGGGTAAAGCACACATTACCTAAGAATGGAAAATAGTTAGGAGGAAAGAAAAGTAGATTGCATTATTTTCAGAACCTCTAACCAAAATGTTTGTTTGCTGTCTAAATAAAGCAGGCTGCTCTGGTGCACCTAGAAAGCTGGCATTTGGGATGAATGATGTAGAAGTCTATAGCTAGTGCCTCGGGAGTCTGTCAAATCTGAGAAATGGATTTTCCCTGGGCCAAAGTATCGGGCATGTTCTAGGTCCTCAATAGACATTAATTAAAGTCTGGACTTGATCATCATTTCTGGAAAAGAATCCCACTGTTGGCCAGGGGTGGAGTTGCTTCAACATTTAGCAGATACTTCTGAAAAGATCTAAAAATGGGAACTTGTGAGGTTGGTGTAGTCCTTATTCCTTCTCTCTGAGAGTGTTCTGCTGGAGCCGTTTGTTAATGCCATCTTGCTAATCACTCATGCTAACACTATGGGGAAGGTGGTATTGTCATCATTTTATAGACAGTAGAAATGAGGCACAGAGAAAGCAAGCACACATTCTAAGGCCATGTAGTTAGTAAGTTGCAGAGCAAGGATTTGAACCCAGATCTGTCTGGATGCAAATCTCATGTTCTTGAGCACTGCTCTTGCAAGGAGTGGCACGGGCAAGATCTCCTGGTGCTGAAGGGTAAGACTAAAATCAGTACTCACCTCTTTTCTTCTTATTATTTATGAAAACCAAAATATGGATTATAGCCCTTGTCCCCAGTAATGAATTGAAAGGAAGGAGAGCAGGTGGGGTGAGGGGGCCCTGTCCCCATCACTCAGCATCTTACCAAGCCAAAACCTTGTTTCCACCAGCTACCTCGGCTTCCTAAGCCTCCAGATGTTGGCAGGGTAGTGGGCTCTGCTTTATGGCCTCTGCTTGAAAGTTAGGGGTTGATGAAAGCAGGTCATCTGTCTCAGGAATAGTAAAATCATCCCATTGCCAAATACACCTCCCCATGATTTGGTGAGCAAAATGACTCCCACGTCTAATTTATCGGCTTGTTGAAACATGGGCTGTAGAAGGAGCTGCTGTAGTACCCCTGACTGCCTGGTAACCAAATGGAACGTGGAATACTTCATTACCCTTCAATTTTTACACTAATTCTGAACCTAATTATTGCTGTTGCCTCCCACTGCTCAGGGTGAACCGGGTGGCAACTTATTATGGTTGCCTTAGCCTTTTCTGCCACCTAAATATGTGTGTCAGCTGCGGCCTCCTAAAGCTTAAGGGATTAGTAATGAGCGAGAGATGAGTGAGGCTGAACAGAGAGAGATGGCCTCTGATTATGAAATTTGATGTGTTAGAAACATTGCTTTGCAAGTGCGAACTCTGATTCTATTTCCCGAGGGGGTGCGTTGATTCTGAGAAAAAGCTCTGAAGAAATGGAACAAGGAGAATGATCTCACATGGGTCCAGAGCTCTGCATTTACTCTCATGTATGTGACCTCCTTGGACTCTCACCCTCTCTTACTGAAGGTTTGTTACTTTATAGTGGCAGATCTGTGGCCTTTTGAGGGGGAATAGGCCCTTTCTTCACAGAGCCACCTGTTATAAAAGCAACTCCAAACAGGCCACTCACATGGAAATTGTTGTTTGTGTCCCTAACAGTGACAGTTTTTGAGAACAAAAGAGGGTGCCGAAATAATCAGTAGGCGTGAACTGGGTCTATAACATGTGTCAACTGGGACTCTCCTGGGCAGAGTAGGACAATGGCACGATGGTCACACTGGGATCTTCCCCAATAAGAATCAAGCGGAAAACTTCAGCTGGAAGCCCTTAATTTTTAAGAGCACAGGGAGGCTGTGCAGCGTAAAATGTGGGACTTGAACCACCCGTGCAGACTGGTAGCCGTTGAAGTCAGTGCCACGGGGGATCCCAGGGTTTCCACAGCAGTGAGATGAGAAGAAAAGGTGGCAGTGGGTAATAGGACTGGGTAGGGTTCTGGGCAGAACTGAAGCTTGCCACTGGCTAGAAGACCAGATTGAATAGAAAGCTGGTTGAAAAATGTGGCTTCATCATGAACGCTTCACTAAACAATAAAGAAGGAATGGCTTAGAGTTTTCTCAACGGTGGCCAGCCTAGGACCCCAGCCTTTTCCCGGCCTCTCCCCAACCCGCCTTATTTAGGTGTCTAGATCACTGAGCTTATAATGCAGGTTACCTCATCCAGGCTTCCAAGGTGAGATTTAGAGTACTCAAAAGCAAATAGTAGCCCCCTTGAATAGGCCACACAGAACATATCCAGCTTGTCTAAGGGCTACCATTACGCTCGGGGAAGCGATTCTAGACGGGAAAACAAAAAGCGGCAAAAATGCAACGGACCTGGGACCAAAAGCAAGGTGCTGTTCTTAAGTGGCCTGGAAAGAACATACTCTTGAAACAAAAGGGAATGCCGGGTTAAGCAAAAGGAGATTTACAGCTGTCCATACGAAAAATAACACAATAATTAATAAATAATAATACAAGAATAAACTCTGTTTCATGTACTCATAACTGTAAATTTACTTTTTTCCCACCCTGTACATCAATTTTAAACAAGCAGGTCCTTGATAACTTTTAAAATGTGTTCTCTGTAAAATATGTTCTCAGACAAAAAAATTTCAGTCACAATGATGGTTAACATTTATTGAGCACTTATTCTGTGCCAAGCACTATTCAAAACATTTTACATGTATTTTGTCACTTAACATATAGGAAGAAATAAAAGGAATCTCAATGAATTTAAATAAACAGAAATGGACAAAAACTAGGCAGGGGTGGAAATGGGAGGGAGGTGGGGAGGGCTGGGGGTGGGCTGGGATGGAAGCAAAAGACAGAAAACTGTACATGAACAACAATTAAAATAAAATTAAATAAACTGAAATTAAAATTGCAATGGCCGATTTTGAATCCATATTAGAAACACCAAGGAACTGATTGATATCTGGGAAAAATTTAATTCTTGGTATAGAAAAGAATTTCTTTTAATATGTATGAGAAAAAGGCAAAAATAAAAAGTATTGCAATGGTTATACATTTGGACATCAAGCAAAATGCATAAAGCAAAAAAGCTAATAATAACACAAGGAGAAAATGACAGAAAGCCAAAAAGGCAGCGGTGACTTGCACACGTTTCTTGGCATCTGCCAAGAGATGAAAGTAAATAGGTACAGTGGAGGAATGAAAGGAAAACTTTATGGTTAACTGAACAAACATATACCAAACTTTATACCATCTTCATTTAAGTTCTAATAAAGCACATACCAAAACATGCATATACATTAGGCCTAAAAAAGGATCCAAATGATTCCAACAAATTAGAAATCAAGATCACATCCTTTATCTTCAGGCGATAATTTTCTATTCTAAAGGAAATATTACAACTAATAATAAACATCTATTTTACATATCTATTTTAAAATGCAAGTATTATAAATATAACCCAAAGAAAAAAGCAAAAAGAAATGACATAAAATTTAGAAGTTAACAATAAATTAACAATATATAGCCAAAGTTAAAGTCAGAAGTGAATTCTTATCCTTAAAATACTTTCATTATTAAAAATAACAAAACAAAAGAAGCTAAATGCTAAGCACAAAGGTTTAGATAAGAAAATCAATAAGCAAACAGTAAGAAGCAGAATGTAGAAACTAATGTAGATAAAAGGAAAACATTTTTGTTTTTAAAAGTACGATTTTTGAACCTTCATGGAAAGTTATACATTTCATACTGTTATAGAATGAAACAGTTCATATGAACTGTTACAGAATATAGTTAAAGAAAGAAATTCTCCTATTCCCAGTTAAAGTTTGCACTAAAACCTAAGAGTAGGGCAAATCAATCTTAATGATACATAAGTAATTTTATATTAAAATAACATTGTGATTTATTTTGCAAGTGAGATAAGAATAAAAAGTTCAACATATAAAGAGGGATTGAAACTTACCCTTATTTGTAAATGGTGATGATCCTCTGTCCCCCCAAAAAACTCAAACAGAAAATTGAAATTCATGTGAGTACTATGTTAGTAGTTATGTTATGTGAGTAATGCAGACACAGATGTCACTTCACTGTATACTAGTAAAAACCAATGATAAGAAACCAAGGTAAAGATATTATGCATAATGGTCATTAAAAATGCAAAAGTATCTGCAAATAACCTTATCAAACAAATATGTACAACCTATATGAAAGAAAAGTTTTAAAACTTCTAAAAAGCATAAAGACGTATTTCAAAAAAATAAATGACTAAAATTTGTTTGCTAGATGTTTAAGATTTTAAAGATTTCTATTCTAGACCATCTTAAATTTAAATTAAATGTCAAAATGCCATTGGAACATTTTAAAACATGAAATAAGGATAATCAAATTCATCTGGAAAAATAAAATTTAAAAAATGAGTATAACTAAGTATAATATGTTTTAAAGAAGGAAAGAAGAAAGGAAAAGAAAGGAAGGAAGGAAAAGGGAAAAGAAAAAGGAAAAGGAAAGAGAAGAGAAAAGATAATAGGGCAGGGATGTTTCACTCTACAAGCTATTAAATGGAATAGTATGAATGCATAAACACACATACACACTCACACATAACACACTCATACACACTCACGCATACACATCCACTCATGCTCACATAACTCCGTTTCTAATGTTGCCTCTGATAATCGTGGTAGAATCTTTGGTCGCTGTTTCATTCATTCACTCATTTACTCAGCCAGTGTTTATTTAATACCTACTTTGTGCCAGGGCTGTGCTGATACTGAGGACAGAATAATGAGCCCAGGCAAATCCACTCCTCCAGCTCCTGGAGGTTACCATAGTCCAGTCTAGTAGGAGAGATGAGCGTTAATCCAATTAGTGCACTACTGAATGAAGAGTCCCCCTGACTCAGGCACTCATTCCAGAAACATGTAGCATGTACTGGTTTCCTAAGAGCAGGCAGTCCACAAAGGTGGAAACACCCATGGACTCTGCCCTTGAAGTGCATGGGGAGCAGGGGAGCCAGGACGTGAACAGCTGTAGAGGATCTCCTAAGGACCAGGCTCTGTCCTAGGTACGTCCCGGGTGCTGTAAGCCTGTTGAGTCTGCACCACGGCCCTGGAAAGTAGATATTCTCGACTCCATTTTAAAGATGAGGAAATCAAGACTTAGATCGAAGTAAATGGTCCAAATCAAGGTCACGTGACCAGGGTTTGACTTCAGGGCTGTCCAATTCAAAAGCACTTGCACAGCCAAATTGCAGCATGCGTATTTCCTCATGAAGGAGTTAAACTCTAAGTAGCTATAACATAGAACAGGACAGAAGGACATTACTTACTTAGCTATGATGAGTAATGAGGGCTGTCACTAGAATCCAAAATTGAGTAAGCAGAGGGCAGGATGCCACACCATTGCCCCCATCCCATCCAGGGCTGCAGAATTAGGGAGACCCACCTTGCGCAGTCACAACATTTGTGGTTCCTCTCTGTCTACACTCACCTGCAACATCTTCAGGCACCTAGAAACTGCTTGGACATACACACTTTCCACTGACTTTGCCCAAGCTTGAATGAGTTGAAATAAAACCAATTGCTAATGAGAAATGCAAAGCACAAACACCTCTTTATTGAAGAATAAGGATGAAGGCATTCGGCCATATGTCAGCAAGCTTACAGGGAAGAGGCTGACTGTGGTTATCACTATGTTCATCCCCCTCAGAGTTCCACCAAATTCTTTTGATTTGCAGAATTAAACTGTAGTTTGCATATAAACAAGACCTTAATGTTTTCTGGAAGATCCCCACATTTTAAAATAACAGTCTTGAAAACTGAAACCAAAGAGCCACAGCTACAAATGCCGTGAATTGTAATCTGTGTATCTTAAAACATTAAAAACCACCTACCTTTGTTAGAAGAAAACGCATCAATTAACATCACTATTGAATATGCAAGACTGTGTCAAATCACAGACACTGAGTGGGAGGTGATGCAAACCTGCTGCTTTTAGCACTCCGGGCCATATTGTTGGGCCCAAAATGAGTTTCAGACAAATGTCTTGATAGAAATGACAATGAAAATTGTTCCTGAGAAGATTGGTTAAGCTCTATGCAATCCAGAAAATCATCTTAACTTAGAAATATATTTTTAATGGTGCAATTTACATACAGTAAAATGCACAAAGTCAGGACTCTTTGGTTTACATGTAACCACACCGGTCAGATCAGAACCTTAAGTCAAAGTGGCTCGAGCTCCAGGAGTGTGCTGACTGGTGCTCTAGGCCCTCAGACTCACCTGGATGCCGGCCTCCAGCAATATTGTGGGCAGAGTCTCTTTCTGCTTCTCGGTTCTGCTTTCTTTCTTTGTTGGTCTCGGCCATTCTCTCTCCTTGTAGCCTTGGTAATTCCAGGCTTATAATAGTTCCAAC
This sequence comes from Trachops cirrhosus, assembly GCA_028533065.1. Lineage (NCBI taxonomy): Eukaryota > Metazoa > Chordata > Mammalia > Chiroptera > Phyllostomidae > Trachops > Trachops cirrhosus. Next base: position 144,290,470 of record CM052542.1, on the reverse strand, counting down.
TAAAGTCTGAGGATTGCAGCTCTTTGGCTTGGATTGGGTTGTATTGCCTTTCCAAAAACCAATTATTGTGCCCAGGGGTTTTTAGGATCAGTTCCATCCTAGGCATTAGTGAAGATAATGACGAGAGAGCTAGTACCAGAAAGGAGAGGAAAGGATGCTGGACAAGAAAACCAACAAATGTCCACAAAAACTCAGAAGGAGGCTTTGGTCTCTTCTTACATGAAACGGTGAAGTGATGATGCTATTCATTAACATAATCACTATTGCTTATTAAACACCTACTGTATTCCAAACTCTCTACTAAGAATCCTTATGACAACACCATAACATTGGTGTTGTTATGCCCATTTTACTAATGACAAAACTGAAACTTAAAAGGTTTTCTATGGCTTTGTTTTCCTGGTCAAGTTCCAAAGCCAGGATTTTAACTCAGGTCTGTCTTAGGATCCTAGCTCTCTCCACTGTGCTCATCCTTAAGTAAGCGTTTCCTACTCCTAATAGGATAGAAAAAAATGGTGCGTGCTTGTGTGCATATATGTATATTTATCTAAATTGAGAACTGTGAGACATATGGATAAGGAGGAAAATTTTAAGGGGGAAAAGAGATGGTTTCTGAGCGGGCACCCCTGACTGCCTGGGTGTGTCCCACCAGCAGCACAATTTACAGCTGTGGAAAGGCCCAGGCCCACACGAGGCTAGGAGACCTGACCTGGGGTAGCGGGGTGGGTCCGTGGGGGCGGGGGCGTGCTCTGTGAGGTGGGCCAGCAGTTTTTCCAGCATCACATTTTTCTATGGCTTTGTTTTCCTTGTCAAGTTCCAACAGCTGCAGGACTTATTAAGACAGAATCATGCTGCATATTCATCAGCTGGCTTGTTAATCATCTGCCAGCCTCTCCGGGGAGCAGGAATCCTGGAGCTCAAACGAAGAGGAGCAGACAGCACATCCTACCCAGTCTTGAGCGATATGTTATTGGCAGTGATATGAAAATGGGTTTAAAGCAGGAGGAGGGTTTGTTTGTGATTACCTATTTGTTATCTTCCTCTAGCCCCATTACATGTACAGATAAAGTAGGAAAACTCTCCAGTTTACAGAAAGGAAAACTGAGACCCAGAGAGTAAGTGATGGAAACCTCAGAGCAAAAGTCACGTCTCTTAATATTTCATTCAGCATCCCGAAGGGTAGGGATCTTTCATTTGTGCTTTGCTGCCAAGAAGTTGCTTGTCAGAGCATGATTCTCTAGGATGCACGTCCTTTGTCTCTTTAGTTCACCAACAAACCCCAAGTTCCTAGAATCCTGGCCATAGAAGAGATTTAAAAAATATTTTCTAAATGAATAAATGAAAGGCAAATGGAAGAATCCACATTCTCCAGACCTGGAGTGGGCACCTTACTTATAGAATGAACTTACTTATCCAATGAACATAGCAGAGTCTCATTCCACCACGACTTCCAGGAGTGTCCTCCGTAAAGCCTTCCCACAGGGCCCCATTGACGGCGGCCAAGTCCCACAAACCCCGTCTCATTGCACCCTCTCTTACTCAAGTCGCTGCTTTAGGCTCTTTGGCATGCCTCAGAATTGCTTCTTCTATTCAATGCTCCTCCCATCACTTATCCTAAGGACTGGCCCAGCCCCTGCCGTAATTCTTCCGAAGCACAGGTCATGACAGCCTGAAGCATTTAATAATCAGTTTTCTCTTGTGTAGAATGAACGTGATAACAATAGAGCCTATTTCATTGTAATTATCAGGAGTCCATGAGATAATACAAGTGAAATATCAGGCAACTAGAGAGTAAGTATATAGTTAAGAGTTAGCTGTTGTCATTATCACCAAGAGATGCTGGTAAGAGCATAGATTGTAACCAAATCACTGGGTTCAAGTCCCGGCTTTGCTATTTAATAACTGTGTGATCTTGGGCAAGTTACTGACCCTCTGCCTCAGTGGCTCATCGGTTAAATGGGGATAATAGAATTTGCATGAAGCTTAAGTGAATCAATATCTATAAAGAAGATAGGACATTTCCTGATGTATAGTAAATGCCTTAAAAGTGGTAGCCGCAGCGATATCCAGAAAAACCTAGTGCCAGATATCAGGTATTGCTACCCAGTGCTCACAGGGACCCCATTTTTCTGCTTTTTGTTTAGCCTGAACTCTACCTCCATCTGGGAATTACTCACCCCCACCCTACCCAGCCTTTCTCAAATCCTGGGTCCCCAACCTTCGCTTCTGACCTTGCCAGAGGAAGAACAAAAACTCTTAGATCTAATACATACTTGGCCAGCCATGAAGATGGCTTGTCATACTGTTAACTGCAGTTCTTTACATCTCAGAAGCATTCATATTTGGATGCCTTCTTGGGTTCTGCTCTTCCCCAAGGAAAAGGGGACAAAATGAGTGGACACGTATACAGGGACCCACAAAACTGGTTTCTCCATGAAGTAAGGAGAGGAAGGCCTGCTCCAAGGTGGGACAAATTTTACCCTCCACCCTAACACTCTGAAACTGCTTGAAATACCTAGATACCTGTTCTTTTCCAGGTTCAACGATCCTAAGACCAGACTATTTCCAGTTATGGGAAGGTGAACGCTGGTCATCTTCAAATGGAAGTTTGTTTCATTTTTCAGAAGGGCCCATTCTATACCAGTGGTTCTCAAAGTGTGGTCCCTGGACCAATAGTCAGAGTCACCTGGGAATTTATTAGAAATACAAATTCTCAGAACACACCTCAGAGTGACTAAATCAGAAACTCTGAGGGTGGGGTCCAGGAGTGTTTCAACAAACTCTCCAAGTCATCCTAAATGCTTGCTCGAGGTTCAGAACAATGGCTTTATAGTCAGTCTTTATCTTTTTACTTGTCTTTAGCTTATTTTTTTATTGTTTATGCTATTACAGTTGTCCCATATTTTCTCCTCTGCTCCCTGCTCCCGCCTGCCCCACATTCCCACAGTCAATCCCCACACTGTCGTCCACGTCCATGGGTCATGCATGCATGTTCTTTGTCTAATCCCTTCACCTTCTTTCAACCAGGCCCGACCTCCCACCTCCCCTCTTACAGCTGTCAGTCTGTTCAGTGTTTCCGTGCCCCTGATTCTCTTTTGCTCATTCATGGATTTTGTTCATTAGATGCCAGTTCTAAGTGAGAAGATGAGGTACCTAGGAATAAATTTAACCAAGGACGTAAAAGACCTGCATTCAGAAAACCATGGAACATTGAATAAGCTGAGGAAGATAAAAATAAGTGGAAGCATCTACCATGCTTCAGGGATTAGAAAAATTAACGTCATTAAAATGTCTACACCACCCAAAGCAATCAGTGCAATTCCTATTAAAATATCAGTGGCATGTTTTGCAGATCTAGAAAAAATATTCCAAAAATTTATATGGAACCAAAATAGACCCCAAATTGCCTTAGCGATCTTGAGAAAGAAGAACAAAGTTAGAGAAAGCACAATACCCAATATCAAACTATACTATAAGGCCACTGTAATCAAAACAGTCTGGTACTGGCATAAGAACAGACACATAGATCAATGAAACAGAGCAGGGAGCCCAGAAATAAACCCACACCTTTACAGTCAGTTTACAGTAAGTCTTGATGCAGAAAAGCCCAGGTATGCTCAGCTAACCTTTCTAGTCAGTCCTGAATGGCCAGAAACCTCTAGGCTTTGCTGATCACCTATCTACCCTCCTATGTCCACCTCTCTCTCTATATATACTTAGCTTTGCATATATCCTTCTATGTTCTATCCAGAGCACATAGGCCCGGTCCACCTCTTTGAATACTTTTCTTCAGCATAATAGGCTGATGCTTAGGAGAACAGTCTTCAGAGGCAGACTGCTCCAGGGGGAGGTCTTGGCTCTGTGACTTACACCCCTAGCAAGGTGTTTTCCTCTCTGTTCCTCAATTCCTTCATCATAATTATAACTACAAAATCATTGACTATGAGGTTGAAGAGTTATGAGAAACCTCATTTATGTGAAATTAGGTAATAACTTGGCAGCTGTGTATGAAATGAATAACCTGCAGTGATCTCTCTAGCTTTTACTCTCCCCACACAATAAGCAATAGATGAGTCGTTCTGACACTATGCTGCACATTAAAACCACCCAGGTAGATCTGAAGACTCTGAAGGTAGATCTGAAGACTCTGATGCCCGTTCAGTACCCTGGGCTCATTAATTCAGGATCTCTAGGGGTGGATAGCAATATTTTTAAAAATTCACAAGGTTCTGCCAAGTTTGGGAACCAGTACTGTAGATTGCTTTCTGGTCTCTTTGTAAATGTCATAAACCATGGAGTTCAGCCCAATATTATGATGTGATGCTGTCATATCAAAGTCCATCTTGTCTATTTTTGCACATGTGGCCTGTCAGCCCAGCCAGAACGTAAGTGCCATGGGAGATGACCAGGGCTCGGGCCTCCTTGTTTACCCAGCCCTCAAGTCTAGAAAGATACATGGCTTGAATTCAGCAGGTACTTGTTTGTGGTGAACATTAATTGAAATAGAAAATAGGATTCAAGTGGTAGGAAGGATATCTCAGCAAACCATTTCAAAAAGATTTAAAGCTCAGAACAAGGTCTTTGAAGCCAGACTGCATTGGTTTGGACCAAGACATAGTACTCACTATGTGACCTTGGACAAGTTAATTAACCTCTCTGTGCTTCATTTTTCCTATCCTTAAAAGGGGGCTGCTAATAAGGCCCACCGCTTAAAGCAGTCATAAGGATTAAATTTAATAACCTGTGTGAAGCACTTAACATAGTACGTGACACACCAGAAAATGTTACCTGTAACCATGACTATTATCCTGGAGACTTGTTCTAACCTGGCTCAAAGTTCTGCTACAGGCCTATGTAACAAGACGGTGTGATCATAAGATCTTTCTTTACTGCTCAGTTTTCTTGGATGGGATCCAAGACAGCAGAGTTGCTTTATCTGAAACTCTGTGATGCTTCAGTGTATTTTTTCTTTTTTTCTTTTATACTCAGTACAGTGCCTGACACACACTAGGTCTCAATAAATTTTAAGAGAAAGAACAAATGATGAACTGGATTGAAAGGACCCATTTCTTTCTTAGGCACTATTGGTTGTCCCTGTAAGGGTCAGAGGAAGGAAAGTGTCTACTTCAAGGGAAATACAAATGTAGACAGGACCCAGGGACGGAGAGAAAAAGAGACACCCATACCCCTTTGTTGTTTAAATCATCACAGCATGCCCAATGGAATTTGTTGACACTCACTTCCCAGAAGACTGACTTACTGTTTCAGAACAATTCTTTCCTGGCTGTTTATTTTTGTAAAGTCTCTGCATTTCAGTCTTTGCTGGGTCCCCATGTCATCCTCACTAATTCATTCAGTCACCAGAGGGACAATGCCTAATTCATGATAAGCTACAGTGAATCAAGTCCATCGAGGGACTCTGGCAAGTTCTCCCACCGTCTGAGCGAAGGTCACATAAGTCAGCGTGTGGCTCAGATGCTCCCTGCTTCTCGGCTACCACGTCTGTGGCCATGTCATAATGAACTATGAGCTTGTCTGAAAGACTCTACATGTTCTGCTGGGACTAAACAGTTCATTCACCCCTGAAAGGGAATAGAAACCCTTTGGGTACTTTGATCCAGTGGTTTGGGAAATCCAACAGGTTTGGCCATCTGGATAAATGGGTGGTGGTGGTAGAAACACATTATGGGAGACAGATGACAGTGGTTTGAACAGAAGAGGGTTTGAAGCCAGATAAATCCCAGCTCCTCTCCTCTCACAGCCTGTGACCTGGGGCCATGACCCACCAGGTGTAGTTCCCAGAGCACCATCAGTCCACAAAGGGCTTGTGACCACACGTCAGTGCAGAGATGGGGAGCTGTGCCAGAATGCGAATCAGCTGCATCACTAAGCTCACTATTCTGGTGAAACCAAGACTTTCCCAATGAAAGAAGCAATGTGCTGATTTACGCTATAGTGTAAGTTTCTTATTCTGTTACTAATAGCAAAGAGCTCACAGCAGTTTTTTGAGTAACACCAACTTAAGGCCAGTTACTTCACCATTCTGTGGCTCAGCTACCTCATGTATAAAACAGGAATGGTGATTCCTAATAAATAATAGAGCTGTTGTGAGAATGGACTGAGCTAGCATGCCAGGTGCTTAGCATGATGCTTGGTGCATGGCAGGTACTCAATAAGTGAGAGCTATTGTCAGACAAGTTAAGATAGTCCTGATACTACCATAGTATGTTCATACTGTTATCTGAAATAACAACAAAGATGTGTGTTCAGGAAGCAAAGGGTTCCCTGGTCAAATAAGTTCAGAAAGCCGACTAAGGTCTGGGGACAGCAGGAATTCATCCCAGATGTATGCCATGTCTCTGACCCTTTGGGACAGAAGCTAATTTGGTTTTGGCTCTCAAAGCCATCAGACACTGTGCTCGGGACACATATTGAAAACCCGAAGGCAGATTTCACTTTGGAGCCGGCCATCCCACATCAGTAGACTCAGCAATGTCCCTGGAGTCTTTCTCCTTTGCATCCGCTGGCCTGTCTCGAGCACAAGTGATTGTCTCTTCTGTGCTATCTCCTGCCTTCTGTAGCCCCCCTCCTCCTGCCCCCGGTCCCTCCTCCCACACCTTCCTTCTCAATCACTTCTGACAGTTTGGCAGCAAGAGACTTTTACATTAGCTGCAGGCTCTCCGAACCATCAAGAGGGCTTTTTGGCACTGTGGCCCCAGCAGATGATTCTTTGAGGGCCAACTGACCTTGAGTAGAGGAAAGTTCTTTCCAGTAAGTCACGTCTTTGGTCGCAGAGTGAGATTCTAACACGTGGGATAGTTTCCCCACGAACTCTCAAAGGGACCCGTGGAAGATTCCCGGAGGCAGAACTGTGTTCTAAACTAGCAACACTCTAGCATTTTCACCCTACAACTTTCCATCATGGATTTCCACTACAAAATGACAGCTTTTTTTCTTTTAGTTAAATGATCTCCCACTTGCTTTAGATTAGCTCTATATTAATCAGGTCTCTTTTAATTAAGGGTGGCAGGACCCCAATCAATGTAGCTTAAGCGAAAAGAGAGTCTGTTGGCTTCCACAGCTGGGAGGGATGGAGAGAATGTTAACCTGAGGTGCGACCGAATCCGGGGACCCAGACAGTGTCTTTGGGGCTTCCCGTCTCTCTGCTCTGCTTTTCCTTCTGCTTCTCTTTATTTCTTTCATTTCCTCCTCTTCAGATTGATTTCCTCCAAGTAGATGTATTGAATGCCAGCAGTTCTGTGGGTCACACCCTCACGGCCTGTGATCAGGAGACAGGAATCTCCTGTCTCTGAGCCTCCAGCTGCAAAATCTCAGTTACCTGCAAAATCTCAGTTACCTGCCCACCCTGGATTAGGGTGATGAGCTATAATAATCCACCAGGCCTGAGTCATGTGACACTTCTGTCCCACTTCCCCCTTTCCCTGATAGCCAGGCTTTGGGGAATTGTGAACCGAATCCCACCAGAACTACTTGGTGTTGGGGAACATGCAGTTCCCCAAAGGAGGTAAGAGGCTGTTAGAAAGGCAGAAGGGAAAAATGTTGGCCAAGTTTACAGGACACATGTGCATTATAGGCCATGGCAGGGAGAGGGCAAAGCTTAACAGAAAGACCTATGACGGACCTTCAAACAGAAATGAGGGAGCAAGTTCAGGGTGACAGGTCTTATTAAGGTCGCTCAAATTATTCAATATGGGAAACACTTTGTCTAAGGAACTGAGAACATCTTGCTTATTAAACCTACTGTTTAATTCACCCCAGTCTGAGAGAACAGCCATGTACCTACATTTTCAACACAAGCATGCATTTTCTTACCACTAACTTGGCATTGCTGATGGACCCAGCTCTCTTTTCTCTGTCATTCCTCTTAATAAAATATCTGTCACATAGTAAATGTTTAATACCTGTTATTTCTGTCAGCTTGATGTAGATTATTATAAGAACATTCTCATTAAATATTTACAATAGCTTTATACGTAATAATCTTATAATTGTTCCTATTTTCACATGAGGAAACCAAAGCTCAGAGACTGTGTCCTTGCTTAAGATCATGCCACTAACAGTTGGTGGGACTGATACGATCCAGGTTTGTCTGAAGCTGAAGCTCTTGATCTCTGCGTAATGAATCCAATTTCTGGTAGTCGGAAGATGAGAGGAGAAAATTGTCTTTCTTAACTTAACTCCAGTTCCAGCTTCATAGTCGTAATTTGTACCACTGTGGCCTTAGGCCCTGTTTCTCATCCTACTTACAGAGCATTCATTATACAAAGACCCCGTATTTAATTTTTAAGACTGTTGAGTAGAGGATGCTGTCCTGCAATTGCAATCCAATAATATACAACCAAATTTCCCCACAGACATTTCTTACCTAAATACAGATGCCACATCCTATTTAATTTGAAAAGCAGAAACATGACTGAGCTAGTTTTCAATGCTTCCATTTGTCCCTTTATTGGTACCTTTTTGTGACTGATAATCTTCTCCCAGATTGTGGGTAATTTCATCATTACTGAAGCCCCAGGTTATCTTATTTCTGTCGTTGCTGGTTGCCTGTGCTTGTTCATTTTCTACCACCTGCCAAGAAGTTCATCTTCATTTTGTATGTGTCATCAGCCTGAGAGCCTTGAAAGATATAACCCAGATTTTTAAAGAAATAATAAATATCAAATTCGCTCTGGTTAAGGCAGTGAGAGTGATTTTTCTTCCTCTACTTAATATCCCTCAAGTCCTCGTTGATTCGCACCTGTATTTAAAAATGGCATTAGCACTTCTAAGGAAAGGCGCCTCGTCTACTTAAAAATCTTTGGATCGGATGTATACTTTAAATATCTTACAATTTCATATGTCAATTACGCTTTAATGAAGCTGAAAACAGCTATCGGCTCAGAGAACTCAGTGGGAGGCCGGAGTTCTTGTTCTGGGTTTCTTCTTTGGGCATTCATTGTTCTCTCCCTTCCCTCCCTGGCTCCCTAGTCTCTGTCATTTCTCAGGTTCCTGTCTGATGTACTAGGCTGTTTCAGCGGCCAGTGGCAGCTTAGCCAGGGGGGACATTTGTCTCGTGTGTGGAAGTCCCCACGTGGTCAGTCTGGGTTGGTTAATGGAGCAGCTCGGGTCACTTGCATCTGTTCTCTCCTTGTCAGGTTGGCCTTGTCCTTAGGTTTGTCCTCTTGCTGCAGTTGGCTTCAAATTCTTCTTTGTATCAGTGAGGGCCCCGCGCCCAGGGGCTTCCAGCCCTCACCCCTCAGTGGCCAGAGCTGTATCCCAGGCCCATGGCTCAGTCTTGCTGGAGGCGCGGAATAAACTTCACAGACTTAGACTAATCAGGATGTTGGCTCGGCGGGAGGGGCGAGCAGGGAAAGGAAGGCTTCTCCTGAACAGCTAAACACATGGAGGGAGAAGACCATTAAAAAAATCCAGTTCTTTCACTAAAAGAAGCAGGGATGACCTAGGTAGTGTCTTTTTCATTGTCTCTCGGGTGTGGCTTCTGGCCTTTGCTATAACCAGTAGCAACTGGTAACTGATTCCTAGTTATTAATCTTAAACCTGAGTTTCTCCTGAGAATCAGAAGGGAAAGTCCAAATATCTTGCTTAGCTTCTCCCATTACACATACAGACCTTCCTTTGGATAATCTCCATCCCTCCCGTTATAGACCACTTAGGCATCCCACCAGCTCCTTCTTGGAAATATCCAGTGACCTTTCGGTCTGCCTCCTTCATATCTATGACTGGGCCAGGCCACCAGAACCCTCCCCAGAGGTTAGTTGAATGGACCAAGGTCACGCCAATGGATCTCATTCTCTGGTATTTGCTATGGGGATCTTTTAGGAGCCATTATTTTGGATTAAGCCTTATGTGAGCAGAACTCCTCAGTAGAAAATCAGAAAAATACAGGAAGTCCTCACTTCCTATGGTGTTGCATGACTGTGAAGATGACGATGCAACACGTATAGAGAAACGGACAAAATAGTAAAGCTAATGTTGACTTAATACAATGTTATTTAAACATTAGATGCATTGAGAATCAAATTATTTTATTTCTTATGAAAAAGTCATAAAGCATGGTTTAAATAGTGCCTGCCTTCTTCTCATCATATAATACACAATACTGAGTGAGCATCTTTTCTGTGTATGGGCAAACTGTCATACTTTTTTGTTAGTTTGGATTAGCTTCCAACATTTTCTCCTTTGCACTTTCAATGTTGTGAAATGGCTCTGAGTTCCTTTCATGTACAGTTTCTTGCAGTGCCAGTGTCTCTGGGGCATTGCCCTCCTTTTCCTTTTTTCCATCTATGTGAGTAAGTCATTTTTACTGAGCTCCTCTGGCTGCCTGTCTCGGGTTTCTGCGATGACAGTCAACTGCTCTCTTTACTCTCCGTTCAAATTTCACTTCCAGCGTTTTCACTTTCTGCTTCCTTGCTGCACCTTTCTCTTTGTTGGTTAAACCCCTCTTTTGATTATTTATTTTTGTCAAATGTCCCATGGGTTTATCACTAGAGACAAGGAGGCAACACAACTCCAAGGTTTGCGGGCTATGCGGGAACTGAATACGTGAGCCGTGACCAATCACGTCCAAGCTTTGAAAGACAGGACATGATTGGTCACTGACCATGGGCTTATCTGTTAATGGCGATAACAGTGATTTATGGACTGAAGAGCTGGCAGCAAAGTTTTCACTTTATTCAATTATTCACAGTATATATGCCATTGTAACTGAAAATTGCACTGTGTTTTTGGGGGACTGGATTATTGGACTAAATCATGACAGCTAAAATCTACATACCAGATTTCAAAACCATGCAGAGTGAGGGCTGCCTGTATTGTGATCCGGGACATATAAGTACTCACTGTCCACTCACTGGCCCTGTTGCTTTCAGCTCTGTGCTTCTGAGACACGCCCCCAGGCCAGCCCTTACCGGCTGGCTGGGAAGTAGGCAATGCCCACAGTTTCATCAAATGCCCATCCCTGGATGATATGCCTGGCCTCTGGCTTAGGAAAAGGTATACTTCCAGCCTCGAGCTTGTGCCCTGGGCTCTGCTGGAAGCAGCTGTTCATTAGAGAGGTGATGTACAGTACAGCACTGCTGAGGAGCAAGAATGCCATTAGCAAGTTTAATAAAGCCAAATGACTGCCCACGTGTCAATCAAAGATGGTAAAGGGAATGAATATGTAGCCTACAGGTTTCCCTCTCTTTTCTTTGTTTCTGGTTCTTTGGTAAAAATGAACATTCCCTCTCTTGAGTTCTTTAGCCTTCAGAATCTAGTCTAATCAAATCTAACAAAGGGAGTGCCAGGAGAAACCCTGTGAGCCCCTGGCACTGCCTCGCTGTATGACCTTACGGCAAAATCTTAACCTGGGTTTGCCTGCACTGCTTTGCTCCCTTGGTTTGCAAACCCCCTCCTTGCCATGGGTATGTTGCACACCCCTTTGATACCCCTCAGAGGTGAATTCTACCTTCACTTCCAAGTAGTTTGAAATAGTGAGGAAACATTTGGACTTGCTGACTTGGAGCTTATTAAGATACCACCTTTTTTTTTTAAGTAAGAATAGAAAGCATATGCATCTTCTGTTTTTCTTGGGACTACTTAATTGCATGCTTTCTTTGATGTGACAAAGAGAACTGTTAGGTTTTTGAAAGAACACGGATTTTGGAATCAGGCAGGGCTGAATTTGAGCCCAGCATCGATCAGCTGACTGTACTTGAGACGTTGTACTTCCTCTCACCGAGAGTGAATTTGATAACTGGTGGCCACTGTCATTAACTGATGACCATAAACAGATGTGTGGGTCGAGTAAGCTGATGTATGTGAAACATTTCACATAGTAACAGATGTTGAATGTGCTCAAAATGCTGTTTTCATGATCTAATTATTCTCCTTTATACTTTAGCTTCTAGTAATCTCAGAGGCAAGCTTGTTGGTCAGCTGCAATGATTAGTCAATCATAAATATTTGGGATAGCTAGATTTCTGCTCTATTTAACAAGTTTTCACTTTTTGGTTTTATTCTTAATTGTTTCCTTTGGATGTGCTTTAATATTAGAAATCCGCTCTCATTTGCAGACGCAGGTAGGAATACAAAAAGAATGAATGAATGGTCCCATGTCCATTTCATTCCCAGTGATGTACAAACCATTCTACCCGCCTTTTGTCTGGCCCAGGAAGCTGTTGTAATACACAGAGACATCCTTCAGCTTGTGGAGAGCTTTACCAATTTGCACTATTGTCGGTGCTGTTCAAAGTGAGGCCCAAACCACCTACATCCAGTTTACTGGGGGTGCTTTATTAAATGCGGGGAGTCCCTGGCTCCAGCACAGGCCCCTGAACCAGAATTTATACAAGTGAGACCCGGGTGGGCGGACCACATAAACTGATTTGCTCCTGTTAACTCAGAGTTACTTTTATTCTCAGAAGTTTCCCTGCTTTGAACATAAACTCAATGGGCACTCTAGGCCTGAAGCTGTGCATTTTAACAGGTGCCCCTGGTGATTAGTACACATGTTAAAGTTTGAGGACCACCATTCTTAGTGCGGTATGGTACAGGGATTGCATGGGATAAGACTGTTAGTAATGGTGAGTCTCATGGGGGAAAAACACTCTGAGATGTTGTTTATAAAAATAATATTCATATAAATATCTCTTGTCTAGAATAGGAGGATTCCACAGAGAGAAAAACGTGCAAATTATACTGTCTCAAATATTAATTATGATACAAACTTCTTTAATTGGCCTCAAACAAGTCAGAAAATCCAGCAAACCCACATCAGGGAACATGGTAGAGTTTACCCCTGCATAGAAAGTCTATTGGGTTGGCCAGAAAGTTCATTCAGTTTTCCTTGTATTGTGGCTCTAGTGGTGCTTAGCTGTATTTAACTTCATTCAAGACAATTTTGTTAGACTGTATTGTGACAGCTGTCATACCAGCGTGTGTTTAAAAAAACCATCAAAATTGGTGGATTTTTGTGTAGCTATTTTAATATTGAAGGTGGAAGAAGATATGCAACATTTTCACTATATTATGCTTTATTATTTCAAGAAAGGTAAAAGTGCAATTGAAATGTAAAAACAAAGATTTGTGCAGTGTGTAGAGAAGGTGCTGTGACTTATCAAACATGTCAAAAATGGTTTGCGAAGTTTCTTGGTACTATTAACATTTTAGCCAAATAATTCTTTACTGGGGGGCTGTCTTATGCATTGGAAAATATTTAGCAGCACCCCTGCCCTTTACCCACTAAAAGCCAAGAGCAGGAGTTAGGTGACATACTCAAAACATCCAGATCAATAAAAGTATTGGTGAAAATGAAAAACATGTCTTTTATTTTATGGGAAAATAAAGTTCTCCCGGCCAGCCCAATAGGGAGGCAGATGCATCCCACACACACACCCGTGAGCTCCGTCAGAACCGGCGCCCAGGGCGTGGTCGCTGCGAAAGGGAACCCTAGCAGGTCCACAGGGCAACAAGCCTGGTGGGCAGAAATCACAAGCCAGGAAGCCCTGCACCATCGCTACCCACAGCTGTGTTCTGTTCTGTGTACAGTGACTTACATGTTTTATGTCATTTTCAGACATGGAAAAATCAGATTATTCCATATTCAAATAATTATTTCTGATTTATCATGAACTATCAGAAGGATTGGCAAAAAATGAATTCTGTTCCCATGTGGCAGACTTGACTGGTTAAGTAGCGGCCGCCCTCTAGCACAGAGCTGGGATTTCTGTTTCTCTGTGCTCCCCACCCAGCCTGTTTCATCCATTGCTATCGCCTGCCTGGCCCCGTGCCCTGCCCTGTGACCAGGTGGCCAACAGTAACTTTCAAAGAGTAGAAGTCCCTAATTGTGATGAAGTCCAACTTTTACTTCTTTCAAGTGAAATTTAACCTTTTAGGTATTTGTTTATACTCTTCCTGTTGCAAGAAATAGTTCACATCGTTTTTATCATTCCTTTGCCGCATTGTGTAATGAAGGGATACTGACTGCCCACCTGTCATCCCTCTAGAGAAGTTAATTCACCACAGCTTCTTCATATCATGTGACCTCGCACCCCTGGCCATCACTCGTTGGGTCAAAGTGTACACCTGACTTCACACTGGCCAATGACATCAACCGATCACATCCCCTGTGAGGAATCTGATGAAGGCACAAAGACTATGGTCACATGGTGGTGGGTAGTTCAGGTGAAAGTTCAAAGAGTGTTGGGTGTTTCACAGAAAGTCGTGTGGAAGAGGTCATGTGGTCCCTGGGGACACTATATATGACACTTAGTGCTGACTTCCCAGCTTCGGTCTTCCTGAAAGCTCAGCCACACTTCATCGTCTTTTCTTGGATGTGTACGTTCTCTCCTAAAGTGAACCCCTCATTCAGTTGGTGGGAGTGGGCTCCTGTGCCTTACCATCCAAACAGCCTTGATGACCACTGACCCGCACCCTAGCATTCCAAGCGCCTCACAGTATAAAAAGTACTTTTATAAGCATATTTTCCACAACAAGGGTATGCGATAGGAGTTCATGTTCTTATTTTGCAGAATGAAACCTGAGGAAAAAATAAGTTTCAGAGAGAGAAAATAAGTTGTCTAAGGTCACACAGGTGGGAAATGGTGGGTGGATTTGGGATTCGGAACTAGGCGTTCTAACTCAGAGGATTTTGCCATTTTTACCGTAGTAAATCTTGTGCCCTCGGTTTTAGTTACGAAATAAGTTTGGCCATGTGTCATAAAGGCAAACAAGGTGGCTGAAACAATCTTTCTCCGTGACATGAAAGTTTCTGAGTGGGCAGTCCAGTGCCAGCTCGGTGGTTTTGTTTCTGGGGTTCAGAGTCCCAGGCTGCGCTGTCTCGTTGCTCAGTCATTCCTACCCCCATGACCATGTTCCAAGAAGAAGGGGGGAAAAGGGGACATCAGAAAGGGGTGTGCCTCCTCCCTGTAAGGACATGTCCATGAAGGTACACACATGGCTTCCCATCACATTCCGATAACCAATAACTGATGGACTCACCCAAACACTGCCAGGAAGGGACGCTGGTCTGTGTCATCTGTGCTCTCAGCAGCCATGTCCTCAGCTGAGAAGCCAGGCTCTGTTAATACGGAGGAGACTCGGAAAATAATGGGCTGGAGGTGACAATTAGAAGTTTCTGCCTACACACCTGTTTCCTCAAATTCAGGTGGCCTCCTCCCCCCATCTAGGAAAGGGTTTGCAAACTCACAGTAAGATAAAAATGATTATCAGGGAGTCCTGCCTGAGAGCAGATCCTGCCAGGGGTGTCTAACCTGGGATCCACAGGCCATCTACATCCCAGAATGGTTATGAATGGGGCCCAATACAAAATTGTAAATTTACTTAAAACATTTTTTGTGATTATGTGTCACAATGTATTTCAAGTGTGGCCCAAGACAACTCTTCTTCTTCCAATGTGGCCCAGAGATGCCAAAAGGCTGGACACTCCAACAGGCTGTGGGAAGACAAAAAGGAGGAGCAGAAAGCAGAGCCACTGAAAGAGATAGTTGGGGAACTCCCACGGGGGGGGGGGAAGAAAGCTGGAGGGAGAAAAGACGAAATCTGCCAATGTCACAGTTTTGCAAAGATCAGTTTCATCCCTCAAGTTCATTCTGTGCTGTAACTTTGAGGATAATCGTGGCTAAATTCCTATCTTTTGCACTGGGAGTGAATAAAATTTCCACAGCAGACCTGGCCTGTTGCTTTAAAATGCAGATTAGCCCCGTCCCACCTGCTGCGTTTCCCCGCCCCTTGTCTGTCTTCTTTCATGAGTGAAGTCCAGATGCCTCCCTCCTTCCACATCCACAGCCCCGACAGTGTAGCTTTCCTCACTGAAGGTGGGGACTGCACTGATGACGTTCAGCTTCTGACTGGCACTTCTTCTTTTCCCACCCTTAATGTTGCGGCCACCACATCCTTCAAATTCTGCACTGGAGTCTCTTCCTGGGTTGAAGACTTTCGATGATGTCGCTCATCAGCTTGAGAATTGGAAGAGTCTAGATGCCATGTAGGTGAGCTCATCTTAAGGATGTAAAGACTGAGATTGAGAGAGGAAAATTTCAATCATCTCTGACAGACCAGAACTCACGTCTCTTCACTCCCCAGCCATGCTTCCTGCCACACCAGGCAGCTTTTGTGTTTCCAGCCTTTATTTTACTAGGGGTGCTCTTTCCATGATTTATAGGGAACCCAGAAAATCCAGTACTTATCCACATCGCTCCCATTATTAGACCTTCCCTTCTGTGTAAAAGGAGGCTCAGAGAGCTCCAGCCCGCCCACCTGGTGCCACTCTGTGGCTAAGAGGAAGGGGTGACACATGGGCTTCAGAAAGTGTGTCCCAGGAGGGGCTTGATTCTGGTGGCCAAGGCAGTGGGAAAACCTGTGGCAGGTGGCTCTGGATGG
Organism: Trachops cirrhosus; assembly: GCA_028533065.1. Lineage (NCBI taxonomy): Eukaryota > Metazoa > Chordata > Mammalia > Chiroptera > Phyllostomidae > Trachops > Trachops cirrhosus. Next base: position 144,274,066 of record CM052542.1, on the reverse strand, counting down.
AACAGTGTCTCCTTCCTCATCCCTTAGCCGTCACAAAGTTCGAGTCTACTTTCTCGCATATGTCCTGAGCCAGCATAGCTTCCACAAGTCTGAAACCCAGAAGTGGATTTTTGACTAATTGATTAGCTTGGGGAAGCCCTTGGGTTGATTTCTACAAGCTCCAGCAATAAATACCATATGAATTCAATGTGATTCATGTGGATGCAAACACCAAAGAAAGTAATAAAGATTTAACACTTATTAAAAAAGTGTTGCCAGAAAAACATGAATGATTATTTTAATATAAGCGCCGTGTGGCGCACATCCCTCAGCTTTGCTTTAATTTCCCCACAGATAGGTGGCTGAATGTGCCATACCCTTGTGAAGCAAATGAAAAATTAGACTTGGAATTAAATTTTAAAAAGGAATCACAATTGTTTTAATTAGAAGTCGCCCAGAGCAGATCCCGAGTTGACAGGCTCTCAGGCGCTGAAGAACTGGGGTACCAGCACCAACACGGGAGTAGAGCCCAAGCTGGGATCGTGGCTTTGCCGCACGTATTAGCACCCAAGCTCGACTCCCGTGGGGAAGAGAACATTCATTATAAATTGTTACAAAATGCAAAATCAGGTTGAGAGCCTTGCTTATTCCAGCATCCACAGACCTTTTAGCCATATAAATCCTATTAAACCTAACGGGACTCCTATGATTAAAGCACTACGCTCTTTGGTGCATCTGAGGAGGGAACCCCTAAAGTCTATTGAGTAAATAATCTCTATATTAAATAGCCCTTAAGTGATCGTTAGAACTCAGAGTCCTCCATCACATGGACTGAGTCCACACTAGGTACTAGCAATGCCAAAGTAACTGGTAACCCTTTCTAATTCAGCGTAGTTGAAATGATACACTTGTCTTTTCTACCCTCCATCTGTTTCACATCTTGGGCTTTAAATCTCAAGACTCCAGTATCCACACTGATATTTATTCCTTCATCCCCTTCTCCACAAAAGCAGACTTCGCTGGTCATCCTGGCACCATTTCCTGCTGACCTTGGATGGGACATTGGTGCTTTTCATCCAGTACACAAGATTGGCCCTCAGGGTGAAAACATTTTGCAGTGCATCCCAATATCTTATCTCATCATCTGCACTCTAATTGGTCACAGTGCAATGGAGTCTACCTTCTATGTAGCTCTCTCATTTACAGTTTCTTCCCTCATTGTTTCCACCCTCCTTAAAGACCCTTCAAAGTCTCCCCCATGACCTTCTGAGAAAGGTCTAAGCTCCTTAACCCTATAATCGAGATTCTTAATGATCTAGCCTGTCTTAACTTTCCAGCCTCTTCTTCCATTAACCCCTGTCCACACTGTCTGAGCCATTCTTAACTACTTGGAGTTCTCTTAATTCAGCAGGCTGTTTTCTAATCAGCCCCATGTTTGAAATGCTTCCCCCTGCAACCAGGCTCTTATGCACCATTCCAGGCTCAGCTGCTCTAGGAAGACTGGCCTGCCTCTCCCTTCTCCTCTGTGCACTGCTCAGACCTTCATCACAGCCAAGTTCTCTTCTATCGGCGATGTGACGTTTTATTGTTTAGTTAAGTGGAGGACCTCCAGGTCTCACCATTGTTCCCTTCCCCTTTGTAATTCATAAAAGATCCAGGGGCTCGCACTTTGTGACTGTGCAGACATCCTGTTCTCCACCAGTATTTTACCCAGTAGTTGAACAAATACTGATATCTTTGTCTGAACCAATTATTACTCCAGCAGGCATTGGAAAAATACTGATTTTCTATTGTCATCATTTCTTACATTTACTAGCCAGTATTGTTATAAAAAAGAATGACTTTTCTTTTTATAACAATAGAAAAAGTTATGGGGGAGAGTCTCTGTCTCTCTCCAAATAATCAAATGCTCTTTAAAACATCATTCAATGTATTATCATCCTTTACTGTTATTATTTGCTTATGATGTTTAAATTGTTCAGAATTCGGCCAGTGGAAACTATTCAAGTCAGCCTCTATGGCGTTCTGCTGTGACTCGGATGGGCTGGAGCAGCTCTGGCACAAAATGAAGCACCAGGTTCACCGCCCATGGTCTCTGCTTCAGATCTGGCCCAGGCACTGCTCCAGGGAACTAGGTGCTTATAGTGGGAATGATATTCAGAATCCAAGGTGTGAGTACTGCCAGGTCACATTGCTTTCAGGCCCTTTCCATAGGAGCCAGGATATGTTTTTAAAAGGTGAGTTTCCAGTAGAATTTCCAATCTAGTCTTAACATAATTGACATTGCAAGGTTTTCCCTTACCTTTTAAATTTTGCATACATGTTTTTTTCTCTTGTAGTAAGCATCTTAGTCCTAATAACAGTAATACGTTTATTCTACTCTCTATAAAAAGTTTCAGATACACTATGCTCATTTTATAATTAATAAGTCTTATTAATTAGCACACAGTTATTAACTTTTATACCAAATTAACAGTGATTATAATTGATAGTAATTCTTAATTATTAATGAATCTGTAATTAATACATCTACTATATAAAGTTCCAGGGCACTTTGCAGTCTTTGAAAAAATTTTATTTTGAAATAGTTTTAGATTCACAGGAAATTTACAAAAGATACAGAGAGGCCCTTCACTATACTTTTTTTTAAATTTTAGTTTATTCAGTACAGTTTCTATCCTTTATTCCCATTCCAGCCCACCCACTCATCCCTCCCCTCGTCCCTCCCATTTCCAACCCCCTAGATTTGTCCATGTGTCCTCTATATTTGTTCCTGTAAACCCTTCCCTTCTCCCCTGAAATTCCCCTGAAATTCCCTCCCCTCTGGTCACTGACAACCTGTCATCTATTTCAGTGTCTTTTGTTATATTTTACTTGTTTCTTTGTTTTGTTGTTTAGGTTCCTGTTAAAGGCGAAAAGGAGCTCATACCCTTTGCAACAGCATGGATGGAGCTGGAAAGCGTTATGCTAAGCAAAATAAACCAGGCACTGAAAGACAAATACCATATGATCTCGCCTTCACCATACTTTTCCCACAGGTTACATCTTGCTTAATTGTAGTACAATATCAAGACCAGAAAATTAACACTGGTACAACCCACAGAGCTTATCAGGGTTGTACCAGTTTTACATGCATTCATTCGTGTGTGTGTGTGTGTGTGTGTCTGTGTGTGTCACTCCGTGCAATTGTATCACATGTGTAGAAAAGCACCACCACAATCAAGACACAGAACTTTTCCTTCAACACAAGTCTCCCTTATTTGTAGCTCTTTTGGTCTTAGAATATATTCCTTTAAATACGTATAATCAAAGAACTGTATTTAGAAGTTACTTGAATTAAGTCTTTCTGTGTGAGCTATGCCATTGATTTAGCACAGTGTCATCAGTTTCTGTTTGTCCTCAATTTTAGGTTTCGCTTTTTGATCGTGCCTTTTGAGCTCACTCATTTCAGAATCAAAACAACACAAACATATACTTGGAGAATTCCTGCTACCATCCCTACCTTCCCCATCCCATTCACACCTGTCTCCTAGAGATAGCAGCTTGTAATGATTTCTGGTACATTTCCCCCCCGACTCCTTTAGCAAAAATAAGGTTTAGGCTTTTCTTATTTCTTTCCCACACAAGAGATAGCACACCCTATATGCTCCCAGCAGCTCTGCAGCGGGGTCTCTCAGATCAGCTTTGGTCAGTCCAGGTACCTGTAGGTAGCTGTGTTTGCACTTGGGTCGGTGGGGTGGTGAGGAGGGAAGGCAGGCAGGCTTCAGGCTTACCACCTCTGCTGCTACTGTAGCTGCTCCCTTTCTGCATGCGCACACATGTGCGTGTGTTCAGATTCTATGGGGTAATTTTTTTTAGAATAAAAGATGGGAAACCACTGATAGAGACTGAAGAAAGGAGAATGGCTTGCAAGTACATGCAGCTGGGAAATAAGGAGCACACCCCAGCTCTGGGTGAAGAAAACCCCATTCCGGCATGAAGAATGCATTCGGAATGGCCGGAGCCGGCCATGGGTTATCTCTGGCTGTCCCCCATTTATCACCTCACACGGAGATCTCATCTTCATCTCTGCCTGGCCCTATGGCAGGGGAGGCTGACCTTCAGTGACTGTCCCGCAAGGTTCCCTTACCCTCTGGCTTTCAGGTGAGTCTGGACAATAGAAGGCAGTGGCTAGAGATGAGGGTTGGGGGTGAGAAGAGAGAGGTTTAGGGTTACCAGAAACCTTTCTATTTAGCAAAGAAAACACACAATCCTAGATCTTCATATCCCCTCATCCCCCGGACCCCAGCACCTTGTGACCACCATTTTTCTGTTTCTATGAGTTTGATTTTTTTTCTTTAAGACTCTATGTATCAGTGAGATCATGCAGCATTTGTCTTTGTCTGGCTTATTCTACTTAGCACAATATCTTTCAGGTTCATCCATGCTGCGGCAAATGACAGGAGTTCCTTTTTTCTCATGGCTGAATAATATTCCATTGCATGTGCGTGCATGTGTGTGTAGATAGATAGATGGACCACTGTATATACCACATCTTTATCCCTTCACTCATCACCATACACTTACTTTGTTCCCAGTCTTAATTATTGTGACTAATGCTACAATAAGCATGGGAATAATATCTCTTCGAGAAACTGATTTCATTCCCTTTGGATATTTGCCCGGAAGAGGGATGGCTGAATCATATAAGATGAATCAGTTCTGGGGAATGTAATGCACAGCCTGGTGACTATAGTTAATACATTATACACTTGGAACTTGCTAAGAGAGTATACCTTAAGTATTACCACACACACATGAAAGGTAACCATTCGGGTAATGGATGTGTTAATAAACCTGATTGTGATAATCATTTCACAATGTAAACACATATCAAATAATCACTTTGTACGCTTAAATATCTATAATTTTATTTTCTACTCCACCTCAATAAAGCTTGAAAAAAAATACAGGATCTCAATAATATTTAAATTATGGGTAACCCCCAAATATGTTTTTAATGTTAAGTATGCCCTGCGAAGTATGTGGGGCATACTGATACTACCAAGTTGTTTGTTGTCTATCTGAAATTCATATCTAACTGTGCATCCTGTATTTTACTTGGCAATCTACAGAGGCTGGGGTGTGTGTTCTGTTCCTTCTGCAGCCTGACTAAAGTTTTGATGGCGGCTGTGTCCTGTGACAACAGGTCCTGTTGGGGACCCAAACTATGGCTCCCATTTTTATTCAATTCTAGGAACTCAGCTCCTTCCAAGCCTCCCACTATCTCTAGTCTCTGAGACCTTCACCCTGCCTGTTGGAAATAGTCCTTCAGGAAATAAGATTCTGTTCATAAGGTTCAGTTCAATAAACTCCTTTGGAATAGGTCATGTTCTTCCTGTCTGGTACAAGAGCTACCCCCATTCAGGCCTTCGCCAGGGCATCACCACCTTAGAGTTTCATACTGTGTCTTTCTCCATAGCAGCAAGTCAAGTGAGTGGGTCCAGTGGTTGGTCACCAGCACAGCAATATCTACCGTGAATATTGGAACTAAAAGATGATATCGGTGGGAATGATCTGCAGAAGGGATTTTCCAGGCTAGATCTCAGACTAGGATCCAGAAGCACAGATGTTAGTGCTTGTACGTGTCTGTGGGCACATACGTACATACACAGGCCCGCATCCATGTACTTACATATGAGTGTGCACATATGCAACACATATTTTAATTTTATTTCTAAAGTTCACTTTTAAGCGATAATGTCTGTAAGTGAATTTCTATAAAAAAGGAATCTTGAAAGAAAGACAAAAATCTATTCTCCTGTGATAATCTGCTATATCTGCCATGAAGAGAAGGCGGAAGCAAACCAAAAAAGTGGAATGTGACCCCCTGAGGAAGGAGGGACTGTGGCTCCATCAGCTCATGATGATCAGGCCAATTTCAAGGACCACGGAGGTGATCTGTGCCACCTAGGTCATTGTCGACACTCTTGGCTGATCATTTTAGCTTGGATTTGGGAGATGCTGTTCTTTGTGTTTTCAGTAAAATAAAAAGCATTTGCTTTCTTCAATTTGTCACTTTTTGTTTAATTATGAAATTCTAAATTTGCACATAAACCAAAGATAATTTCCATAATCCCTTGCAGCGATTCATTTGCGAGATCATTTTTTGATGTCTACTTTCTAAGCATGCATTATATCCCAGAAGGCCCCTGGTGTCCCATCAACAGTGCATTATAATGCGATAGAAGACATGTCCTTGATGAAATAGATTGGGAAAATGCTGACCAAGTGCAGCCTCAGCATTTTAGCTACCTGGATGATCTCGGAGTCACAGGCTATGGCCAAGGCTCATCCCCATTGTGGTCCCCCGCTTCTTCTGAAGCTGGCAGAATTGTAGCAGGGAATGGAGATACCCCCTTTTCTGCACTTCTCACTTTCTCCACAGCTCACCCTCAAAGGCCTTCTCTTCAACTCCCCAGCCCCAACTCCCCTCACTCTTTTATTTCCCTATCCAAATCTCTGTCTCAATTTTCTGGGCTCCTCCCCCTTCGCATACACACACTCAGCAATTTTGAGTCATCAAAGAAGTTAGTAAATACTCCCCACTAAAAGTCAACAACCAAAGTATGGGAAATCCAAAATAGGAGATTTTGGAATAACTCAGAAGGAATCTGGAGACCTGGATGTGCCCTAGCTCACTTTTTCCCTAAGTGCTAATTTCAGGCAAATTTAACCCCTGGATGCTGAGCTCTTCTTATGTGAAATGAGCATAATAATACCTGTCTGGCTAACTCACAGGAGCTGATAGACCTGAAGGTTCTTCGAAGTGCTAAAAAGCTGATAAAAGTCCACTGTAAGATTACAGCAAATAAATCACCTTGACTAAATTGAGCGTACAATTCAGGAAACCAGTCAATTCTTTCTTTTCTTTTTTCCTACTGAACAAGTCATAAATTGACTCTGCTGGTTGGGTTGGCCTTGTGGGAGGGAATTCAATTTTCTTTCATTTTAGCAAATCTGTATCGAGTACCTGCTATGTGCCAGGCACAGTGGCAGTAGGAACAAAACTAGAAGTTAGTTCCTAAAACCTCACCCTCCAAGAGCTCACAACTTAGTTTGCGAGCTACTGACTAAGACATAATATGGCAAAAGCAATCAGTGTGTCTGCAAAGCACTATGGGAGTGTGGATGAGAGCACAACAAATTCTGCCTGGGAACCAGAGTAGTTGTGGGAAGCTTTTATACTGGGCATTCATTTGTTCCTTCATTTATTTATTCAACGAATCCCTTTGCAAACCTCAGCCTTGTTTCAGGCACTGTGCCCGGTGCTGGGAAAGCAGTAAAGAGCGGGTCAGATATTTTCTGTTCTCAGCAACTTACAGGCTAGTGGAGCAGTCAAACACGAACCAAGCATTGGTTAGTCCTGCAAATATATAATTATAAACCACAATAAGGGCACAGTAGTAGTAGTGGTGATTCTTACAGCATCTGAATGACTGAGCGTGGTGGTCTAGGGACAGAAACTAGCGTAGCATCGTGGTTCAGAGGCTTCTTCTCCTGGGAAATAACACCCAGGCTGGGAACTGAAGATTGTATAGAAGTGAGGGGTGGGATGAGCAAAAGAAAGAATAACATGTGCAAAAGCTTTGAAGAATGACAGAGTGGGGTTCTTCAGACGTGGAGGATACCTGACATACAGAAGTGAAAGCCTCACAAAATTCTAACCTTTCTGTGTCTGGATTCATTTTAGTTTCTGCGTTTGTTCTATTCTCTTTTCTGAGGTCACCAGCTAGAGCATCCATCAGTGCCTATCTTTTTTGAGACGTCCCACACTCTTTCAGCTTGCTTCCTTTTATTAGGCACATACTGAGCCATTTCACAGGAAGTGGGGGATTAACAGGCAAGATGGGGAAGATGAAGAACTCAGGAGCAGAAGTTCAGGGACCTCCTTCCCTTGAGCTACGATGAGTGTGACTCAGAATTCATGACTCCAGTTTTTTGTTCCTGATTTAACGATTCTAGGTAGACTGTGAGTGGTCTGCCTTGGGTGAGCTATCTGCCCCTGGATCAGTCTCCATGGAAACGGGTAATAACACAAAGAGAGTGTCCACCATGGGCCAGGCAGTGCTCTGTGTGCTGTGAGCCTGTGTCTTATTTAATTCTCAGAGTAACTCCAAATAGGTGCTACCATAATCCCCATTTTACATAGGAGAAAGTCAGACATAGACAGATGAGACCCCTGCCAAGATCACAGCTAATGAAATGAGCCAGATTTGAACTTAAAGGGTCTGATTACAGATACTGTGCTCTTAATCACTATGCTATTGGGGGCCTCTCCAATACACACGTAGCCGCAGTACCTTTTCCTGACTATTCCAACACTTTTCCGAAAAAGAGGGATTGTTGTGAGAGAGGCAGACATCTCCAGGTTTATTTACTATAAATCCCAGCTCTGGTTTAAAACTTCAGATTCTTCTTAAGACCAGGTCTTCCCCATCTACCAAGACCACAGCCCAGAATAAAGTACAAAATTCTAGCTAATTCTTAAATATACTACTAGACGCATACACAGAAATGCACAGAAAGCATGAATGCATACTCTTCCAGTTGGGTGCAAGTTACTCTCTCAGCAATGGATATATAAAAGTACAACCAAAGGAGTGAAGCAATTTCAGATGTTTTTCAATTCTATAATGTCCTCTTAGCCCTTTATTTAGCTTATACCATTTCTGAATGTGGTCAAGTCTCCACCATTTCCCTATATGTCTTCCTACAAGGAACCTTTTTCCTTTTGTCTTTAAATAGCAGTGCAGATAATTCATTACCTCATTAGTTGGGAAGATTTGAGCAGGTGCTTTGTGGGTAATAACATTTTTAATTTGTTTTCTATCAGAGAATGACATGGAAGCAACACATTTGACTGCAATAAAAAAAATGTTTCCAAGAGTTTGCTGGAGCCTGCTTAGTCACTGTGCTGTCTCTTCTTAGGCAGTGGAGTTGATGAATGGACCCCATTGCCTAGCTCAGAAATGCATTAGTCTCTCCAATGTACACATGCAATATATTCCAGTGTATTAATAGACTAAACAAGAAGAGCCACATGATCTTATCAACTGACACAGAAAAAGCATTTCAAAATTTTCAATATTCATGATTTAAAAAATTTTCAGCACACTAGGCTGAGAAGGAGGCTTCCTCAACATGATAAAAAGTATCTACAAAACCTACAGCTAACATCCTACATAATGGTGAAAACTGGACGTTTTTCCCATGAAATTCAGGAATAAGGTCAGAATGTCTGCTCACCATTCCTTCAGTTTCATATTGGAAGTCCTAGCCAATGCAATAAGGAAAGAAGAAATAAAAGGCCATACAGATTGGACATTAAGAACAAAACCTGTTCCTGTTCACAGTTAACATGATTGTCTATGTACAGAAATCCAAGAAATCTATAAAACAAAACAAAAAGCCCTCTTAGAACTAAGATGTGAATTTAGCAAGGTTACACAATACACTGTAAACATATAAAAGTCAGTGTATTTCTATATACTATTGGAAATGAACAATTTTTTAAAATAGTATTTACAATAGCTCAAAAAATATATTGAATTTCTAAGCTAAAAATTACAAAATACTGATAAAAGAAAATAAGTAAGACCTAAATGCATGGAGAGACATTGTGTTTATGGATTGGAAGACTAAACATAAGAAGACATCAGTAGGACTTCTGGTAGAATATGTGGGTAATTTTATTTTATTTGTTTATTCTTTTATAAACTACTTTATTCAGGTATGATCAACATACTTAATATATACAACTTGACAAGTTTAGAGATAAGTTGCATTTGTAAAACCATCAGCACAATCAACACCATAAACACATTTTCCATCTCTAAAAGTTTCCTCCCATCCTTAAAATTTTCTTGTGTGTGTGATAAGAACAATTTTCATAAGATTACTCTTAGAAAAATGTTAAGTATATAATACAGCATTGTAACTATAGACTATCCAGTACATCTCTAGGATTTACTCATCTTGAGCTTTGTGCCTTTAATACTCCGCATGGCCTCACCCTAGGCCCCTGGCTATTACCATTCTACTCTCTGCTTCTATGACTCGGACTATATATTCCTCTTATAAATGATATCATTTAGTATTTGTTCTTCTTGTCTGATTTATTTCATGTAGCGGAGTCCTCAAGTTTCATTCATGTTGTCACAAATGACAAGGTTCCTTCTTTTTAAAGGATAAATACTTTTCCACTGTATGTAAATATCACATATTCTTTACCCATTTATCCATCAATGGACATTTAGCTGCTTCTACATCTTGGCTATTGTGAATAATGCTGCAATAAATAGGAAATGCAGATATCTCTTTAGATCCTAAATTTAATTCCTTTGGATATATACTCAGAAATGGAACTACTGGAGTATATAGTAGAACTATTTTTAATTCTTTGATGGACCTCCATAATGATTCCCATAGTAACTGCACTAATTTATATTCCAACGACTGTATACAAGGGCACCCTTTCTCCACATCTTCATCAACATGTTATCTTTTGTTTTTCATAGCCATCCTAACAGGTATGAAGTGATGCCTCATTAAGGTTTGCATGTATAGTTCCCCGATTTCTACTGCTGTTGAGCACTTTAGCGTATGCCTGTGGGCCATTTATAGATGATATCCTGGGACCTCCTATTCTGCCATCTTGCTGTAATCTGCATCTAAGCCGATTTTAAAATTCATATGGAAAGACAAATGAAGTACAAGAGCTAAAACAATGTTGGAAAAGAAGAATAAAATGGAAGGAATTTCACTGCCCACTTTAAAGACTTATATAGCTATAGTAATCAAATACAGAGGCAGACACATAAATTAGTGAAATAGAATAAAGACTCCAGAAATAAACCCACACAAATATGGTCAATTGATTTTTAACAAAGGTGAAATGCAATTTAATGGGGAAAGAATAGTCTTTTCAACAAATTGCACTGGAATAGTTATGCATATATAAAAGAAAAAAAAAGAAAATCCACCTAAACCTCATCCCTTTTACAAAATGTAACCAAAAGAAATAGTAGATCTAAATGTAAAATATGAAACCATAAACATAAGAGAGCATATTTGTTAGGCAGAGTTTTTTTTAGCATGAAACCAATAGCAAGGTACTGAAAAGAAAAAGATAAATTGGACTTCTTCAAAATTTTAAACTTTGGCTCTGTAAAATCACTGTGAAGAGAATGAAAAAAAATTAGCTACAGACCAGGAAAAGTATTTGAAAATCACATATCCAACAAAGGATTTATATCAGGATTTGTTCTTAAAAATTATTAACTATTAACAGCAAGAAAATGAACAACCCAATTAAAAATAAGTAAAATCGTTAAACACTTTACCAGAGAGGATATATGATGGCAAATAAACATACAAAAATATAACCAACATTATTAGACATTAGGGGAATGCAAGTTCAAGTCATGATGGGACACCAATACACTCCTATTGGAATGGCTAAAATAAAAAAACCAAATGCTGGCAAGCAACTCGAACTCTCATACATTATAACCGCTCAGGATGCAAAATGATACAGCTATTCTGGAAAACAGTGGACAATTTCTTATACAGTGAAATGTACACAGTGATCTCACTCCTAGGTGTCTACCCTAGAGATATGAAAAGTTACATTTGCATAAAAACCTGTATACAAAATTTATATCAACTCTATGCGTAGTAGGCTAGAGCTATAAACAACTTAAATGTCTTTTAGTGGTAAATAGATAATGTAATATTATTACTCAGTGAACTTCTGAGCAATATTACTCAGCAATGAAATGAACTATTGATAGACACAACTTGGATGAATCTCAAAGTCATGATGAGTGAAAGAAGATGAGTGCCAAAGGTTACATGCTATATGATTCCATTTGCATGATATTTTCTGGGAGATATAATCATAGTGATGGAGGATCCATCAATGGTTGCCAGGGTTTGAAGGTAGGCAGGGTGTGACTACAAAGGGAGAGCCTGAGGGTGTTTAATTGGCTGAATGGAACTGTTTTGTATCCTTATTCAGGTGGGCATCAAAGTTATTCCCAGCCTTTCAGACTGTGGTGTCATTCATCAGCCTTGGTAATATAGGAGGAAGAGCTTCTCCATTTGGGGGACGAAAGCTATAGTTATTTGATGAATTTCATTCAATTGCCTCTACTTACACACTTCCCCAGGTTGAGGTACGGCTTTTTTCAGTATTACTGCTCAGTAAATTTTTATTCCTTATGCATTCTTGACAAAAACACTCTACCTGTCACCCTGGGAAAGGCCTCTCCTGCTGTTTACAAGGTAATGGGGACTCCGCATCTCTCTTCACTGCCCAAAGCACTCTGAGTCCTGGGGGTGGGGTGTGGAGAGGGTAACTGCTTACTTCAGTGCTTGCTGCCAAGTTGGAGTAAATGTGTATGCAATTGTTTCCCTGAAAAAGTGACTTCCCAATTTCGATCTGAAAATATACTCTCCCAGGGAGCAGAATCATCAAATTGTAATAGTATCTCCAGTGTGCCAATATGAAACACTCCTTCCTCGATTCATAGCATTCTCGTATCATTCTTATTTCTCAACTTTATGCTCGACATGATGAAGCTCCTAGTGGAAGGGCCCAGTGTTCTCATTCTAAGTAAACCATCTCTGAGGCTTGGGCTTGTTCTCTGCTGCTGTAATTCTGGCTTTAGCTGACTTCCAGCATGTCCAGGGATCTCTGCCATAGCTGGCGACAGGGTCCCAGTATTCAAATATCACCCTAGGTTACACATTTAGTTTTAGGTCCCCCTCTCAAACTAATTTGTACATTGCAACTATTTAAAAGATATGTAGAACTCTAATAAGAAAGAAGGAAGATGTATAAAGGATAAGGTAGCTTTAGCAAACTGATTAAGGGAGTGTCAGTTATAATTTAAAAGAAATCCTAAAAACATGGTCTTTCCATCCCTTTCCCTACTTTTCACCTCCCTTTCTTGCTTCCTTTTCATTTCTGTTTTTCTTTCTTCCTTCCTTTATAAACGTGTTTAAAAAGTGAACACAACCATAAGCCAGAAGGACTTTTTGAGGAGTGACGGTGAATGTCTCCTGAACAGCTGGTCCAGTTTCCGGATTGCTCTTTTAACTATGATGGAGATTTAGGACAACTAACCCTGAAGCACATGCTTGCTTTTTGGTGCTCTTGAGAAAGATTAGAAAAGATGGAGAGGGGAAAAAAACTTTTCTAAAGCCTTCTGAAATCTCCAATGCAGTCTATCTAGGACATTTTGATCCCAAATTGAGGATATGTATCAATTTGTATGCTACCAAAGGTGAAAAATGACCCGGGCTTGAATCATGCCCTGGTGGCTGGGCAGAGCAGCATAGTGTTCCCCTTCTGTAAGTACAGAAAGTCCATCTACTCGGTTTAATAGCCGTGGCCATAATCTGGACATGAACTGTATTCCATGCCTGGAGAAGCCTGGAGAAGCAATGCCCTGAAGAGGGAGAATCACATTTTCTTGGCTGAGTGGCCATGCTGATTCCTGCGTGTAGCAGAAGGTGCTTCTTCTTGTCTAAGGCTCTCAGGCTCAGATGGCCACTAAAGCCATTTGTTTGGAAGTTTTATCTTCTATGGACTCTTAAGCCATGTTATAATCAGAAAGGAAAAGAGAAACAATTCTTTTCCAGTGTACTTCTCCTCCCGATTCTTATTGTTGCATGGATAGACTTTACCAAAATTGCAATCACGGTGTATTGTGTGCATGTTGCCTTTGTTTCCTTTTTAAAATGAAAGTCCATTGTTATTGTAAAAAAAAAGTTGCATGCTATTGTAAAAGTATATGCAATGTAAAGAAGTACAAAGAAGGGAGTAAACAACCATCGTCATGTAAGATCGCGCCACCCAGGGAAAACAACGTTCGTGTTTTCATGGACAATAAATTGCATTTAAAAGCCTTCTCGGGTTAGGTGTGTTTGGGTTATGGATGTGGGTATGTGTGAGGGGAGAAGGAAGAGGCAAAGGCAACTCTTAACATTTTCTATAGCAGCAAGGAAATCACACGTTTAGAGAGGAATGGAGAGAGGTTAAGAGGACGGTGTGTGTATGTTGTGCTTGTAGAAAGGGGGAGGATGGGTGGATGCTGAAAATGGACAGAGGCAGGCAAGTCTAGACAGCAAACGCAGTTGAAATAAATTTGTGAAGAAAGGACTTTTCTCTTTGGAGAAGTTTCCTAGAACTGATGCAACCAACATCCGCATAAGGCTAACCTGTGATCGCTCAACAATCTGAGTATTTTTGGATTAAACTTCCTAATTAATTTTTAAAATCAATTTATTGAAACCAGTAATGAAATTCAATTGAAAATGTCCAAATGGACTTGTCTGCATGCCTACATGTATTTGTATATGCACGTGTGAGTCTGCTCTCTGTGTACCTGTATCTCTATGGCTTAATCAATCAGCAGAGATACAGATCCGTTGTCTTGGTCGTAATTAGAGAAATAAAAAGAGTTCACGCAGTTTGTCAGCTTCTCCCTGGGGAGTACGACCCAGAGACCCTTCCCTCTCTGCCAAGTCTCAGGCATATCTATTCTGGGTTTATTCTCGAGTACAGACAGAGCCCACAGCCGCCTTTGCTACTGAGCCCAGACCCTGGGTGTGAAATAGTTGGCACAGGATGGTTCCCTGCAATCATAGAGACCAAGAAGCGGAAACCAGCATATACACTAAGAATACCAAACAGTTTTGTTCTGTTCAGGGTGTTTTTTTCTTTCCCTCCCCTGGGAGGCCCTGCCAGCTATGTCACAAACAGCATAACAAACACATCTTAGATTTCATCAATTTCAGAGGCTCTGGTCTGTTTGCGGACTATTGTGAGTGTATTGAATTTCCACAGCAGGCTGGGAGGGGTAGTAGTGGCTTGCTTATGGCCTAGGATGGATCTTGACTCCTTGCATGAAAGTTTCATCCTTTGTTTGTGACAAATCCAGTAAAGATTAGTTTTGTAACTCTGCTGAAAGGCTTCTTGCCTGCCAGCTGCCCCCAGACAATAGGGTTTTTATCACACCAAATCGCCGTAGGAAGAATCATTGCCAATGTTTCCTCTGGGTAAATAGCTGCTTTTTCACGAAGTTTGCCTTTTGGGGTAGATGGCTGAAGACCTGTGTGTTTCATGTCATTAACAAGTTGGCAGATAAATGGTTCTATTTGGTCATATTCTTTCAGACAGATACAAATTTATATAAGTGAAGGAGGCAGTTGTCGTTTGAAACCCCCACTTAGTATTTTGTGTTATCGATGCTTGCTAGATGAAATAAAATACAACCTCTACATTTGCTTGGTGGGCAGCTAATTGATTAGGCACCCTCCAGCCCCAGTGTTCTTTCCTGGTTATCGGTGATGGAGTCACTAGGATGTCAGAACCTTTTGAACTGAGTAGCAAGATGACCTTGTAGGACTGCAGTCCCTGAGTGTGGAGAGAGCTGTGTGACAGAGATGGACTGGCATTTAGCTGACTAAGTGTGGTTCTCTGAACAACATTTTGATTTGAATTAGGAACGAATAAGAACTCCTAAACACCAGGGGAGGAGGGCCCAGAGGAGGAAACTTGGTCCAAGAAAAGAAACATGCCTTACACAAGGTCACACAATTAATCTAAATTGGGGCAACGCACTAGGTCCACACACCAGCCTTCCAAGAGATATGATTTACCACGCTTTACCTGAGTTCTTTTGGGTTAGGGTGACTGTTTCCACAAAGGACCTGGTGAAAACAAAAGAGCTCCTTGGGAGAAAGCAAACTTGAATGCCTTGTCCTTCCACTTAAGCAATTAACAAGAGTTGCATCATCTGGGAAATTACCAATGACAGCTGAGCCAGAAGGATAACATGCAACCTAGCTAACTCCTGCTGAAGCTGGACACATCCCAAACTCCCGAGACCAATGCCAAGAGAATGAACTGAACCCTGGGAGTGATGCCCTTGTGGAATGCCTCCCTCTGTTCATCAGGGAGGCGTCCTCCAACCCTGCAGCACTTGGTACTTCTGACCAATCTCCTCCTTTTGGACTTGTTTCAGTGTAATGATCCCCTAGCCTTCCTGATGTCTGTTTTTGATTTCTCATCTCTGTAAATCAGGTCTTCCTTCCAACTCCGACTTAATTCTGTTCTTGATAAGGGACATTTGGAAGAAACTCAGCAGCACCTACTCAGTCAAGCTGTCAGACCCATACTGACCTTGTGCCCAGCTTTAATGAACTTCATGGTGACCAAGTCCCTGACTGATGGATGGATGGAGAACAATGAGATAGCTGCAACTACCTTTTTAAAGTTTTCAAACAACCATTGTTACTAATACAGGGATCTGCCTCACTCGGGATTTCCCTCCACAGGGAATTCTGTTGCTTGAGAACTGGCCACGCCCAACCACAGCTTGAAAGACAGATGGCTAAGGTGGATGGAGCTAGAGAAGGCGAGTAGCTGAGCAGCCAGGAAGTTCCACGCAGGGAGTTAGAAGACAGATTTTAATGCCAGATGTCTTAGTCTGTCCAAGTCCAGGAAGCTCAGAACATGCTGAGCAACTACCAAAGGGAAATACATCTTCAAAGTCTACTCTGAAGGACAAAGACCCAGAGGTTGCCTGTAGATCCACCCCCTGTACTTCTAGGACTAACGATAAAGCTCATTTATGACATGTCAGTGACTTGCCAAGCAAAAGGTGTTAATAAAAAAGACCCATAAAGGAATCTTTGAAATCAGTCTTGGGTCCTCCAATGGTAGCTTAACCTTTCTGCAGAAATTCGCTTTCTATTGGCACTCCTCGTGTCTAGCTGAGGCTGGAAGGCTGCTTGCTGACAGGAGAGGCCATCTGTTGGGGAGGCTGTTGTTATTGTTTTGTAGTGCTGCAGGCTAAATGGCTCACTTTGGTAGCTCCAGAGGTTTGCTTAATCCGCTTGACAGTCTGAACTTAGAAACGGTCACCTGAGGACCTTGAAACAAGACCCGAACAAAGAGTACAATCACTTCTCTGTGAGTAGCCTTTCAGTGTGGCTTTTTTTGTATTTTTTTCTTTTTGTGAAGGACAGACAAATGCCAAAAAAAGGGGGGGGTGTCCTTGTCAGTTTGGTATTTTGTTATAGCAAAATACCATTGATGGGGAAGCTTAATAACACATTTCTTAAAGTTCTGGAGGCTGGAAAAGCCAAGGTCAAGGAACAGGCAGAGTCAGTGTCTGGTGAGGGCTCTCTTCCTGGTTTGCAGATGACCGACTGCCTTCTTGCTGTGTTTGCACACAGCAGAGAGAGAGAGAAAGAGAGCTCAGTTTCCTTCTCTTCTTATAGGGGCACCAATCCGAATATGGGGCTTCATCCTTATGACCTCATCTAAGGTTAATTACCTCCCAAAGAACCCCCCCTTCAAATATCATCACATTAGAAAATAGGGACTCAACATGTATAGCAAGGGGTTCAGAGAGTTTAACTCCAAAATCATAGGAAAGGAGGCAGGAAGTATCTATTTGAATGATGTATGCCGATGATATTTTCCAGGGCATCTTACTTGAGGCCTGTCCTAATTAAAGAATCCATTTTATTTCTCACAGATCAAATAAGATAAATGAAATATACCTATATTGATGATCTATTGCTATAATAGTGCTATCGAACAAACCACTCCAAGATTCAGTGGCTTAGAGCAAAAATCGTCTCTATTGGTTATGTTGTAGAAATCAGCTATGAGAAGACAAGAGAGTCCACAGGAAAGCAATTTAGGCTATTACTTTAAACAGCAGGTAGAGGTGGATGTTTATCTTCCCACCTTGTCCCTGAAAACCATAAAGTCATTAAAGGATATATTCAACAACTGTCAATATTTAATTACCCCCAAAGATATTAAAGTTATATTCTATCCCATTCAGTCATAACACCTTCCTGAATATGCATTTTATATATTGTCTTTCACTATTAAAAGTGAACACTTATTGGGTGTTGTATGCATAATCTCACTTTATCCTCTCGACCCTTTAAAGTAAAAACAGTATCATCAGCTTCATTTTCAAATAATGCACTGGAACCCCGTAGGAGTTAAATCACCTGCCCTGGGTCACAAAGCAAGTGAGGGGGTGGAGATGGGGGTTGGGGTGAAGCTCAGGCCTGTAGCTCACAACCACATGCTTTCCAGCTTCACTCTCTGCATTTCTTGCCATTCTCAGCAAATGTTTGCTGCTCTGATTGATACGCCTCCCCCCAAGAGTCATTGTGCTAGAAGCAAATTCCATGACTTATTTACAACAAGGCAATTTGTTTTTGTTTTACATTTTTTTATCTGTCCCTCCAGCCAGAGACAGATTAAAAAAACACGAGTTTCTTGGCCATTTTCACATATCTACTGTCTTTTTAAGAAAATGGTGGACATTTGTATCAAAACAAAAAGCCAAATCAAACCAAAACAAACATGCAATGACTCCAATAACACAGGGAGCTAACCCTGGAGATACTCAGGCTGGCAGGCATGAGGTCCGAGGGAAGCTCAGGGCGTGCCCCATTAAACACCTGCGGGGAGAGGTCTGCATCATTATGGAAAAGGCTCTGGAGAAATTCCCCAGAAGCTGTGTTCTGTTCTTCCCTTGATTTTGTGCCTTTGCTCAGCACATCCTCTGCCTGCCTGCATTCTCCTCTGACCACTCCTTCTTTAACCCCTTCAGATGCTCAATCCTTTCTCTTGGTTGTGGCATCTGAGGATATTCTGTCCATGGGGAACAAAGATGGTGCTATTATTCTGATCCACTTTTTTTCTAGACATGACTATAATTTCCCCAAGTCAATATCCCTAAAGGCTTGGGACCTTAAAATGGCTACATCTTTGTTCCTAGTGCCCCCGTCTAGTGCCCCCAAACCAGTACCTTCATGTGGGATTATTTCTGATACGTCCAGTTCTCAGCTAGAGGGAATGAGGTTTCGTGGAAAAGGTGCTGGACTCAGGATCAAACGAACTGAATTGCATTTTGACACAGTCACTTGCTAACTGCGTGATTCTGAAAAGCTTCATTTACCTTTCTGAGCCTCAGTTTGCCATTGGTTAATCAGAAGAAACACCCACTGCACGATGAAGGTACACAAGGCACTTTCATTATCTCATTGAATCCTGACTCCTCCAGAAAACCCCATGTAAGGTAATTATTCATATTCCCATTTCGAGAAATAGGAAACCAGTTAAGAAAATGATTCTTACTGAGGAGAATGTGTGGTGCATTTCTCTGGACGTAACCCATACCAGTACCAGCGTGCAAGGCCCATAGAATGCACCGTACCAGCCCCTTCCCACCATCCTCTAAGAGATGATCCAGCTCCCAAACCCCAACACTTCCCAGTCAGCACCTCCTTCATCTCTCTGTCAACAAACAATTGGGCACCACTCCGTTCAAGCCCTGTATCACTGGGGGAAATGGGACTTTCTCAGCACTTTTTTGAAGCTGGCCTGATGGACCACTACCAACTGTTTGGTAGAGCTATTGTCTTTTTTTTTAACTCTTGTTTTATTGTTGTTCAAGTACAGTTGTCTCCTTCCCCGATCCCCCAACGTCAACAATCCCCCCCACCCCAGCCATCCCTACTTCCCACCATTGATCCTGCCCCCCTTTGGTTTTGTTCCTGTGTATAGATGTTGACTTTTCAGGGAAGCTGAGTCCCTCCTGCTAATTCCATCCCGCTGAAGGCAGAGTGTCTCTCTGCGTGTCTGCTGAGGCTCCCACGGAGGGGCAGGGAGGAGTCGACGTGTATCAGGGAAGGATCATTACCACATGCTAATGCTCTCGGGGCAGGGACTCCCACCTGCTGCGCTGTGGGCCTGGGCTCCTCTGTGCTCACTCAGGGCATCCAGCTGGTCTCTCTGATCTACTCTGTGGGCAGAATGACTCTAATGATCATGGTTATGAGATGCTAATAGCAAATGGAGTCATTAAAAAATCAGTCCCAAGCAAGCATGACTTTAGACTTTAAAATGTTTTTAAAAAGTGGGGGGTAGGGTCTTTTATTGTGTGACATTATCTTGAATGGGAGAAGCACTATCTTGGCCACAGGCAACCATCACCCTTGAGAAGTCAATTTGTCCTTAGATGTTCAGGTGTTCATTTTTCCTGCCTGAGGCCCTGGATAGATAGAGCATACGCACACTTGTGTATGCCCCTCACAGTGACAGCGGTGGCCCACTGGAAGGAGCTTGCACTTGAGGCAGAAAGCCTGGATGTGGTGTGCTCTCCACCACTCAGCCGCTGCTGTCCTTGATCCGGTTCCCTCACTTCTCTGTACTAATCCTGCTGACAACGGATGCTGCCTCCCTGAGCCTGTCCTGACACCCTTCAGAACCAACTGCAGAGAGAAGGGCTTTTCTTTTGCCTTTTCTCAGGCATTTAACTGCACCAATTTCCTCTGACAGTACTTCTCAGCCAAAACCCTAAGGCAGTTTTAAAGATGCCCCATTACGGTTAGATTCTGTGCCTAGTTTGGGTCTACATTCTTATACTGATGGCCATGGCTTGCTTTGAAAACATGTGACTTCAGCAGGGCTCTCTGGTTAATGACAAAGAATGTTAAAGGTCAAAGAATGTTAAAGGTCACATCAGTGCCAAGCCTTTAAAATGAATGCAGATTCAACTTTAAACAAATTTAGGTGAAAATAATCCAAAAACAAGTGATGGGGCAAAATGCTGATTTTCTTCCTCTAGGCTGACTTTTCTGGACATTTGTGAAGTAGTAGGAATCAAAATCATTAAAGATGAAGGTAGCATTAATGAGCAACTACCCAACCAGACGAGCCTTCCCTTGCTACTGCAGCCTTTGGATGCTGTCATCCAAAAAGTCTTCCAGTCAGAAGGTGGCGCTGCAGTCTACCGCCAACAGAACTTCATGGTTTGCTTTCTCGGTTTTTCACTTTACTACACACAAACTTCATGCTTAACCCTAATTTGGTAGCTTCTTACCCTTACTTTTCCTCTTTCTCTCTTCTTTTTCCTCCCATTTACTTCCTTCTTCCATATGTTACTCTAATTAGCCCTATACAGCAAAGGTCTTAAGGGACCGACAGTGGATTCCGCTGAAAACATTTGTGTGTGTGCTTATCTACACGTATTTGATGTTGCTTTTCTGGTATTCTCCACCACTATTTCACCTGTTGTCAACAGCTACTGTATAAAGGGTTTTACACACTAACCAAGCTACAGGTTAGAATTCTACCCTAAGGTTGGCATGAACTTTTGATAAATATTATTCCTGTTTTTTAGAACAAGCTTCCTGATCTTCTTTCTTGAAGTAAAGATAGATATACGGCAGGCTCCCTACGCTCTTTCCACGGCACCCCTATTTTTCTCGCATATTTTTACTTCCTTTTAATCTTTTCTATGGACACAGGCTGGGAATCATCTTGACAGCCTAGGCTACTGTGAATAAATGGATGGAGAATTAATGGAAAGTTGGTTAAAATCCTTCATGTTGTAGCTCCGGGAAATAAACTGTTTTGTCAATCTAGTTCTCATAAAATACTCTAGTTCTCATAAAAACAATCTAGTTTTCACGTTCTCAAAAATATATATGCTGGCCAATGAAGCCTGGTACAGTTTCTACCTCATCCATCGTAGTGTGTTTTCATTTTCCATATTTTGTCGCCTGTTGTATATCTTTGAAATTTATCTTACAGTCGGGACAAACTTGTCAGGCGGAAAATTCCCAGGTCCCAACAGCAAACTCACAAATGGCGCAGAGCTCTTGGGGGTTCTTCTCGCAGGATACCCGTGCTACCCACCAGCACTGTGTCCTCCCTCTTCCTCTCCGACCCCTTGGTCCTAGCGATGGGAGAGCATGTACCTTTTCAGATCTGAAAAGTCTAAAATTCAGCAAAAAGTTGTCTTAAAAGCCGTTGCCTTGTACTCGCCTAGAAGCCATCCAGTGTATCCCAGAAAGCTGGTCCCTGTCTAACATAATTGTTCAAAGGAAACAGCCTGGGAAACTCTTACCCCTAGTCTTCACTTACTCCTCTGTGCCACTCAGATCTAAGCATCACCATTTCTGACCCAGTCTTAAGCAGTTCTCTGGGCACTTCTATCACACTGCCCCGTTCCATTCTGTCTTATCATACCCGGTTTCCTTCCTTCCTTCCTGCCTTCCTTCCTTCCTTCCTTCCTTCCTTCCTTCCTTCCTTTTCATTGTATTCTTCCAAAGGAAAGATGATTCCATGAGAGCAAGGACATTTTCTGCTTTATTTACTGAATCACTAGCACTGAGACAGGGATCAGTCACTGTGTTAAGAAC
>CM052542.1:144215805-144251691 GCA_028533065.1 Trachops cirrhosus | reverse complement strand
GGATGTCAGTGACCAGAGGGGAGAGGGGAGGGAATTTCAGGGGAGAAGGGAAGGGTTTACAGGAACAAATATAGAGGACACATGGACAAAACTACGGGGCTTGGAAATGGAAGGGAGGTTGGGAGGGATGGGTGAGTGGGCTGGAATGGGAGTAAAAGATTGAAACTGTACTGAATAATCTAAAATAAAATAAAAAAAAAAAAGAACCATCCCTGAAACTTACTGGCCTAAAGCAACAAACCTTTTATGTGGTTTGGGAGGGGCTCCGCTGAGACCCTTTCTGTCTGCTCAGCGTGTTTGCAGTGTATTTGCAGTCAGCTAATGGAGATGGTTCACTCACAAATCTGGGGATTAGCGGGTTCTCAGCAAGGACAATGGAGATGACTATCTGTTCACGTGTTACTTTTCATCCCATTCATATGGTGATGGTCACAGTGTTCCCAAGAGCAACAAGAGAGGGTAAACCCTAATGATTAGTATTTTTCAAGGCCCTGATTGCATCATGCATGCTAATATTCCCATTGGCCAAAGCAGGTCACCTGGTCAAGCCCAGATTAAAGGAGTGGAGAAAAACACTTCTTTCATGGGAGAAGCTTCAAAGTCACATTGCAAAGGAACTGTAGGATGAGAAAGCAGATACAGAGATGGGAGGAATTTATGACTATTCATGAAATGTATAACAGTCACATGATGTGTGGTAGGCATAAAATGATGTAGTCAAGAAATACTGTCTAAGTGAATAAATGGATAAGCATATAAAAAATGAACTAGCCAGTTGTCCAGGGGGATCTCAGGTCATTCCTATGAGTTCTAGTTTCTGATACTAAGTATCTTGTTTATCATCTCATGGTTTCTACCCTTAAGAAGTTCATGATTCAAAGAAGTCTAATAATGTGCAACAAGTCAACTATAGAATTTATCTTCTGGGGTGTGTGCTTAAGCGCTGCCGTACCTGCACTTCAAAGAGAGAGTGAGATGTGTGCCTTGGACTGTATCTCCCGGAGCAAAAACCTACCAGTCTGGGAAATGAAGGACCATGAACTTAAAAAGAACAGTTACCAATAAGCCGGTTTTGCAATTAGCCAAATTTTGTATTTATGTCCCCAAATCAATGTTTGTATATATATAAGACAGAGATTCAATGAGAGGAACCCCCAGTATGTTACAGTAAGCCTATGATGTCTGTCAGCTTCTCACATTTTTATAGTTAAAGATGTGTGATAGATTAGATCAGGTTTTCAAATATATGTCATGCTACTACCTTACAAAGATGAGGACAGGAGCTTGGGGAAAGCCTTTTACCACTTGCCATTCTGAAATTCTGCCTCTTTCTGTCCCCAAACATCTTTTACATTGAGATCTTGATGACACTGCATCCTCTCCAAATCTTGATAAAAATAATCATTGGACTAGCCACATTTACCTCTTCATTTGATTCCACAGGTGGACCCTTATTTGAAGGGACATCACTGTGTTGTACCCTTTTTCCCTGTCAGATTGAGAGGCCAAGACAGCTAACTGGAGAGCAAACCATCAACTCTACTGCTAACGCGGCTGCGTGGGAGGACGTGGCTTAGACATGCAGCAACCAGTGCGTGGTGATACAGAGTCCCACTTAGTCACGGCTGCACCGCACAACTCAGTCCTCTCCTCGCGGCAACTTGCTCTAAGTGCCAAGGGCAGGCAGGAGGAACAAACAAGAATTCTAATTTCCAAGGGAAAGAAGACAGAAGCTAAACCAAGAATTCCCTGCTTCTTTTCTACAAACTACACCTTCTGCTCTTAGAGGAGTGAGGATGATGGGGGAGAACTCAAGGGAAGGTCTTCATCCTGACACCTTGAACCCACAATATGTTTTCTAAGGTTTGCACGGAAAGATCCAGGTTTCTCATGCCAAGTTCCCCAGAATGAATACCAGTGCCACTTGCATATGCTCGGCTACACCAAATATACCCACAAGATGGAATGTCATTTTAGGTTTGGGATTCAAAACAGCCTGAGGCTTTCTTGTGCGGCATCACCTGAACGGCTCCTTTCTGTGTTGCTGGAGTCCACCCCTGCGGTCCGGCAGCAGAGAGTGGAAACAGGAACTCCTGACTGGCTGACACCATTTTTGACTGCAGCTACTGAACATTCCAATTGTGTTCTGGGCTTCATCTCTCTGAGATCCTTAGCTAGGCTTTTCAATCAATCTGGAATTTATTGAGGGGCTCCTCTGTACCAAGTGATGTAATGGCACCTAGAAGGGTTGTTAAGTGGGTAGGGATGGCTTGTATCTTGCTCTCCTTTGTTGTATGATTTATTACGGGAGAGGGGCGACATGGCCCCTTCCGCACCTTGCTCACTAAACTGCCAGGGATGCCATTTCCAATGTGTGATAAAAGTCAACACTTTAAAGTAAAACTGAAATGCAATTGTTACCTTGTTATTTTAAATGTATCTAGAGGAATCTGAATACTTAAGCAATGTGATACTGTCCTCAGTTTAAAACACCTACACACACATACACAAATTACTTCTTTAATAGGTGGAAATTTTACATCATTTTTCTCCATGCACTCAAATTTCCATTGCACTTCCTACACAAAATTTTATCCTAAGGTAGTGTATTTTAAGTTTGAAACTCTTTAATAGAACAGCCTATTATACTTTTTTGCATCAAAAATATTATTCATAAATGAATATGTAATTTTTATTTCCTGTGAGCATAAGCTTCTAAGCATTAACTTTTCTCTATGTGGGACATTATTAAAACTTATTATATTAATCAAGTCAACAAATATATTATAGATTATGAAAAATATTAATTAAATAAAAGTTTATAGTAAATGTACATCTTAAGAAAATGGAAAGGATTTGTTTAGATTAGATTACATATTTTTAAACTAATATTTTTAATGGGCAGAATTTAAAATCAAATTGATTTTTCTCTTTGTCTTTAAAATATAAACAATGACAAGTTACAGTGTTGTTATAACAATGCCAGTTGATTCTTTGAACTTCTGAGTTACACACTAAAAATCACAGAGATTTATCATAAAAATTATTGTTAGCAACTTATTTATTGACAGCTCAGGTTGAGTTGTCCTTCAATTTTATTGAAAACAAATTGGAAACTGCATGTCTCACAAAACTATTGATTTCTAAGGCCTTAGTCATTCACTTCCTCAACACCAATAACAGCATTTCAAAAGGTGTCTTTGTTTAGTGTTCTGGAGGCTTCTGCTTCCTGTGGTAATGCTGCTTATTGAAAATTAGGGTAGTGTGGGATGTGCTTTTCTTTTGTGAAGTTGAGAGAAAAACTACACCACCAACTCAAATACTTTATCAGGCAATCTTCAGTCAGAAGATTGATTTCCGTAAAATTACCCCTGCCCAGTAACCAACCATCCTTGTTCAGATAAACCTACTCTCTGAAACAAAAAAGCTCAGATTTGTAGAATTCCCATGGTACTAATCTAATATCACTGAACAGCAGAGTTAAAAAAGATGTACAATCAGCTGTCATGAGCCAGTAGAAACCAGTTCTAGAACACCACTGTGCTCCACACCCTTTAGAAAGTCTTCTTCTCTGCCTATTTGAACACTGCTGCTCCAGACCACTCCAAGTCTTCATTTCACTCTTAGCACTTTTTTGAACCAAAGACAATTTAAATAAAGAGTATCCCTTATAACCTCAATGTGCATTTTACAGATAGAAGAAGTGCAGTTCATAAAGAGTGAGTGATTTGCTCAAGGTCATACAGCTAGGCTGTTAGGAGAAGAACTGAACCAAGAACCAAGGCTTTCTACTAAGAGTTGTGTTGAGTCTCCAGGTTAGTTCCTTCTAGAATTGTGTTGAAAAGAATTATTTGAAGCATTTGGTTCTACATCTATTATTTGCAAGAATTCCCCCTCTATAACATTCTCTAGAGGTGAGCATCTAGTTCCTGGGGAATTGTTCCAAGAAATGTTGGTTCTTGTCATCACTAAGTATTCAATTTCATTTATTAACCAGGTTGAATTATTTGCCTTTTTATTATATTGACCAAATTCCACTGCATGTTAATTTTAACAAGCTATTCCTGATCTGCCTTCTGAAGGCTCTAGAATAAGTCTGACTCCTCTTTCATGAGATGAACTTCAGTTATTGAGGATTTTCATTATAATTGCCAACCCCTCTTTTAGTCTCTGAGTGTATGAAGAAAGCAGAGTCAATAGTTTAAACTAGGGTCCATGGGCTATGAAAATCCTTGGTCCCCTAAGAATGCCTCTCATATTATTTATAGATAGACTACCTTACCTTTGACATTGAAGCATCAACCCTCTACTCTTAGAAATTTAAGTCACCCATTCATGATAAAATATTCATCTCCCTTCTTGTTTTCCACACTTTCCACACTTAAACTCAGCTCTTTACCTAAGAATTTTATACTTGTTTAGTCAAATTCGTTTTCCCTACTAAAGATGGTGAAGGACCTAATATGTCATTCACAGTGCATGATTTGAGAGCACACTGAACCAAATCTTGTATCAGAGAGTGATTTTACCAGCTACACTCCTTTCCCTAGCTAAAACACGCAGGTGGCTTTGATGTTCTTCATACTAGACTTTGATGCACTCTTTCAGTCTTCATCTGGGTTTCCTGTGGGTCCATATAACATTTATTCTCTTTGCCCAGGTTAGAAATCAATTAAGAGAGACAGAAAGCATCAGTCAGATGAAAAGAAAAATGTTGGATTTATTATTAGTACAGGTAATACCAAAGAGCATGTTATAAATGGGTTTCCCAAAACTCGAATCCCAAATTGAACACCTAATCACAGTTCTACTGAACAACTGCAGACTCCCCATGAAAAGTAATTCTTCTAAGAACTTAAAGCATGGAGGAGCACACCATGAAATTTTCTTTCTGTGGTCAGCTGCCTTGCCCCCTACTATCCCCCTCCCCAGAGAGCAAAGAGGAGGCAGCTGAGCATCATGTGCACTGTTCCACTTCCAAACTCACCAGTCTGAGGGGTGATGTTTTTCTTCCCCAGGGCAGAATGAGTCAAGACACACAGAATGAGTCACTGGACCTGGTAGTGTCTAGAGCTTCACTATCTGAATGGTGCCCAGAGGACATCTAGAAAAAACCCACAGCTAACATTATCATTGATGGAGAAAAGTGAGTGCTTTTGCTCTAAGATCAAGAACAAGACAGGGATGTCTACTCTAGCCACTTCAATTCAACGTTGTACTAGAGGTGCTAGCCAGGAAAACTGGACAAGAAATAGAAGCAAAAGCCATCTATATTGGAAAGGAAGAAGTAAAGTTATCTCTATTTGCAGATTACATGATCTTATATACAGGAAATCCTAAGAAACATACTAAAGAACTATAAAAATAAAAAAGTCAACAAGATTGCAAGATACAAAATCAATGTACAACAATCAATTGTATTTCTATGCACTAGCAATGAACAATGAAAAACTGGCATTAGGGAAATAATCTTGTTTGCAATAAAATGAAAAAGAATAACATACTTAAGAATAAATTAACAAAGTAGAAGAAGTGCAAGACTTGTATACTGAAAACTCCAAAACTACAAAAATTGAAAACATCTAAATAAGTGTTCATGGAGAGAAAAACTCAATAGTGTTAAGATGACAATACTCCATACATTAATCTACACATGCAAGGCTGTTCCTATCAAGATCCAAGCTGCCTCTTTTGCAGAAATTGACAAATTGGTCTTAAATTTCATATGAACATGCAAGAGAGCAAGAATAGTCAAGAAAATCTTTAAGATGAACCAAGTTAAGGGATTCACACTTCCCAGTTTCAAAAGCTACTACAAGTTACAAGTTATAAGTCAATGTGATACTGGTTTATGGATAGACATGCAGATCAATGTATAAAACTGAGAGTAAAGAAATAAACCCACATATTTGTGGCCAGCTGGATTTGAACAAGAGTGCCAAGATAATTCAATAAAAAGGAAGAAGTTGAACCTTTATCTTATACTATACTCAAAAATTAACTTAAAGTGGGTTAGAGACTTAAGTGTAAGAACTAATACTATAAAATTCTCAGAAGAAAAGAGTAAATTTTTGTGACTTTGGATTAGGCAATAGTTTCTTGGATATTACACTAAAAGCAGAAGCAACAACAGAAAAAATAGACAAATTAGACTTTATCAGAATTAAACTCTGTTAAGCTGTAAGTAATGACATGACAACCTCCTGCTGGAGACTCTGCCATAAGCTTGAAAGCCCAGGAAATAGATACATGGTATCTTTTTAAATGGGAGATATGAATGTGAGGGCCAATTTACTCCTGGAATTTTACTGAAGTGTTTGTTGTTAACAGTACCTGATAAGTTTCCTTCTGAGGAAATACAAGAGAAATGCATATTGGTGTCATTTCAAGTACACGTGGTCTTGAGGCTGAAAGTCAAGCAGGTGTTCCTATGGTTTATAATTGGGACGTGCCACCTGGACCTGCTGTTAATAAGCTTAGATAACTTGCATTAAATCTCTATAGTATTTGGTCATTTTGACCTATAAAAGAGTAAGGTCAAGGGTAGGAGGTGAGCTGCTGAGATGACATGAAACTCCCAGTGACATGCTTATATGGGAATAGTCCATGAGTTTCTATTTAGAGTGGATCTACCATCCATGAGAGCCAAGGGTAAGGTTATTAATCATGGCAAATTAAGATCCTGTGATATTTTTGCAAGTTTCAGTTGAATCTGCCTTTCATTCTTTCTATTTCTCTTGAAATACAGGGATGTTGAAACTACTGTGTGACAGGCAGGGCCTTACAGTTCCTTAATACTGCTTCAGTGAAATGGGTACCCCATCACAAAACCTGTACATGGACATTCACTGAATGGAAAACAGACACAAGTTGCTTTACAGTAAGATCAGTCTCTTGGCCAACCAGAAGCAGACAGACAGTGGTATGAACATATTTAGAATTGTACATAGGGGAAGTTAAGAAGCCCTGTTGCTTCTAAATTGTATCTAGAATCATGAATCACCCCCAAAGCATATCTACTGTCTATATAAACAGATATTCTCTTGTCTTTAGTTAACTGGCAGGCCCTAGTAAAGGCTACAATGTTCATCAACTTGTATAGAATCAGTTTCTGAAAAATGACTGGACTTGAGGAAGTCTTGAGTGAGTTGTGATTGTATATCCAGTTTTATGGCCTCATTCCTGAAGTTTTTTTAATCCTCACCCAAGATCATGTTCACTGATCTTTAGAGAGCAAGGAAGGAGGAGAGAGAGAGAGAGAGAATCAATGTGAGAGAGACACTGCTCTCGCACAATCTGCTGCCTTCTTCAGCATGCCCCGACTGCGCAGTGAACACTCAACCTAGGCATGTGCCCTCACAGAGGATCAAACCTGCAACCTTTTGATGTACGAGATGATGCTCCAACCAACTGAGCGACCTGGCCAGAGCTCCTTCTTGAGTTCTTAAATAGGATCATTTACAAATAGTTCTGAATCTTGGTTTTCTAGGCAAGTTTCAAGGAAGTCAGAGCAGGGCAAGAAAAGCTCTTGCATAAGAGCATGACAGTCATGAGATCCTCTCTTCTATGAGGGTTAAAGAGGGGTGGTCAGGTATAGGGTGTTACAACAACGGTAGGAATATGTCTGGATGAGAGAAGGATTTCATACGAGGTCATTCTAGAAAGAGAATGTTTCTGGGAATTTCCAATCAAGAGCAAGATCTGAACAACACGAGGGATCACGTGGCTAAATGTAGACAGATCAGCAGAGGTGTCCGTTAAATCTGTGGTTACTGCCACTGCACACAGATAAAGGGGGTGGCTTTTGCTCCTTGGTGAAGTGAGTGGCTATCATAAGTGATACAGTTTACTGATGTCCTTTGTGCTGTTGTGTAGGTCCACCCCCCAAATTTGCCTTGATATTTAATGTACAAATAAAAAGGTTGTTAGTAATTGGTGAGTCTGAGGCTAGCAAGTTTTCAAACATTTTCCAGTGAGTTTTTCAGGACCAGGATTTGTGTGTGTCGGCTTTCATTGGATCATATGGAAGGGAAGCCAATCCAGAAATGTTGCATGTCAACTGTCTGTTTGTCATATGACACCAAAAAATTCTTTAAGTTATCTGGTGGTAATTGGCCCAAGAAAGTCACAAATAACTCAGAATCTTTGAGAGGAAGGAGTCTTTCCATTTTGCATTCTGTCATGCCCTAAATAATGTACTTGGGTATGACAAGATAATCCTTAGAGACTTTGGGTCCCTTGTAGGCTAATCCTGTTAGCAAATGAGGAACTCAGTTGTACAAGACTTTTCATTTAAGGGAACAGATTATCCACACATTATTTAAGAACAGAGTCCTGGGTGATTTGAATGCCTCTGAAGATACGGTTAAGTAATTTAAAGAAGAAAGCACATACTTTGTAAACTTTTGGAACAGACAGTTTATATATATTATTGATATCCCCAGGAAAAGACAAACAGATCCTGTGAGCCTGTGTGCAAGAATATACCAAGAATGCAGAGCACAGCTATACCACTGTACAGCAAGCAGCTCTCTGGCAGACTGAGAACATGATGGCATTAGGGTTTGGGGTGGCAGGAAAGTGGAGACACACAGTCTTCTTAAAGACCCATAAATCCTAAGCAAAGCAGTGGCCCTGCACATTTACCCTTAGTGGGGGCATTGGGGGGGCGGTGGCGGCACGAACAGAGATACTACAAGGGCAAGTACAGAGGACAACGAGTCCTTTCTGGTGGTGTGAGTTATGACAGCTGGTAGTTCTTTGATGTCCTCCTTTAAGAGTGGTTATCGGAACAATTTTGGGAAGGGAATTGCTGGATTAATTGAGACTTTAAGGGGTTAGCCTCCTTAATGTGGCCCACATCCGAACCTGTCTGTGACCCAGGAGCTTTTTTATTCTTTGGTATTTAAACATAAAAGCGTTTACGACAATGTAATGTCCTGTGATTACAGCCTTGCCCAGATTTCATACATTTGATATGTCGAGCTTTTATAGGAGTCATTCCCTAAAAGTCTGAAACGGCAGTGTTCATTTCCTCCAGATCTAAAGGTTATTTAGTAGGATATTTTAGCTTTTCCAAGCTTTTAAAATTGAAGTGTTTATTATTAATTTTCATTTTTTATGGCTTTGTTTACCCATCATTCAGGTTAGAAACATCTGCTTCTTAGGAAGTTGGGATCGAGCTGTACTTTCATTAGCCTCCAAGTATTCTACTTACGAGTACCCTTGCTTTCCCTGATCCCTCCTCACTCTTAGTTTGGATGGCTTGGTGTCTTAGTTTCTTGTTTTATTTTGTATCGTTTTTTTGTTTTTTTTTTTTAAAGATTTTATTTATTTATCTTTAGAGGGAAAGGGAAGGAGAGAGGGAGAGAAATATCAATGTTTGATTGCTTCCTGTGCATTCCCTGCAGGGAACTGGCCTGCAACCCAGGCATGTGCCCTGACTGGGAATCGAACCGTGATCTCATGGTTCACAAGCCCGCGCTTAATCCACTAAGCTACACCAGCCAGGGCCTGTATCGTTTTGTTTTAATGACTCTCTCTCTATGTAGTAAAAACAACTTCAGTATAGAGCTTACCTTTCATAGTTCTTAGTGTCCCTCGGGGCACCTAACACCTTCACATATTACATGATCAATGGACACATATGTATTTCTTTTTATTTCAAGGACGGTGAGACTGATACACCATGTGAAGGGATCAAAGCCCTTGCTAGGTGATGTGGTCAATAGCCGTTTTACTGAAATATGTCTATATTGTGCATTCTTCTTCCGGTCCTGAAAGATATCGCTTTCCTGACCATGACCGTGAGCACAGTAACTAACAGCACTCTTCATGCTGACCGTTTGCAGAGCAAATCTGCATTGCAGGCCCTGCTTTCGGAACCTGATATGCTGTGTGTCATTTCATAATCTTTGCATTAGCTCTCTCAGGTGGATTTGATGATTATCCTCATTTCCCACACGAGGAAAATGAAACTCAGGGTCAAAACCGTGGCCGGAATTTTCTGCCTGGTGAAGATGGAGCCTGGGCTGGATCCCCCCTTTGTCTGTTCCTTCCACTTGTGTTCCACACCAGCCTCTGTTCCCTTACTCACCCACTCACTTACTCACTCTCCCTTATTCTCTCCCACATTCAAACAACTAAATGTTTGCTGATTTATTGTGCCAGATACAGTACTAACAGGCAAGGAATATAAATGGGAATAAAACGTGGATCCTGCTTTTTGGTGACCTTCCAGAGTCCAATGGGGCCTTTTCTTTGACAGACACTAAATGTTCAAATGTTACAGAATGTGCTGCTTGTGCCCAGACTTCCCTGCAGTCCCCCTGCTTCTCTGCTCTCTGCTCCCTTGTGTTCAGGTGTTTAATTCAGGGTTTGCCCAAGCCGATTCTGATCCCGATTGCCCAAACTGGGGTGAGCGAAGTCCCTGCATGCTCTTTGTGTGTGCAGAAAGAACCCAGGGCTTTAATAGCCTATCTCCATCCCCCTTCAACTTCGTTTCCCTCCGAACAATAGCTTGAGCTTAAAGCCAGTGACAATTATGACAATGTTATTATTTCTTATGGGGAAAATTGATGTTGCCAGCTTGCAGTATGTACCAGCCTCCTGAAACTTACTCAGAAATCACTCTTGAAAGCAGGGAGAACAAGCTTCAGAAACATGTTCTATGGGAAAGAAACAACCAGGGTCTTGGTGTGTCCAGGCTGTTTGGTCATTTGGGCTCAGGATAGACATAGTGAAATATCATCCACAAGATCCTTTCTTCCACATGTTGACCCAGCTCAAAACCTGGACAAAGGCCATAATGCCACATGCATGCCACCATGACCACCTAACCAGCTATGTTCAACCTTTGTCATCCCATGCACACATAAACTAATTACTAAAATTCTGCAGCACACCACAAAATATATTTCTTGCTGATCTGACAAAAAATAGGTATCATTTTGATTCATTCACACCAGATAGCTATTGTCGTGTTGGCTGCTATCATGTTTTTAATATGACAGTCTAAGGGAAAAGAGGTCAGTGTCCCTGACTAAATAGTCAGGTATTTCATGTTTTAAAAATTCTTGCAGCACCCTGCTTGAAAATTGCTGAACTAGAGTGACAAAGATTGAATCAGAGAATAAAAATGAAGGGGGCCCATTGGAATCTGCCTCCCTGATTTGAAATCTTCCACAGGTTTTTAATTTTGCTGTTATCTTCAGATTTCAGCTGTTACCATAATCATCCTCACCATTATCATCGCCCCCTCTCATCACTTTTTTCCTTCACTGTATTTTTTTGCTATCTAATAACTATATAACTATTCATGTATTTATAGTGTTAATAAAAAATAAGGCAGGTACTTTTTATTATTGTATCCATAATCCTAGAACAGTGTCCTACTTATAGACAGCATTCTACATATAGTTATTCGATCATTGAATCATCATGAATCGTCGTGATGATCCTTATTGTTTGCATCTTATTTACCACCATTTTCTTCAGTTTCTCTATCATTACAGTCGCCATCTTTACCATCATCGATAGCAACATCATCATCATTTTCTCAGTCTTTTATGTCAACCACCGTTGACATAATTCCCATGGTGAATTCCCATGGTGCTTGGCCACCATTGCCCCCTCTGCCTTCTCAGCTCTCATTCCTGTTCTCAGGTGAGGTGGGCAGGGAAAGAATTAACATCCCCAGCCCACAGATGAAGGAGCCGGGCCCCAGAGAGGGAAATTAACTTGCTCGCCGGTCACAGTGCCAAAACAGGGCCACCACATTTTGCCTTCCTCTGTCACAGTACTTATAACCCACTGCACTGGGCAAGAGCCATTTGCAAATGGCTTTCTAAGCAAAGTCGTTTCCTTCTTTTGTTCTCTTATAATACTTCACACAGTGCCTGGTGTGAGGTAGTCTCTTAAGAATATTTACTGAGGGACTGAATGGCACCAGACGCCTCTGTGACTTGGCCTCTAGATTCTTCTGCAGTCTCTGCACTCCTACCTCCTGGCACATGCCTTGATGGTCTTGGCTGTTGCACACTGCCTTTTAGCACACTGCTCTGCCGGCCGCAAGTCCCCTTTCTTGCACCCCTCTGTCGCTGCCCAATCTGCTTAGTTAGTGAACGCCTTTCAGGCTTGCTGAGCTTAAATTGACCAGTGGGATTATAGCCACCAGGTTTGTTGATGTTTATACATTATCTAATTTAATCCTCATAATATCCCCATGAGGTGTCAATATTGTCCACATTTTTCAAATAAGTTGTTAAATAAGAAGCCAAAACCACTTTTCCAATAATAGCAGTGAACAAGAAACACCTTCATATACTTTTGCCAACTATGTAGGTGTCCTTGAATCGTAGCACCCTAGCCAGGAACATAAAACATAAAACATGCTTCGTCAATGTGAATTAAACAATTTTAAAAAATGTCACAGAACGTGCTCTCTGACCTCCAGGTAACTGTGCTCTATGCTCGGCTTTGCTTGGGACAGACACCTCCCACCCCTCCTGCTGAGAGACGAGCGTTACTCAAAGTGCAGGTCCCTTTTACATCCAAGACTTCCTTCTTCTTTTGTGTTTAAAAATGAAAAGAATTGGCTTCAGCGTTCTTAATCATTTTCTCTGTACTTGTTCTGGTGGAAAGGTATGGTGGGTGGTATTCTTTATAGAGGAACACAATGAACTTGGCTTCCTTTTCTTCCTGCTTTTCCTGTCTTACCCCAACGCAAGTCTCGGTTGCTAAAAAGGTGGCATTACCCACACAGACGCCTCCTTCACCATGTCTAACCATGTCACAAAGTCGCTCACCTGTTTTCTTCTTAGAGTCTAACCTAAGAAAAGCGTCTTCTTGCCTAAGTCCCCAAACCCCGTAATTATACTAAGGATTTCCTTGTGTTCATGACACTGTTTTTAGACTTGCAGAATAAAACAAATGTGCACAGTGGTAATTCTTTCCTCTCTCTCTTTTAAAATTTATTTTTAAAGAAAGGGGAAGGGAGGGAGAAAGAGAGGGAAAGAAACATCAATGTGGGGTTGCCTCTCATGCTCCCCCTACTGGGGACCTGGCCTGCAACCCAGGCATGTGCCCTGACTGGGAATCAAACCAGTGACCCTTTGGTTTGTAGTCTGACGCTCAGTCCACTGAGCCACTCCAGCCAGGGCTAATTCTTTTCTCTTCACTCCTAGAACAATCAAGAACGCTTTAGAACTTGGGTTAAAAAGGGGGAATATACCTGCTTTGTTTGCTTTTGCTTCTTCTACAGGTGGCCATTGTCAAAACACAGGGAGTGTAAGCAGGGCCCAGCGTTTTCTCGTATCCCTGGAGTCATGCCAACCTTATTTAAGGAAGGGTCGAAAATCCCTTTGAGATTCTCTAGTTTAATCAATCATCAATAATGAGCGAATGAATAACTTAACAAACAAAATTGCCATATGTTAAGAGGAGAGCCTGTGTCGCCTGTTTTACAGATGAGACGACCAAAGCTCAGGAAACATTAACTGTCTGCACTCTGCTTTAAATGCCCGGTGGTTTGGTGTGTACGTTTCAGAATTCACGGATCTGACACTTACCGTTTACGGGGCCTTGGAAAGTTATATAATCTTTCAAAACTTTGATCTCATCTCTAAGATGGTGACAATAATGGCATCTGTCTCATAGACCTGGAGACAGAACAAGCCATTTTTATGTCTTGTACAGCTCTATTTTATTGCCTAAAATGATGTTTGGCAAGGAGACCACACACAGAACATATTTTTGCAGTGAATGAATGACTAACACAGATTTTGTAACTTAACTCTAGAAGTCCCTCTTTTTCTCCTAGACCCACTAACATCTCTAA
This sequence comes from Trachops cirrhosus, assembly GCA_028533065.1. NCBI lineage: Eukaryota > Metazoa > Chordata > Mammalia > Chiroptera > Phyllostomidae > Trachops > Trachops cirrhosus. The sequence goes on along the minus strand of CM052542.1, from coordinate 144,237,854 downwards.
ACTTTTTTGTTTTACAATTCCTTATTACAGACTCTACCACACTGAATAACTCCGTGGGCCCCCGAGTCCTGTCTCTTTTCTCTGCATGCATCACCCCAGTCCACTCTGATCCCCTTATCCAGTCAGAGCAAGCTCAGCCCACTCCCCCAGTGTCAGCTCAGGGAGGTATTCTCCGAGCACCCTGACCACGGGGATCTTTCTCCTCTGCTGAATTTAACATTTTAACCCATGCCACCCCTATGGTCTTTTTCTTTTTCTTTCTTTTATTTTCTTAGGTTTTATTTATTTACTTTTAGAGAACGAGGGGTAGGGAGGAAGAGAGGGAGAGAAACATCAGTGTGGGGTTGCCTCTCATGCTCCCCCTACTGGGGACCTGGCCCAAAACCCAGGCATGTGCCCCGACTCGGAATCAAACCAGCGACCTTTTGGTTCATAGGCTGGTGCACAATCCCCTGAGCCACACCAGCCAGGGCTATTTTCTTTATTTTAAAACATCTTGGTGATCAAATTTCCCATGCTACTGTGTAACTCATTTTCCAAAAAGTGTAACTACTATACTTTGGATGGGCACATGCTAGTTTTAGTTGTAATATAATCATTAAGCGAGCTCTTCCTCTGAGATGCCCATTTTTTCAACTATAAAATTGGAATAATAGTGTCTAAGTTTCTGGATTGCTGTGAAATTTACCACAGGAAATATAACGTGTTCCATTAAATATTTTGTATATAAAACATAGTAGCTGCTGTTGTTGTGAAATATTTCATGTTTACTAAATCTGAGTAAAGGTGGGCCGAACATGTTCTAAAAATACCAAGTAATGTTAAGAGTTTTTCCACGTGAAAAACGAGCCTGACAGTGTTGCCCTCGTCGTTGGTAGAGCCCAGTTTTCTGCATATCAGATCCTCTAAAGCAATGATTACTCCAGGTTGATGTGAAGGGCCCAGACACCGCTCCGACTGCCTTCATTAAAACAAGTCATTCGTCCCCATCCCTCAGACTGACTCCTCGCATCCCTACTATTCAGCCACATGAGGACCAGTGTACATAGGAAGCAGACCAGCTGCTGCCCCAGGGCTGGAGAACCCAGACACTTCACCTCACCTCACCCCACTTCCAGCAGGAGGCACCTCCCAGAAAGTCTGCCAAGGGCGCCCTTTTTCCTCTTGTGGTTGTTGTTCTGCTTGCCTTGATAAGATTCATTTTTATGCAGAGCCTGGAAGTGGAGGCCCCGAGACAATGTCAGGAGTGGCTGGCCCTCAGCAGTTCCTGTTGTGACTAGCAGTGGAAGAGAGAAACCTCCCTGGCCGTTCTGTTCCTTGGAGACTTCTCACTCCTGAAGGTCAACAAGAAAGGGCTTCAGGGTGGGGAAGAAATACTTCGAACAAAGTTCCAACTAATATATTGTATGTCAACTGGAAATGAATTTTTTTCAAAACTGAAGGAAAAAAATTTCCATGACACCTCAAGAAAAGAATTTTTAAAAAGTTCCGATTTGAAGAAATTGCCCTTTCGCAGGCCGGGCCCCAGCTTCCCGGGGTCCCTGTCTCCTGGCGGACACAGGGACACCTGTGGGCCTTGCACACCTAGAGTGTATCTAAAGGATGGCTGTGCGGGGTGGAGGACTGGCCTCGGGCGATGAGCTCTTCCAGAGTTTTACACTTTCCCCCACTAATGTCAACAATTAGCAACCTCTTTTACTGTGGACACTATTACGGATGTCCCCCATTCCTTCGCCCACCTCCATCTGGCCCCTGCGCCCCTCTTCTGGCCTTCACCACACTATTGCTGGTGTCCATGGGCTGCACATATGTGTTCTTTGGCTAATCTCTTCATCTTCTCTTATGCAATCTGCATCACCCTTCTCTTCCCTAAAATCTGTCAGTCTGGTCCATGTATCCATGCCCCTGGTTCTATTTTGTTTGTCGGTTTATTTGGTTTATTAGATTCCACATGTAAGTGAAATCATAGTAGTATTTGTCTTTCTCTGGCTGGCTTACTTCACTTAGCAGAATACTTTCAATGTCCATCCATGCTGTCACACAGGGTATGAGTTCCCTCTTTTTTTTAAAGCCATGTGGTACTCCATTGTGTAAATGTACCATAGCTTTTTTATCCACTCATCTACTGATGGGCACTTGGGCTGCTTCAGGATGACAAACACTCCACCTGAACAGACTCTTCTCCAAAGAAGACATATGGAGGGCCAATAGACATATGAAAAATGCTCAGTGTCACTAATCGTCAGATAAATGCAAATTAAAACAACAATGAGATATCACCTCACAACTGCCAGAATAGTTACCATCAATAAATCAACAAACAACAAGCGCTGGCGAGAGTGTGGAGAAAAGGGAGCCCTAGTACATTGTTGGTAGGAGTGCAGACTGGGGCAGCCACTGTGGAAAACAGCATGGAGTGTCCTCAAAAAATTAAAAATGGAACTGCCTTCTAACCCAGCAATTCCACTTCTGGGAATATATCCGAAGAAACCTGAAGCACTGATTCGAAAGACTATATGCACCCCTCTGTTCATAGCAGCATTACTGAGGATAGCCAAGATCTGGAAACAATTAGCATCTTACCAGTGCTGTCCTACTGATCGGGTCTTGACAACTCTGAGCTATATTTACAACCTCTCATGTCAGAAAGAGCAAACAAAGGCGTTCGAACCACAGCTAAGCATGTTTACGTTCTGTTCACACCGGTAGGTGCTAGGGTGTTGGGCTGCAGGATGTAAGGTTCGCCGCTTTCTTCCAGGGAAGAAACGAGCCTTTAGGGCGGTCATGCTCTTGGGCTTTGAGGATCATCTATGTGAGAACCATGGGAGGCACTTTTTTAAAATGCAGTTTTCTGGGGCCCCCGCTGCAGGCATTCAGAATTAGACTCTCTGAGGCACTGGCCAGGAATCCACATTTGACAAACGCCTCAAAACTCAATTTTGGGGTGACTAAAGTTTCTCATGTTACTGAGGACTGAGTGATCCTGACCTTCCATGTTATGAAACGAAGGCTTTGTTTTTCTTCATTACTCATTGGCTGGAGGAAATTGACTCCCAGTTTTAATCTGATTTGGAAGAGTGCACAAATTTCTTAAAGTTTGTCACTGTTGCATTCATTCTTCAACACATACATTTATTGAGTAGTTTCTGTGCCAGGAACAATACCAGAGGCCTGGCCACAAAGAAGAATAAGACACGGTCTCTGAATTCCAGAAAGGTCTAATCTCTTAAGAAAACATATATGTATAATTAATTTGGAAAGCTATGAAAAAGTCCACAAGGATAAAATGAAAACAGAAAGGACAGGGTGATCCATTCTACTTAGAGAACAAGGCAGGCATCGTGAACACTTTCACACAGTAAAAGGTATATAGGTGTTCGCAGAGCAGACAAGTAGGAAGAAGGGAAGCATTCTAGCTGATGGAGCAAAGGCATAAATTCTAAAGTAGCCAGACAGGTTCTGGGAACTGACGGCAGTTCAGCATAACTTGAAGCGTGGGTGATGGGTATGGGAGGAGGACAGAGTGAAAACTGATCCCTGCGAAATAAGGAGTCAAGTCTTAGACATCTATGGTAAGGAATTTGAAATTTATCTCTAGATTGTTTTCTGAAAGTGGAGACCTCAGAATGTCTACATTAGCAAAAAAAAGAAAGTGATCAAGAGAGAGAGGAATCATTCATTCTGCGTGGGCAGGTAGTAAGCCATTGGATACCTGGGAAAGGTACCTCCTAGGCAGAGGGAACAGTGGGGGTAAAGGCTCTGAGGTGGGAGGATGTGACCAAGTTTGAGGAGGAGCAAGAGGACCAGAGAGGCTGGGGTGACCCACGAAGCTATGAATCAGTAGGAGATGAGATCATATAAGACAGCTGAACTATGAAATGAACTGTAGGTTTAATTTCTCAGAAAGGGGGGGCTCTCCTTGGACCATGCTGAGCAAAGGAATGATGCAGTTTGGGTTTACACTGTGATGGGATCACTCTGGCTTTGAAAGAGACAATCAACTATAAGTGGCAAGTGAGAAAACCAAGAGATCAGCAAGGAGAGCAGAGCAATAATAAAGGGAAAAAATGGCGGGGGCTCAGTCCAGGCCCTACCAGAGGAGGTGCTGAGGGTGAAAAAGTGGTCGGATTTCAGATATATTTCAAAACTGGCACTGAAAGCTTTTACTGGTGGGTTAGTGTGGAGGTGACCTCCTCTAGCTTGCACAGCCTCCAGTTTGCAAGGGAAGAGCTCATCCCTCAGTAGACTCTGTCATGAAAGCTTTTACTTTTTGTTTGTTTGGCAAGGAAATGGTGAAAGGAACTTGAGAAGAGGCTCTGCATTCTGGAACCAAGGGATCTATCACTAGGACTGTTTTCTCTGAGTCACCAAGGATGTTCTTCTTGACCCAAAAGACAAAAAACTCCCTGTCTTTAGGAGGAGATGCAAATAGACCCTATTGCCTTTTCCACATGACTGCCTGTCTCATCCCTTAGGCTTAATGCAGCCTGAATCTTATTCAGAAAAATTACAAGATTGTCAAGCTCCTTACTCAGGGGAAGACCGCAAAGAATTGAGAGGAGCCGTAGGTCTTTCTGATTGTACAAAGTAGGACAAAATGGTGTTTCTGTAGCGAAAGTTCTGTAGCAGGAATCCCCAGGAAGGAACTTCCTGGGCAGTCACACAGCAGGCACAGTAACTCAAAGCTGTGCAGAACAGAGAGCTCCCTTTTATGGGCCGGTTTGTTCACTATCCTTTTAGCCCATCTGTGTCCCAGGCTTTAGTCTTCTAACAGCATTACCCAGGATGCAAGTCGTCTTCCACAGAATGAGGAGACGTAAGGGTGGGGACTATGAATACAGGCCCCATCTGTTCCAGGTGGTGCCAGGTCTCCTGCAAGGCTGGGCTCTGCTGAGGTGTGTACTGCATCTCTGCTCTCTGCGTGCGTCTCTCCCAGCACTAAAGCTGCTGACTCTCAGGTTTCAGGGCAAAGCCGTCTCCTTCCTGGAATGGGCTGTTCTTCTCTCTGCCACTGCACCAGATTTTATTATTATTCCAAGTATTGACAATAACCTTAATCTTTAAAAGGCTGTTATCATTTTCACACAATGCAATAGCAAGAACTCAGGGATATAGGTTTTTATCATTGATGATTCAGAAGTGCCTCAAACACTTCCTTTTTTACTGAGCAATAATAATTAGTGTTTTTAGAAGGTTTTTTTTTTCTGAGAATAGAAACAATCGCTAATATGGTAACCATTCTAACATGAAAGCTCTCTAGATTAAAATGTCATTTGTCGCCAAGTAAATAAGATGTTCTTACAGATGCACATTCTTTTTTTTTTTTTTTTTTTTTAAGCTGTCAGAGTGTTTGGACTTTTATCACCTTGTTGATTAAGAATGGGGAATTCAGAGTAACAATAGTGCCTTCTCCTTGGGACTAGATATGAAACGATTAGGAAAGTAAAGCAAACTCTCCATGTCGCAGGAGGGGAAACAGTATGGATCTTCCAGATTGAAGACTGAAAAATCAAGTGAGTAAAAAACAAACAACCTGTAACAAATATATAACTGGAGCTACACACTGGTCCTGAGCGAGCGGGGATTCATCTCTTGGGTCAAACTAACTGACATCTCCCCAGTTCCAACTAGGGTCCCTAGCTCAGATTCAACGTTCAATAAATATTTATAGGTTAAGTAAATGTAGGTAGTTAGACCCTAGAAAACCAGGTGGAATAAAAGCTGGCGCAGATCTAGGATGAAAAAGTAGCTTCTATGATTTAGATTTTGACCATGGCCTGGGATAAGAATCAAGGTTTGTATTCCTACTAGATGAGGCGTAAAAGATCTCTCGCAGGTCCCATGTAAGTCCCAAGAAATCCAGAACAAATCTCATTTTTAAGGGCAATGCCACAGTTCAGTAGTGCCACAAGCCACTTATCTTCTCTTCACTTTCTTAGACGCAGACCAGCCTCATAGACTATACCCGAACTGATCCGTCCCCATCTTCCAGCTCCTGAACGTACACTGTTGTTGCCCAGCAGAGGACAGACGAGAAGCTGGTAGGGCTTCAGTGAAAACACACGCCTGCCTCCGGAGGACATATCAAATCAATCGTCCTGCTGACAGTTAAACAAGTTAAAACTGCCACCTTGTTGCTGAGCCAAGTGGCGAAAAGGAAGGAGTTGAATAACTTCCTAAGAGTTTATCTCCTCCTCTTTATCTCCTCCTATTCAGTTATACAAAGGAGCTCTCCGGATCCTTGGCCAGTTTGGCCTTATTTTCCAGTCCCATCAGACTGGTGACTTCTTTGCCACCTCCTGTTTAGGGCAGCGCCACAAGACTATGCTCCCTAAACACACACTGCTCTAGGAAGTGATTAGAATATTTTTGGTTTAAGCAAAATATCATACACCCCTATTGTGCACTTCTGTCTTCAGCCCCAGTAGTCTGGGTTTGAGGAAGAGAAGAACATTAAGCATCTGATCATCAGTCCTAACTCTCTATTTGTGTGATTTTAATTTTACTGCCTGAAGTTAAATTCTTTATAGGATAAGAAGTCCAAAACTGACAGAAAAGGATAATTTGATATTGGTTCTGAGTAGGAGGGAAAATATCCTTGGGATAACAATGTATATTCTCAGCCAGGAAAAGAAAAAACAAAAACCTAGGTGAAAAACAAAGCGTGTCCTCTTCACTGGAGAAAACAATATGCATTATTGTTTCTCCTCTATGTTCTTGGCTTTTCATGTCTGAATTTTTATCCGCAACTTTTCACCTTATTCTCTGCCTTTCTGATCTGCACCCACTAATCCACTCTGATGGTACAGCCAAAGTTGTGTTCGTCAAGAGTCGATCTAATCATTTACACTGTCCCCTTTAGAAATCCCCATCCGCTATGGAACAGAATTCCACCCTGGTCTTTAGAGGGGCGCCGATGACCCGGAATCACCCCCATCATCGTCATTATCACAAACTCTAGTACTGTCACTGTAACCATGCGTGGAGTATTCAGCCTGAGGCAAGCACTGGGCTAGGTTCTTTCTGTGCCTCATCTCCTCCGTTCCTCCTACAACCCTGTGAAGACATGTTATTTTCATCCTTGTGTTAGAGATGACAAAACTGAAGCTTAGAGAGGTTTAGTCAGCTGTTCAAGGTCATAAAGTTTCTAACTGAAACGTAATTTAAAGTTCACATACCAGCCCAGTCTTCCCTTCCAAGGCCTCATAGGACACTCACTTCCTCATTGTCTCCTGAAGTGGCCACAGCATTCCCACGTGTATGCTTATGCTATTATCCTTTATGGCCTAGAATGCTTGCCATGTTCCTTTTATTTATTTAAATTTGATTTTTAACACTTTTTAAAGTTTAATGTTTAATGTTTTTTAGTGCTCCTGTTACTAAACTTAGTATTTATCAATCTTATTCTTTAGTTTCCATCCTATGGTATCCTCAGGGATGACACTATTAATGTTTTCCTAGCCCATCTCTATGGAACATCCAAGTCCAATATATGGACTTCCTCTTGCCTTTCAAGTCCATTAATTTCTATCCTCTTCAAGGTATTTCTGTCACTATAGCCCAAGCTCTCCTCTTTTGCCTTTGAAGTCAGCAAATGTATATCTTGTTACTATTTAGTAGGATCTGTTACTTTGAGAGTACATGTTCTCCATTAAGTAACATGAAGCAGAGATTCTTACTGATAATACTTATTATATCTGCATCAATCGGTTCTTGGTGCACAAACAAGCTCAATAAATGTTCGTTGATTTAATAAGTGACTGTAAACCTATAGGGTCAGCGAAAGGGTATGTGGGCAGTCACGGCTGGGAAATTAATTCTGGGATTCTCGGTAAGACGTGACTCTGCCTCAGCTTGCACTGTTAGTCTATGTGAAATAGCAGTGTGATATAGTCAAAAAAGCAGTTACTGGTGTCTGAAAACCCTAGTTCACACTCTACCACTACCGAGCTGTGCGGTCTTAGGTAGGTAAGTCTGCTTAGTTACTGCATCTTTGAAATAGGACTAACATGCTCCAAGGTTGGTAGGAGGCATGAGTGGTATAATCTGTGCAAAGTACCTGGTCCAGAGCAGGCACACCGTGAATGACTAAGGGGCAACAAAAAGTGATTATAAATCCTAGAATAATAGCAGCAGTAGGCATAATTTTTAATTTTCCCTGAATCTCTCCAGGAAGTAGCAGAAGAGTTAAGAGAGTCAAACTAAGGACCTACTCACATCTATAGAAACATTAGGTGATTTGGCTATCTCCATGAGTTCTCAGTATAAATGGATAGATATATACTCATAGTGGAATTGCGGGGTCATAAGGCAGTTTTATTTTTAGTTTTTTGAGGAAACTCCACACTGTTTTCCAAAGTGGCTGCACCAATCTCTACATTCCTACCAACAGTGCACAAAGGTTCCTTTTTTCCACATTGTCACCGACAGTTTTTGTTTGTTGATTTATTGATAATAGCCTAGACTGACTTTTTTTAAAAAAAAAGACACAATTTATCTATATGCTGTCTATAAGAGACACATTTTAGATCCAAAGACACAAATAACATCTGTAATAGTGTCAACAATAAAAAAGACACAAATAAATGAAAAGTGAAAGGATGGGAAAAGATATTTCATACAAGTAGGAACCAAAAGAGAGCAAGGGTCACCATATTAATGTCATATAACATAGACTGTAAGAAAAATCAATTATCAAAGGAAAAGAAGGACATTTTATATTGATAAAGTTTAATCCCTGAAGAAGACATAACATTTATAAACATACATACAGCTAATATCAGAGTCCCAAAATAGTTGAAGCAAGAAGGGACAAAAGTGAAAGTGTTAATGGACGGTTCTACAATAACAGTTGGAAACACTAATACCTCATTCACCATAATGAATAGAACTAAACAGTAGATGAATGAGGAAATAAAAAACAATATGATAAACAACTAGACCTGATTTATATAGAATACCCAACAATGGCAGAATATACTGTTTTCTCAAATACACATAGTAAGTTCCCCTAAATATACTATATAACTGTTATGTCACAAATCTCAATACATTTTGAAGATTAAAATCTTAACAAGTATCTTCTTTGACCACAATAAACAGAAAAAATAAAAGAAGAACTAGACAATTCATAAATATGTGGAAATTAAGCAAAACTCTTTTAAACAATCAATTATTCAACAAAGAAATTATAAGTGAAGTTAGAAAACACTGAAATAAAACATACCACATCTAATAGGATATAGCAAAAATAGTGTATATTATGGAAAATTCATAACTGTAAGCACCTACATTAGAAAAGAAGAAAGAACCAAATCAATAACCAAACTATACATTAAGGGACTAGAAAAGTAAGAGAAAGCTACACCCAAAAGTAACAGGAAAAAAAATAATAAAAATTAGGGCAGAGATAACATACAGTGTATCTTAAAAACTCATATCTTTTTTAGTTGTCGAAAGAAATTACTAGAAATCATGAACAACTCAGTAGGAATAAGCATCTTAAGTGCCCAGACTGTGATTTCTAAGTATCCCATTAAAAGAATGAGGAGTCGTTGAAGAGGTGGCTGTCTCTAGGCTCACAGCAGAAAGTGTTCAAGATGATTCTGGAGTATTGTATTACGCAGGAAGCAGAAAAGTTATCAAAGTCAAGTAACATCACACAAAAGGACTTAGAAGTCAACTGAAATAAGTTCCTACTGGCCAAAAGAGAAATGTGTCCATCAATAAGAATAATAATGGCAATGGATTACATGACATTAAATATGTTTGAATCCATGAGTTCATTATGATAACATTAATGATGATGACAATGATGAAATTCATACATTAGTTGTTGACCTTTTCAAGATGGTAGAGATACATTATCTTGAAAATGGATATTTAAAGAAAGAACCAAGCTTTATCTTGTCTTTCCAATAAGATTTATGTCTCAGGATGAGAAAATAGTTAATGAGAAATTTTTTCTTCCTTGAAGTATTTCAACTAACAAATGGGGAAGAAATAATAGAATTACAATATCCCTGTTTTACAACCCCTACTGAATTAATGGTTCCAGCAATTAATGTCAATGTTCACTATCATCACAAAAAGAGTTAACTATATATTATATACTTCTAATAGTGGTTCACTTGTAAAGTAGATCTGAAACCACAAAAATGACAAAATCAAATCTGAACTTGATTAAACCTCTAGGTCTAAATACCAATTAATAAGAAGTTAGAACTATATTAGAACGGTTGTTTCAGTAAGTTAGTTCATCCTCCGTTCTGAATTTGTCATTACCATGTAATTGGAGGATAAAGACAGAACCCATAGATCTTCCTGCCTTTAAGATTTTCAAAGAATGAGTGTGTGTGTGTGTGTGTGCATGCACACATCAGAGAGGCAGGTGGGACTCTATTATTGATAATTTACAATTGTCCAGGAACCCTAATAATACTTTGTGTATGTTTTATCATGTGATTCTTACAACTCTGAATTACCTGTTACTTTACAGACTTAGGCACTTGGGTTACAGCTACCTGATTCTAAAGCCCATGCTCTTATCTGCTACCATGTAATTATCTCTTTCTCTAAATGCTGGCCTAGGGGCTCAATACGACATGCAGATATGTTCCATTTGGCTCGCACCTGGTACATTCCCATATGGTTGATTTTTAAATCTTATTTTAGATTTTATACTTCAGATTTTTTTTTGATATTTAGAATTTTTTAGTTTTTTTAATCTATTTTGATCATCTAGATCATTGAATTCTTCTGAAAAATAAGAAGATTGGAGAAGATGGCCCATATTGCCTGACAAATGCAGTTCAAATGAGTAGGAGCTGCCCTTTTTAAATAGTGTAAGTACTCTTGAGTTCGCCACAATCCTACCAACCCCTATGTCTTCTTTCACAGGCCGGCTCTGCTGAGCCTTCATTTCCTGCCTGATCCCCTAACCATTTGTTTTGTAACTCCTGCTCTCCACCATGGCTTTTACTTCCTACATCACTCATAGCTCCCTCAGCATTTGCTCTTCTGTGTCGTAATTGTTGGTCTAAGTATCTTGTCTCTATAATTAGACTGAAAACTTCCAGAAATCACATCACTTTATTATTTTGTGTTTTCCATTGCATAAAAAAATGTCGATATCCACTGAATAAATAAATAAATTTAACCAGTTGATTAATGAAAAGTAAAGTGAGTAGTTGCTATTTTAGCTGGTAGTTACAGTCTTGTTGATTTAAGAAGATGTCCAACGGCTCATTCAAAAATAAACTGTCATGTCTGCAACCAGGAAAAGTAAGTTGCTAATCTTCACTTAGATAATGGGGTCCTTTGTTGCACGGTGGAACAACCTGGACTGAAAATATAGACTTTTTGTCTTTGAAAACCCCATCTTCTTCTCTAAATCATCACTCTTCATGGCACTCATATTTTATAGCTGAAATAATCAGTTGCTGTGGGGTGTTATTACTCACACTATCTTTTCTGTTGAGAGAAACGTGTTTTCAAAGCACAAGTTCCCAATCTTTCAAAATAAGTCATCTTGCTAGGAAATGAAAATGCAACTTCAGTATGTCCAGATGTCACCATATAAAAGGTATCCTTTCTAACCGTAGCTACCTGTGGGGAACAATTGCGGGTGTTTCTGTGGACCGGCTGACCACAGGGATGTATAGAACAGACAAAATCTTTGAATGGCACAGCCCTAAGGAGTGATAACCAAAGAAATGAAGACAACCACAGCAAAGATATCTTCTCATTTGCCCGGACCCCATTCTTCTTTCCCTCTCTGTGACATACAGAAAATATGATTTTTTTTGTATCTTTTAAAATATTTCAAACCTCTACTTCTTTATAATACACTGTGGCTAGAAAAATTTTGGAGTTAAAAGCCCAGCACATCTTCTGGGAAAGATTGGTTAAGGCCTTCTCTCACAGGGAGTTTTCTAGGTTCAGTTTCTACTATTGAATTCTGAGATCCAGGTAGAACAGGGGCTGAGGTGCAATCCCTTAAGTCATTCTCAGTGTTAGAGTCAGAGATAGGAGGGGAGAGACCAGATGTCCATCCCCAGACCAGGGTGAAGTGAGACAGTAATGACATACAGGACATACAAGCTCTGGTGAGAGCGACTACAGTTTGGGTATAAGTCAAGAGTGTCTAATGACTATAGCCCTGGATAGTGTAGCCTCCTTTATTAGAAACACCTTTGTTGGAAGATGGGATCATGATGGAAGGGTACCCTGGAAAGCATGGAGGCATTTCCCAAGACCAATGTTACCAACGGAACATTTTATTTTTTTATTTTTTTTATTTTTTATTTTTTAATCTTTATGTATTTTTCCATTACCATTTAGTCCCCATATACTACCCTCCCCACCCCCACAATCACTGCAACAGATCCGCACCCATCGATCCTGCCACCGATTTTCCCCGCCCCTCCCACACTCAATCCTTCCCCCATTTGGCTTTGTCAATGGGTCCTTTATACATGTTCCTTGACAACCTTTTCCCTTCTTTCCCTCTTTCTCCCCCTCCCCTCTGGTTACTGTCAGTTTGTTCTTTATTTCAATGTCTCTGGTTATATTTTGTTTGCTTGTATGTTTTGTTGATTAGGTTCCACTTATAGGTGGGATTGTGTGGTCTTTATCTTTCACTCTCTGGCTTACTTCACTTAGCATAATGCTCTCCAGATCCATCCATGCTGTCACAAAGGGTAGGAACTCCTTCTTTCTTTCTGCTGCGTAGCATTCCACTGTGTAAATGTACCACAGTTTTTTGATCCATTCATTTACTGATGGACACTTAGGTTGCTCCCAACTCTTGGCTCTTGTAAATTGTGCTGCTATGAACATTGGGGTGCATAGATTCTTTCAAATTGATGTTTCAGGATTCTTAGGGTATAATCCCAGCAATGGAATTGCTGGGTCAAAGGGCAGTTCCATTTTTAGTTTTCTGAGGAAATTCCATACTGTTTTCCACAGTGGCTGCACCAGTCTGCATTCCCACCAACAATGCACTAGGGTCCCTTTTCTCCACAATCTGGCCAGAACTTACTGTTTGTTGATTCATTAATGATGGCCATTCTGACCAGAAGAGCTTGGTCATATTGGAGCGGACCTCCTGACCTTCTCATTCACATATTGGACCAAAGTTTCTATGGCTTTCAGGATTCTTCATGCTGTTGCCTCCACCCACCTTTCTTGTTTCATCACTGAGTTTTTCATGCTCATCATCTATTCATGTTACAGTCAAGCCATATATACAAGCCAATGACCCTTGTCCATGTTTTTGTTTATGTTTTCTTTTGGAGAAGGTCCTTCTCCCCATGAAGCACTTTGGGATTTATCTTTCTTTTCTGCATTCTCATAACCACACACGTTCTCCATGTCTCCTGGCTCCATGAAGGCAAAGCTGAGTCTAACTGGTTTCATGCATGCTACAAGGCCAGTCCCAGGTCTTAAGCATGATAGACAGTGTAAGTAAAGAGGGAAGTGGAGTCAGAATCAGGCTAACTCCATGGAGCAGCTTGCTTATGTACAAGAGTCTGAAACCAAATGTATTTAAATTAGCACATTAAATTCTTCCCTTCTATTATTTCAGTTCTCAATTTTGTTATCTATTAAACAGATTCAGTTCTTTTGCCTTCACCTTTTTCTTGGGTATCTAGCTTTAGTGAAGAGGATCAAAGAGTCTAACGAGGTATCCAGAAGCTGGCGAAAAGGTGTGGCTTGATAATACCTCCACCTTGGTATCAAGGTGCCATCTAGACCTCTCCCATATCTAATATCAAGAAATCAGACAGAGGCAAAAATTACATAAGTAATCCATATTAGTTCAGATAATGGTTTGCAAGCCTCTCTAAAAAAATTATGGCAGACCTTATTAAAATATTATATGTGAAATCTTAATATCTGAAACAGACAAATGTGGGGCCTCCATATAAGATTCACTGGATGTTCTTACGTGGGATTATGAGAAAACTCAGACCTCTATTGCTATCACATCTCAAGCTGTTTGTCAAGGGACATAAGTTATTAAGGTGATGGATCAAAGAAGCCAACCTGGAAATAAATCAGCAAACATGGAGGAGAAAATAAACTTTTGTACAAGCCAGACATCAGACCTTTAAAGTCTGCTTTCCTTTAAGAAGAACATTCAGTTCCAGCCTGATAAATTGTCATTTTGCTGAGCTGTGCCCTTGTTTCAAGATGTCTGGTGTTCCTATGGGCTGCATCATGAAAACAGTTGGTACGGCCGAGAGCCTGGGCTGTGCCTGCACTGGGGCCTCCTCCATTTCGGAGTAAATGTAAATGATGCAAGGTTCAAGTGAAACAGAAAGTGATGGAATGAAAAGAGCCCAGACCTCAGAGTTCCGTCCATCTGGGTATTGCCTACAGATCTACCACTTGAGGTGTGTGTACTTAGGCAGTGTACTACCTCACTGAACTGTAGTTCAATAAAACAGGTACACTGGTGCCTGCCATGAAAGATCGCTATTAGAATGAAATGTGCACACACTGTTTGCGATGTATCAGAAGAAGTTGCTATTCGGTGAATGCTTTACCTACCCCAACTCTACACTGTCAACAGGGAATGTCAAATAAGAACAGGTACTAAATCAAAAGCAGCATCAAGTGAGAACTGCCCATGTATTGGCCTGTTGATTTTGATTAAATAATATTAAGCAATCAGCTTTATTTTATCTCATGTATTCGTTTATTATTGTGGAAAGAAAAATATGCAGCTAACTGTTTCTCTGTTCCCAGCTAGGATCCACAGGCTCTCCCCTGACCCAAGCTGCCGTGAGTCCTTGGATCCGGGTGCTGGTCTCCTCAAAGTGCATCTAGGTGAGAGTCTGCACAGCTGCTTCAGAGATCCCAGAGAGCTGAAATGCTGTGGGTTCTGGGAAAACTCTGGCCCAAGACAATATGAACCCAGGGTAACAAATAAGGATCTCTGGTGTCCTTGGCCCTCAAGAAGCTAAAGGGAAGTTGAGCAATTGGATGAGGCATCTTCACTCCTGAGGCTGGAAGTGTTCGAGGACATGGAAGACAGTGCAGCTGACAAGGCACAAGGTGGTTCACTTTCCATCCCTTTCAAGACGCTACTGTGACTCGAGACTGGCCCCCACCCTAAATTTATAACCTTCCTTCAGATTTTCTGCTTGAAACCTTCCTAGACCCAAGCTAAGCACAGGTAATATTTCCTTTTTGGAATTAACACCTTAATTGCCTATATCACTGATTTTACATCTATATGCATATTGTTTTTAATCTGTCTTGAATTGCTGAGTTTCCTTCTACTTACTTTTTCATATTATGCATCATATCTTCCAAACAAGCCCATGCGTTTTGCATGGTTCTATATAACCTGTGGTTCTACAGAACTTAGCCTTCTTTGAGACCCTGGAGGAGCCATCACGGTATTATTATATGGGGGATGCTTAATGAATGCCAAACTGAAGCTAATGAATTTCTCTGGAAGAAATAAATGTAGATATGTCAAGTTTTATAGGGGTAAATTTGAGTATATATCAGGTATTATAAAAATGTACAAAGGCCACCCAAAAGAGAACAGTCAGAGGCTATTTATGTAGATTTGCTCTAGCAAAGGAGTTAATCACTATACTTTCATTTGGCAGTGACTCAAAGGCAGGCAGGCAGGCAGGTAGACAGGCAGGTAGACATGCAGGCAGACAAGGGAGCTGAAAAGCTTAATAGTGACAAAAAAAGAGAGAAAGGAGGCTTTAAGGAAAGTTCATACTGGAGGCTGTGGGCAAGGGAAGTGGATGTGGGCTACCTAGAAGGGAGGGATCTTGCGTGACTGGTTGCGAACAATATTTGGCTTTCTCTTGTTGGTTCTGAGTTAGAAGTGGGGGAGAGATGTGGCAAAAATTAGGGAAGCTGGCAATTATTGACCAAGTTTTGACTGGGGCCAACTGTTGTAGAGTCTGTGAGTCAGAGTTCTTTTGTTAAATATGGTCTGGTTATATCTGTTGATATATTCAGTGTTGTACAGTAATAGCTACACATTTATAGCATCTTACAAGGTCCCTAGCACTGTACGAACGCTTCCATTTGATCCTATGACAGCTCTGTGAGCCTGACAGGAATCAGCGCTCTAGTTTTACCTAAGAGAGGACTGGGGCGTGGGGAAGCAAACCACGTTGCCCAGTATATCAGATCTTGTAAAAAGAAAGTACTTCTACTTGACTCACATCTTCTGAATTCAAATTCAGACGTAAGAGGAAATAACTGTGAATATTTAGGGAATCAGGCAAAGATGGTACAAAAAAGAAAAAGAAAATTAAAAAAAAAAACAGGAAATATAGAGAAATAGATGAAATAGATAATCCAGGAAGAAATCTCAGCATATATTAAAATCCAATGTGTGATAAAGATGCCATTTCTGTACACCGGAGAAAGGACAGATTCGTCACTGTACAAATGACGATAGTATTACTGCTTGTCCATGATGTCGAATGTTATATTTGACCTTTGTATTACATTATCTAGAACACTAAATTCTAGGTGGATGAAAGACTCAAATGTAAACAAGAAAAATGTAAAAAAGTCTTAGTAAAAATCAAGAGATTACATATACAATCTAAAGCCAGGAGGAACTTTGTTAACCAAGACAGGGAGACCAGAAATCATTTAAAAAACAAATGAGCATACTTGCTTATAAAAAATAATTTTAAAGATGTTTCCTGCATGGCAAAAAAATAAATCAATAAACAAACTATGTATTTGGGGAGAAACTGAAGTACAGCCAACAAAAAATTAACAACTTTAATTATATGCAAAGAAGTCCTACAAATCAACAGGGAAAACAAACAATTGAACAGAAACATGGGCCAAAAATATAATAAACAATTTAAAGAAAAAGAAATCCAAATGGATATCATGCATATTTAAAACTTCAACTCACAAGTGGTCAGAGAAATACAAATTAAAGTTAATAATAAAATACCATACCTATCAAACTGACAAAAGTTGTAAAAACCTCTATTACCATACCTATTCCTGATGGAGCATTTAATTATACATTGCTACATCATTGGTAGGAATCTGAATTATGTCTTGTGGATAAAGCAATCTGGAAATATCTATTTAAAAATACACATACTATTTGACCCAGCGTTCTCACAGAAATCCCATGGAAATAAGCCACCAAATCTCAAGGTATACGAGATGTTTATGATGAACTAGTGGTCTAGTTCATCATAAACATTAATTTGTGGTCAATAATATTTTCAAAGGATGAAAAATGATCCATGTGTTTATGTGATAAGTGTCCTTTCATCAGTGGAGAAGATCTTCAGCTCATCAGTGCTACCCCGGTCTGATTTTGAAATGTCAAAGCTAGCATGCCTCTATGACTCACTGGTCAGTGCTCAGTTAAAGGTAGCATGGGAAGACCTCCCATGTTTGGCCCAGTTTCACGGTGTTTAGACCTCTGGGTGAAACAATGAGAAAAACAGGCCTTTTCTTCTAGGACTGGAGCAGTTTGGGTTTGTATAAGAGCTTCCCTCTGAAATTTCCCCAAGGAAGGCACAGGGAAGGGGTCCATTCAGGTAGAGAGAACAATATAGGAACGTTAGAATAATGAGGGACCTTGCTGCTTGTGGTAGGTGGTGTCAGTGATGGCCCACAATTCATTCACATTTCCCTAGAGAGTCTCCACCCAGACTCCGGCTTGATCACGTGGCTTGCTTTGGTTGGCAAGAGACACTTGACGAGCGCTTGCACATTCAGGCTTGCTCTCTCTTGCTGCACTAGGAAACTCTGAGACCATCACAGTGTGAATAAGCTTGATCTAGCCTACGGGATGATCTAGCCAGCCAACAACCTACCAACTAACCGCCAAACACATGGATGAGGCCGGCAACCATTAGTTGATGGAAGATGCCTGAGTGAGCTCAGCTAAGCTCATCAGAACTGCCTAGGCAGGCTCAGCCCAGAATGTCAAGCCACTGAACCTCAAGCCAATGAAACAGCTATTATTTTAAAGTATTACATTTGGGGATGGTTTGTTACACAGCTACAGCTGCTACACTCCTAAGGGGCCAGGAGACAAAAATATCATAAAACTGTAGTCTTTTGAGCAACCATACTTTAAAGCAGGAAGCTTCTGTGAATATTAGCAAGTATAAACCTATAGAAATGCATATGAATAGAGATGTGGTATGCCAGGAAGGAGATTAAAAAGAAAGGCAAAGCTTACCCTGAACAATAAGAATGCCTAATCAAGTTTATTCAACCCATCAAAGGGAAGAAACAGAAGTATGAAATAAAAGCATTGAGAAGTGTAGATGCTTAGAATCTATGAATAATGGAGTTTGATTACAAGCATATCTAATTTCCCTAATATTAAATTAAAATAGTTCTGAAGACATGTGGTACACTAGATATAAAAACAAGAGACTTAGAAAACTGAATTATTTTTGTAAGATATCCAAGCAATACTTAATTAGTTTGAATGAGTGCTTATGATCTATCACTTGGAAAGAATTGTTTTAGGTATGAGGCATCCATTAAGGAGCTGGGAAATCATGGTCAGTGTAGATCAATCCAAATGAAATCTACTGCCTGGTAAAACAGGAAGTATTATTATGAGTTTCTCCTGAGCTTTGCTTTCCATTACTGTCATCAATAACAAACAATAAACTTCTCTGTCCAACCCCTTGTCTTGTTCACAAAGGATCACTTCAAAAAACCTTTATTAAATGCTTCAAGTAGACCCAGAACGAAGAACTTCAGTCGAAAGAATGATGTCCAGCCTGTGATGGATGTGAGTTGCATCCTGTCTCCAAAATATTTCTCAGGGAAAATACTACCATACAGTGCTGTATATGTTAAGGTATTTCAAAGCACTTGCCATATCTCATCTATTGATCTATTGAAATTTCCTTACTTTTCTGGGAAGACACGTAGGATCTCCATTGTGCAGATGAGAAAATTTACGGCATGAAAGTTGGCTAGCACCCAGACTCTCGTCCCCTAGGTGTTAGTGGTTCCAGACACTGCTTCCTGCTGCTGAATGGCCAGAAAACTGCCTCCTAGTTTCTTAATTCTCCACTAAGGAGTTGCTTTCAAGAGCTCCACGATAAGCCCTCTAGTGCTAATAGAAGTCATGTCACTCATCCCAGATGTCAGCTTTCAAGTCCCTTGGCAGGTAACAGGTTTGACCCATGCCTGGAGCACCTTTGTCATTACAGAGATGCTCCTGCTAGCGCTCTCTGTGAATTCACACCCTGTTCCACTCTTATCAGCCCTCTTGTCCTGCACTTTCTGTAGCAAGATGACTTAGGCAAACATGCAGTTTTACAAATAGAGGGCAATTATTTTCCTAAATTAATTGGTTCTGCATTTGCAAACCTCAAAGTTTCTTTGAAGGAACAAAATAGTATAGAGAGTTGAATTTTAATTTTTGGACACATAAACCATGTTCTCTCAGAAATCTAATGTTCTAGATTAATGAATCATATCAAATATTGTAAATTAGAAATGACTTCTACAGCATGGAAAACAATGTGAATATATTGAAGCTGCTTATGGAAGGTGACTTTATCACGCCCACATTACCACACACACTGAAACACAGCTTTGGGTTTTCTAGGATTGGTTGAATTGGTCCTTTGCAATTAGAAATCTCTTGGCTTTTTATCAGACTGGTCTTTTAAAGGTCTAGGCTTTCCCCCTTTTCTTCCCTATTTCTTGGAATTTTAGAAAGAATATGAACCATATATAAATGCTGAAATATCAAAGCATTCAGCCTGACAGCCCATTTATGCAATAACAATAGTATTTTACATTTATTATCACATCATTATTTCCAAAGCTTCAGAACACATGTAGTTCCATTTGATCCACATGGCTTTCTAAAGCATTTACAGGGAATGAGACTGTGTGATAGGGAAAAACTGGCATTTTTTCTCCCCTTGAGGAGCAGGAGCATTCAGGCAGAAAGCTTAGAGGATCTGCTAGCCATCAGCAGAGCCCTGCTCCCTCCAACCCATCTCTCTCCCCTACAACCTGCCAGCTAAGTCTGTCCGAGTTGCTGTCAGGAGAACAGCTTTTGCTGGCCCTTGACAAGCCACTACCGTCCCACCTTGGAGAGAGAGTGGGAAAAGCCAAGGGCAGGCGATCAGGAGACTGGTTGCTCCTTCAGCTTGCTCTAAATCGCCTTCATTGTTTCTTAGACCCCACTGTCTCCAAACAGGAATAGGATGCCTGCTGCATTCCATTGGCTTGTTATGGTGATAAAATGAAACAATGGACACAAGAGTCTTTTGTGAACCCTAAATCACTACATAATAGTCAAGATGGGACAGAAATCCTGGGAAGGTAGACCTCCTTCCCTGAGGCCCTAGTCAAGCCTCTGGAGACAGACATTATGCAAGATGGTTTAGATACAGTATCACATTGAATTCTCAATCAGCCTGGGGAGCACAGTGTTATTATTATTAGGTCTCCTATTAGGTTTCGTTTCTCATTATTTTAAATGATAAAAAATGGAATGTTTTAATAGCATGAAAACACACTAGTTCTTGAAAATATTCCAGCATAAACATCTTCTCTGCACAGTTGCAGGTATTAACATTTTAGAAATGTTCTTCAGATGTCTCTTTTTTCTGCCCAGGAAATAAAATATTACAGGCAAAGCTAAAGCCCTACACTCTTCTCCCCACCTTCTTACACGTTCCTCCACTTCATGTGCATTCTTCCTTGGGATATTTTTGTAATCTACTCTATGTTTTTGTATCCACAGACAATCCATGCTAAATTTTTGTGTTTTAAAAATTTACATGCATTTTAGCCAATAGCATATGCTTTCTTGAACATTTTTCTTCCAACATTATGTTTTTGAGATTTGTCCAGGTTGATAGATTAGCTCCTTTATTCATTCTAACTGCTGAGTGCTTTTCTCATGTTGGAATAAACCATCAATTATTTATCTACCTCCCTACTAATGGCAGGCTGCATATTGTGTGTCTCCCTAAATGCTTCTCTAAGTTTGCTTGGCAAATGTCATCCTTACTGCTCATTTGAATCCATACCAGCCATTCGTCCTCAGCTCTTTTTTCCACTCTTCCGTGCTGTACTTTTTTGAATAGTAAACAACATATTTCTGACTCCCTTGTGACTGGCTTAGATTCGGCCAATGTGGGGCACAGGTGGGAGGTTGGAAGGTGGTTTTTGGCAGTGTCTCTGGCAGCAGTATCAGGAAACATACTGGTTGCAGGGGCTGTGTTGGGCACAGTGGCCGTGGCATCGGCGGCCTGGGAGTACAGCCTTCTGGGTCACGCTCAGGCAGCTGGACTCCAACTGCAGGAGCTCTGTTTGCACAGTGCACTGGCCTCCTGGTGGATTTTTGCTCTGAGGGTGCAAAAACAGTGGTAGTTTCCTATAAATGCTGTAAATAACTTTATTTTCCCCTC
Source organism: Trachops cirrhosus (assembly GCA_028533065.1). NCBI lineage: Eukaryota > Metazoa > Chordata > Mammalia > Chiroptera > Phyllostomidae > Trachops > Trachops cirrhosus. The sequence continues at coordinate 144,216,423 of CM052542.1, read as the reverse complement.
TTTCAATCTGCTAACTTATAATTGATTCCTGTATTAAGTCTCTTCTGTTAAATATGCCTGGAGTGATTTCTGTTTTTCTGATTGGATCCTGAATAATATAGTTCGCAACATGTTCTTCACGTGTGCATGTCTTATGCCCCATACTAGTAGGTAAATTCTTTTGAGAACAGGGACAGTATTATAAGCATAATGGGTACAGTATCGTGTGTGGTGATAATCACTGCTAGATGCCACCACAAACCACAAAATCCCAGGGGTTTATCGCAGTAAAGGCTGGTAGGGATATCACCCCATTTAGTGACTCAGGGATTCTGCCTCCCTCCGTCTGTGACCCCCCACACCAGCACATGCTTTCCACGTGTGCCACGGCAGGGAAGAGAGCGATGGGAGAGTCTCACCAAAGCATAAGTGCTTTGGTCCAGAAATGACTCATCACTTTCCGTCCGCCAGACTCATTCATTTGCTTCCACCCAATGGCAAGGGAGATTGGGGCATATAGGGCGCATGTGGATTTTTAAAAAGCACTTAATATCTCCATTATATAGAGATTTTCCAATTAGACAATTGGATTTAAATCTGCATTTTGTTTCTTACCAGCTGTGTGGCCTTGGACAAATT
>CM052542.1:144150121-144215305 GCA_028533065.1 Trachops cirrhosus | reverse complement strand
GGGGCTCTGCCCACAGGGTCCCCCCAGCTGCCATGGATGAGAATAAGTCTACCAAGACAGGATCTGCTTGGGGAGGAAAGGTGACCAATCTCTCAAAGGAGAAGAGCTAGGAACCTATTCCTCAATTGGTTTTTATTGGGTTTAATTTGCATAGGAATACAGAGCGCATAACTAAAGCTCATCAATCATTGTCAGGCAGTAAGGATCAAACAATAGATAACATTCAAAGAACTATGAGGGCTTATTCTGAGTCAGGGTCAGATAGTTAAAGGGCATAAAACTTTGGGGAACAAACTCACTTCATGTTTGGACCCTTATCATTTACAATGAGGATATTAGCAAAGTAGATTTCATAGGATTTTATGCATTCTTTCTTAGGCCTAATCGCCCTAGGGAACCCACCTTTTCCAGCCCAGGGCTGCACCCACCTCCAGCATTGTTTCAGACTTAAGTCAGGCAGGGGAAGTAAGGCAGCCAAGAAATTAGGAGACTTCTTGCAGACAGAATGAGGACTCAGGCTATGTCAAAGCCGAGGGGTGAGGGTCCATCATCCCCTTTCTCCATAGCCCCCCAAGTCCTTCCCTGATGGCCCCCTCATGACAGTGCCTATCTTAGGTCATCCCTCCCTTGAGGAATCTTACCCATCATTGGCTAACCTCTCATACACTAGGGGTCAGGCAGAGTGAAGTAAAGTGGACAGAGGTGGTGCTCCTGCCAGGGAGATAAGCTTTGTCTCCTTAGTGACTTATGGTCCGAAGGTCTCTCACTCAGCCTTAGCCTTGGGGGGTTACAGCTTCTGAAACCAGGCAGGGCAGTTCTCAACACAGGAGGAAATGGGACTCTAATTTAAGTGGAGCTCAGGTTCACCAGCAAACCCTTAATCATCCATTAACTATCCCTTTTAATAGAGAAGCATAAGGAACCCCTGAAACCATACCATCAGGGCAAAGGGAGAGTAAAGGATAAAATGCCCCCCTCTGTGCCCCCTGGAAACTAGACCAAATATGTAAAATAGTGTCATTGAACATTTTCAAAGAAAAATCTGTCCTAAAAGTGGGTTTGAATCCCATGTTTCTATGTACCAGTGTATTTTGAGAGGAGGGATATATCTCTTTATTTGCACAACTCCCAGATTGTTCTCTATCTTCGGAACCTATAAAATGTAGCTTTTAAACATATACTAGAATTTTTTAGGCCATTCACTATGTATTCTGATAGCCAAGCGAAGATGCAAAAAGTAGATATGCCTAAAGCTGATTCTCCGCACACTCACTCAAAGGGATTGGTCTTAACCAGCCAAGAAGTAAGACCTTGCCTGGAATTTGCAAGGTAGCTATTTGCAGATCAGGGGAAGGACAAGCTTTATGGTTGTGCTAAGTTAGTCTCTGGCTTTCTACTGACTCAGTGGTCTCCAAGGTGCCCTATGCACAAAACCTGGGTCAAAACAGTGGGTTAAGATTAGTAGGGTAGGTGTCTCATAGCACACATGACAAAAGATCAGTAATATATGCAAGAAATAAGGAAAGAGAGAGAGAATTGGAGGAAGAGTTGCCCAAAAGAAGAGTAATGACAGATAAAAGTGTTGTGGTTCTTGCTTCAAAAAACTTCATGGTATTCTTAATTTCTCATCCATCTCAGAGAATTGCATCCTCTCAACATACTCAAAGGCTTTCTGTGTTTTCTTCTTGCTTCTCACTCCCCCAGGACCTCTTTCAGCAATCACAACTAAAAAGATGCTGGTGAGAATGTACAAAACTTTCCAGCACTGGGTCGAGAACCATCTAGGGAGTCTAAAGTAGAGACCAGAGGTTCCTGGGCCAGCATCTCAGACAGGCCTATTTTCTGACCCCCTACTGTATTCTGACTCTGACTGACTGGCTGGGAATGTTGGAGGGCGGTTAGAAGAGACTTTGGTAGTAGAAGGAAAAAGGTCCGATGAAAAGAGCAGACACCCTGGTATCTGTTCGATGCTGGCCAAATCCCAGCTTCATCAGTTACTAGCAATGAACTGTTTTCTCCTTTGTAAAATTAGTGTGATGACAAGTACTGTACAGGGTGGCTCTAAGTTTCTTGTAAGTTTTAAATGAGAAAACCTGTAAGTGTCTATCATAGTGCTCCATAGTTAATTCCGTTCTCCTCCTCACTCCCGGAAAGCACATTTCTGAGCCTGTAGCCTGAGTCTGTGCAGCAGGGAAGTTGCAACACTTTCGGTACCCACAACGCAACAGGCCTGTGCTGGGCGCAGGCCTACAGTGTGAGCAAAATGTGCCATCCCTGCCCTTAGGGAGCAGGCAGTCTCTGGCAAGGAGATAAACAGGCATCACATAATCATGGAAATACACAAGTACAAAATGCAGTAAGTGCCATAGGAGAAAGTACAGGGTGTTGTCATGGCCCTTGGAAGAGTACAGAGAAGCTGGAGCTGGCCAGGGTTTACAGGAGCAGAGAAGGGTCTCATTCCCTAATTCCTGCCACCTGGATCCTCTTCCCAGCACTCAATGTTTCTCCTTCTTCAGTCAGTTTTTCAATGCAATTTTTCCAGGGAGAAGTGAAGCACTGATTTGTTATCTCAACTGAAAGAGTTTCTTTCCTGGAATCAACGATGAATGGACCACAGGGGTCTGGGGCTTAATGGGAAAAGGACAGAAAATGCAAGTCCCAAAACACTGCAACAATTTCAGAATGCTGCACTGGTTCTTGACTGTCCTTTATTTCAGGCATTTACAGGCTAACATGTTAGGGCCGATCGATACTCCAACAGTCAGCCTGGACTAGCCCTGGAGGCCCGTCCTGCCATGAAGAAGCATACGGAAAAACACATGAAGTGTGAGTTGCATTTCAACACAGTAAGAATTAGAAGAGCAATATTTAGACTATGTTATGGAAATCTGGAGGACTTCTCTCAGAGGGACATCTGAGAAGAGGAAGGTTCTGGCCACATCGTTTCCTTTTAACCAAAATATTTCAGTGAGATATGTGGGTAAGTTAGGGTAGACTTTGCCATGCTGCAGTAACAAATAAGCCCAAGTCTCTGTGGCTTAACAGGTTTCTTTCACTTTCTGGTAACTTCATATTCAAAACGTGTCTTCCAAAGTCACCATGAAAGGAGAAAAGGGAGCATTGTGCTTGGGAGGTTTTTATGAACCAGGTATGAACCACATTACTTCTGACCTTCTTCCAATTCATCTATACTCAGTCACAAGGCTCTAGCATATTTCCGGGAGGCTGGAAAATGAAGTTTAGCTGTGTAACTGAAGAAAAACAAATTAGGCTTTTCAAACACATAGCAGTGTCTATGAAAGTATATATTGTCACTCAGGGGCTTTTCAGAGACTGACCTATTGTATCTTGTTTTTGAGAATTCACTTAGGTTGATTCAGATAAGGCTGATCTAGGTTTGAATTAAGAGTTTCACCTTTTACTATCTTTATAAATCCAGGCAGTTTCCTTGTATATAATGTCAGGATTGATAACAATGCCTTTCATAAGGTAGTCACAAAGGTTTAACTGAGATCATTCCTGCCTTGTAGTACATGCTTAGTAAGTGACAGTCATTATTTCACAGTGTGGATTCCTTGCCATGACCTACCCCCATCTACATCAAATGGTTTCTCAGTGAGAATACCATTGCCCTGTGATTTTTATGCAATAATCTGGTTTCAGCGTGAATCCCTATTGACTTTTCCACAAGCTAAAACTCTACTCCCACCCTCATACAGCAAAGGTTGTGTTGAAGTGAGCTGGCTCCCTCCTTCCTGGAGAATCTCTAGAAAGTTCCTAAAGCACTGGATAAAAAACTTCATATATTGAAAAAATTAGAATCAGAGTCTCCACACTATTAAATGAAAAACCTAAACCTTGTAAAAACAGTATTTAATAAATATAGTACAACATTTTCTCAGAAGATCCTGTGGCTCTCTGGAGACATTACCATAGTAGAAGACAAAAAGTAATTGTATCTGCCTCTTCCTTTCCCAGGGAATGGAGAAGTATGAGTGAGCCAACACTGTATAAGGTCAGTTTCGCGCCATGCCTAAATCTGAGTTCAGACAAATGTGAACATAACCCAGCGGTGTACCAGAGTATCTCATAGAGGCTCATACGAGTCCATTGTGAGCGTTTCTCCCCAAATCCTCATTCAGTGACATAATGCAACAACTTTTGCTAGAATGGCATTTGCTATTCCAGGTCTCAATGAACTGTTTCTATAAGGTTTCTTTATTCATTTAGTAATATGGATATTCCAAATTCTGGACTTTTCAATATAGGAGGTACCATGTTCAGTGACATGACAATGGTAGCTTGAAATTGAACATGGAGGGAGTATTTACCCCATGGAAACTGGTGAACACTAAAAATCAGGAATTGTTTATTTTTCATTCAGGAGGTGGGATAGAGAGCCAGTTGCTAACTACTAGTACCTCACTAGTGGGACCATCAGCTCAAATGGCGAACAAGCAACATACAGCAAGGGCGCAGCCCAGTGGTCAAAGGGATTTCAAGTGCTTTGGCGAGAACAAGACTCTGCATCTATGGATGATTGGGTGTCTTTGTTAATATGTTTCAAATAGAATGTTTATTGCTTATTTTTTTTTGCAAAATGATATGCTTATGGTATAAAAAGAAGAAAATAAAAATCACCCAGGAGTTTACTACTGAGGAATAACCTCTGTTAATGTTTTAACCTCTTTGCATTTTAATATGAACAATAATATTAAAAAATAAGCATCCCACACCTGTCAGAAGGGTTATCGTCAATAAATAAAAAAAACAAACATCGAGTTCTGGCAAGGATGTAGAGAATGGGGAACCCTTTTGCACTGTTAGTGGGAATGCAGACTGGTGCAGCCGCTGTGGAAAGCAGTATGGAGATACCTCAAAAAGGTAAAAATGGATCTGCCTATGACCCAGAGATCCCATTTCTGGGAATATATCCAAAGGAATGCAAAACACTAATTCAAAAGAACATAAGCACCCCTATGTTCATTGCAGCATTATTTACAATCGGCAGGATGTGGAAGCAGCCCAAGTTTCCATCAATAGATGAGTGCATAAAACAACTATGGAACATTTGCACAACGGAGTTCTACTTGGCTGTAAAAAAGAAGAAAATTTTATCCTTTGCAACAGTATGGATGGACCTGGAGAACATTGTGCTAAGTGAAATAAGCCAGTCAGAGAAAGACAAATACCATATGGTTTCACTCACATGTGGAATCCTATGAACAAATTGAACTAACAAGCAAAACAGAGACAGACTCATAGATAGAGAACAGAAGACAGCTAGTTGTCAGGGGAGGAGGTTAAGAGGTGGAGGGATTGAGCAAAAAGGATAAAGGACTCATGGACACGGACAACAGTGTGGTGATTGTTGCGGGGAGGGAGGTATAAGAGGACTAAATGGTAATGAAAATATATAGTAAAGATTATATAAAAAATAGTATTATACCACACATTAGTTTTCCCAAGTTACAATATATTTTAATCATCTTTACAGGTAATTGTGTGCTCTTCGGCAACGCCACTTGTGTGGTTGTTTGGCATCATTAAAACATGAATGAATTACAAGCATTCAACATAGTATCATTCTTTTCATTGTAAAGAGATGAATCTCTTAACTACTGAGTGGCAGGAAGTTTCTCGTGAGCTCGTGCCACCTGCATCAGGCAGGTCAGCATAACGAGCACACTGATGCTATTTTAGCCACCTGCCTGAGTCTCTCCTCAAATATTTGGCTGGTAATTTTGAGGTTTCTCACAGCTGCTTTCAACCCTCTCTGCTCACCAGGAAAGAACAAATTAGAGACTATTTCTAGGCAAAGAGAATTCTCATGATTACCTGTAAGGGTTGCCTTGCATGCAGAAAAGAGACTTGAATAAAAACATTCATTAAAAAAAATGGAGATGAACATCCCTGAGCACAAACATGCCTTCCCATCCCACCACTGAACTCTCTGCCTCTCTGATACTCAAACATCAATTAAAATAATTTTTCTTAAATTGTCCTTTCAATCCACTTTTCACACAAAGTAGCATTAAACTTCTGCAGATTCAGCTATTATTTCTGAGTTGATATTAATTATGATGCTGGTTGGGTGAGACTCTCTGGAAACCAATTTAAAAGGTGTCATAATCTACCCCACCCGCCATGCTTCCAATCCCTATCCTAATTTAATTTTTTACATAGCACTTTGCTTATTATCTCACATGCTGTATGATTTACTTATTGTGTTTATTGCCTTCCCTCTGCTGGATACTAGGAAGCTCCATCAGTAAAGGGATCTTTGTCTGTCTTGCTTACTAATGTGAACTCACACTTTGAAGAGTGGTTGGCACATAGTAGGTGCTCACTAAATATGCTTTTTAATAAATACGTTGGCCCTGATGTGAACTCAGAGTCCTTGTATATCGGCTATTTTTTCATCCACACCTCTGAGAACAGCTGGGAGTTGGACATCAACACAGGGAGGAAGTAGAACTAGGCTGAAGGCTATTTCTCCTTTTAGGAACCACCCTGAGACTTACCTGCTTTAAGAGGATTAAAGACACAAGAGCAGGAGATGAAGGCAGAGCCCTCAAGGAAGCCCACCCAGGCCCATATTATTTCTTTGAAATCATGTCGAGATTCAGATATTTCCAAAGCACCCTTATCTCCAACCCAGTTTGATATCAGATTGTGGTCTATGTCCTCATAGGTACCATTTAACTCATATCAGCTAAGTGTCAGAAACTGATCTGGACACATAACATATAATAATTATTGTAATACTGATAAGCCCAAAAAGCAGGTGTCGTTATCACCATTTTACAGATGAGAGCACTGAGACCCAGAGGCGCTGAATAGTTTATTCAAGGTGGCACTTGCCAAGACACGGTTGAGCAAAATTGACCCGAGTCCAAGCCTATGACCTTACTACGGTGGCTGTGCCTTGCTGTGAGACTTTGGGCACCAGATTACATCCTCCTCAATTTCCTGATCTGTGAAATACAGATAAAACTAGGTTCTTTGAAGTTTTGGAGTGAGGATTAAATGAGGAAGTATGTGCAGAATTTGCTTACCATAATACCTAACACAGCAAGTAGAAGTTTCTGTCTTTCCCATTTGATGAAAACATAAAATAAAATAAAATAAAATAAAATAAAATAAAATAAAATAAAATAAAATAAAATAAAATAAAAGACTTAGGATGATTCAGGTCTCCATATTCCCCATGTGTGCTGCTTCCAGGCCCACCCACATCGAACTCCTGGCAAATCCTTGGAAATCAGAGCTCCCCTTCAGTCACACATGCTCAAGAACTCAACCCGGGCAGCAAGCACATCTTTGCGAACATCCCTTCGGGTTCATGATGAAAGAAGAAAAGCACAAACAAAATAACGAAACAATGTCAAATTTCAAAATACTTGCTTGATGTTTCTAGTGCTGAGTGAAGTCAGAAACAGGAATAGCTGAAATTTATTAGGTTCCTACTCCTGGGTCAGCTCTGCTAACGCCTCACACACGTATGCATTCTGCTGTAAGATTTAGAAACTGAGGCTAAGAGAAGTTGAGCAAACTTCTCAAGACCACACAGCGGGTGAGTGATGGAGATGAAGACTGAACCTAGACCTGTCTGATCTGAATATCACATTTCTAATGTATGTTGAGCTGCTAATGGGGTGACTTGTGGCTTCATGATGTTGATTCCCTAGTGACACTCTGCTTCCTTGTAAGGTTCCATCTCAGCCAGCAAGGTGATTGTATGGTTTATCTCCCCAGTTAAAGTTAGTTAGGCCTTTTAAAGATAACGACTGAAACATATTATTAGATGTATCTCTGGTTACACTTGTTACATCTAGTACAGCCTTTATTGTTTATGACAGTAAGTAAATATTTGGGGTCTTTGTTGTTTATGATACTCAATAAATATTTTTGGTTGATCCATCCATAAAAGACCTCAACATGAATGCCTTGGGAAACCTTCATCTCTCAGGGTTAACTCCATAGTAAATAAGACGCCCTACTATGAGAAGAATAGAAATGAAAAGCTTTTGGATCACATGGAGGAAAATGTTGCACTTTGGAGTTAATTCCCAGTGACAACAGCCTCTGGTTTTGTATAAATTCTATTCAACATTTCCTCACTCATTTGTCTTCTTCAGGACCACTGTAGCTCTGTGCTTACGTAAAGACGCAAACTGTACTTCATGCTCTCTGGTCTCCTCAGGAAGCTGCTGTGGTGCCATTTGTACCCATGACCGGGGTGCAGCTGTTTAGCAAGGACTTCAGCTTCTGCTGGCTGCACTTGTCTTTATTCGGCACCTTTATCTAATGACCGATCCTTCTTAATCATGTTAGGGAGAAGTCGGACCAGGTTTAATCACACCAAGCATCATGATCGGGACACAGTGCGCTAAGAAGGGCGCTTTATTGCATTATCCAAACTGAGTTTTAATGCAAATAATTTTGACAACTAGGAGATGCTATTATTTATCCAATTAGGACTTTACTACAAGTACACATCTGTTCTAAATTCTGAATAAAGAGTAACAAATCGAGTCCTATTCATCTCTAGGTGGCTTTCTTGAGCCTCTGAAAACATTCCTAGTTTTCACCGCTAGGGCCGTAAAGGAATCCTTTGCTTGTATTTTGAGCTTTCCCCAGATGGAGAAGGAGCATACAGCAGGACCTGTATTGCTCACACAGGGACTGCTGTTGGTGGGAAGCACTGATGTCATATCACGGGATCTTGTTCTTACCTTTGTTATCTTAAAAGAGAGAGAAAGATTAGGGATATCCTTCCTTAGCCCCCACCTTCAATCCTGGGCTGCAAATCCCAGTCATTCAATCTTTGGAAAAAACAGGTACATGCCCTGCTCTTTCTTCTTTCTCCAAATCAGGGGCCACTAAGGGAGAGGAACCTTACAGATGGGCCCCAGTAACTAACTGACTGTGAAAGGGGTTTGAGGTTCTACTGAACTCAGTACATCCTGTGTGATTGATTAGGGGTACATATTTGGCTTTTTCTGGTTAATCCTAAATTGGAAATGAAGACGACAATTAGGAAAGCTGTCAGTTATCCATCAGGTCCTGGGCACTTTGGATGGATTGTTACCGGGATTATCGTTTGGCTTCCTGGACCAGTTTCTAGAGATAGCAGTCGGACTTCCCAAAAGTCTGACTTCTCAAACTGCTTTGCTGGGCTGGGTGCTGCAGAGAATGGGTTGGTTTCCTAGGCTGGTTGCTGCAGAGTGTGGGTCTGCAGCAATTCCATTTTCATATGTGGTCTGGCCATTGTCTCTTTGTACATTCAGTCTCTCGCTCTCCGCTGGGGAAGTGAGGAGCAGTATGGAATGTGTCTTCTTTTATCTTCACTCTCTCGTTCAGGCGAGACCTTTCTGAGGTTTGGATTTGACAGACACATGAGAAAACCCAACAGTGTTCACACATCCAAGCCACGTTTTGTAATCATCCTTGTCAGTAAGAACATCGATCTCTATCTGCCTGACCTCTGGGTTTCTCAAAGTTGGTGCTAAACTCATGAGTGAAGACAGGGTGAGGTCCACTATTTCACCATAGGCCTCCAGCCCTATGAAGGGCTATGATTCAAACAGAATCGAGGAACTATCTTAATGGGCAGAAAACTTTAAAAATCTGTTCCCTCTCCTTTTCTTAATACCTGATATAACTCTCTAACTTAACAGCAAACTTAAATCCCTTTGTATTTACATAATAACTTTCTTTTGTTCCCTTTCTGGTCCAAATGGCTGCCTTTTAGGGCCTTGAATCACCATTTTTGTCCCTTTTTATGGGATCTGTGGTTCTTTCTATTATAGTATATAAAATATAGTTTGCTTGGAACTTCGGTTATGTGGATACAGACATTAAAAGAACACAGATGGTTGTAAAAGATTATGGGCACCAAGGGGCTTGGGAAAGGTGATGAGTCTGAGCTCTCTCTCTCCCTCTCTCTTTTCAGTTTATTGAGATATTATTAACATATGACATGCAAGTTTAAGGTACATGATTTCTGGTGAGAAATATGCTATGATTCTTACACTTATTCCTCTGTAGGTAAGGTATGTTGATTCCCTTTTTTATTTCTTGGTTCTCTCTGTATTTGTGGTTTTCTGCAGTTCAAATATGACATGCCTTGATGTATGTACTTGGCCTTTATCTTGACTGGTGTTATCCGGGCTTCCTAGAGCTACTGTTTGGTGTCAGGCATTAATTTTGGAAATTCTGAGTTATTATTACTTCAATATTTCTTCTGTTCCCTGTTTTGCTTTGGGTATTCCAATTATACACGTTATAGCTTTTAAAATTATTTCACAATTCTTGATGGATTTCCTTTTTCTTTCTGCCCATTATTTTTCTCTTTGTATTCCAGTGTGGAAAGTTTCTACTAATATAACTTCACGCTCATTGATTCGTTCCCCAGCCGTGTTCAGTTAACAGATGAGCCCCTCAAAGGCATTCTTTATTTCCGTTTCAGCATTTTTGGTTTCTAGCATTTCCTTTGATCCTTTCTTACAGTTTCTATCTCTTTACTTACATCACCCATCTATTCTTGTGGGTTGCCTACTTTTTTTTCAATAGAGTCCTTAGTATATAAATCCTAGTTACTTTCAGTTTTCTGTCTGAGCATTCTAAAATTTGTCTTCTGTCAGAATCTAGTTCTGATACTTGCTTTGATCTTCAGACTGTGTGTTTTCTTGAGTTTTGGCATGCCTTGTGTTTTTCGTTGAAAGTTGAGTGTGATGGATCAGGTAATAGACACTGCGATAAACGGACCTTTAGGATGAGGATTTACGTTAACCAGGCTGGGAGTGGGGCTGTAGTTCGTGTTTGCTGCGGCTGGAGATGCCAGAGGCTTCCATTTTCTTCAGTGCCTTGGTTTCTGTTTCTGTTGTCGCTGGATTATTTAAGAACGCCTCTCTAGATAACATCTGGGCCTTGCAACTCTTCAGCTGGAGTGTTATACGGAAGTCCTGTTGGTATGGTGGTAAGGTGTGGGGGTGGGGAACAGTCTATAATCTTTTGATTAAATGTGTCTCTTAGTGAGTTTGTGCCTCTCGGGTGTGACCATCACAATTGTTTCTTGGCTTCCCTCCTCCTGGGTCTTCTTTCACCTTGGTATTCTTTCCCTCTACGTGCCAGAGCCATGAGGGGATTTATTTGGGGGCAGAAGGGGGCCCTTCACCATTCCTAGGGATAAAACCCACAAAAGTGTGTCCCCCATCCTGAGACTACAACCTCAAGAATGTCTCATTCTCAGACTGGGTCCACACTTAGACTCCAACCACTCAGCAAATTGCCATTTAAGGGTTCTACAAGTTTATGACCCCTGCTGCTCCACTTCCTCACAAGTAGATCTCACTGCGTGCGACTTTCTGAATTCACCGGTCTCTCCAGGTTTCAGGACAAAAGTTTGCCCTGTGAACTCAGTTTCGTGACCGGACAAAGAAGAACAGTTGACGTTCAGTTTATTTAGCTTTTTCTTATTGTAAGGATGGGAATGATGACGCCTAGCTTATTGTATGTTGGAGCTGAAACTGAATGTCTTTTCTTCCTTTTTTCAGTTTTTTGATACACAGTTTTGAACATATACAAAGGGACAGAGACTAGTGAAATTACTTTCCAAGCCTGGCAGCCATTTAGCCAGCATGAGAGGAAGGCAAAGCAGAAACTCAGGCACCCAGGTCCCTGAAAATGCTGTGCAACCAGCAGTCCTGGACTCTTCCTCTCGGCTTCTCATCAGGTGAGAAAAAATCTGGACTTGACTTTGTTTATATCACATTTTTTTTACAAGCAGATGAACTTAATCCTTAAGTGATGCAGACCCCAGACCCCAGCTCATGGGGTCCGCTTCATTATGGATGTGACCTGAAACATTCACACGGATTATGGATTCTAGTGGAAGAATAGGGATGTCATGGCTTTTTCTCCCAAGGGGAGCAAAAGCCTTGGGTCTCACTCCAATGAGCTTTTATTGTCTTACTGGGCACATTACAAGAAGGTCCTCATTAACTATGCACAGATTCGCTTTAGGTGGTTATCTTTTACAGAAAACAAAGGAGCCAATGCTGCTAATCACAGAAGAGGGATATTTGCAAATGAAAAGGCAAAAGTAGTTGGACTGTTTACACTCATCCTTGGAAGGTTTAGCATGGTTTTTAGGAAGTTGGTTTACGTAAATGTCCTCAATTCAGGGTGACGGAGTTTTAGCAAAAAGCAAAACTCAAAGTGGCCTAGGTACATTGCAGGCCTGATTCCCCACGGGAGAACCTATCCATGGGCGTGGGTCCTGTGCATCTCCCAGTGGGAGCTGGGCCCATGCCACACAGAACGGTCTACCACACTTAAAGATATACCACCCCTCCTTCACCTCATCTCTCATTCCTTGTGATTCTACTGATTTTCTTAAGGTTTAAGAATTATATACTATTTTGCTTCCTCTTTCTCCTTTCACCACCTTCCATCTTGTATTTATCCTATCAATCAATTTGGTCAATTGCTGTTTTTTCCATAATGCCTTGGACACAGTAGATACTAGATAAATATTGGCTGAATGAATGAATAATATCTTGATTATCATCATTTCTAAGCATATGTAAAGGCGAGGGGTTCACACATAAATCCATTTCCAGTGTCTATACCACGGATCAACTCAAAAGAGAAACTGACATGTATGTGTGTCTTTATCTTACCTCAACAGTAAAAAATTTCAAAAGCAAAATCAAAGCTTCAATGATTGTCAAAATCACTTGTCAAAGTAAGTACTTCAGCTAAATATTCAGTCCCCAGAAGGATATATTTCCACCCAGCCTACCTGGATGATTGGTTCAGTCTTCCAGTGGCATTCTCTGTGGCCTCCTATGGTGCTTGTCAACTTTTGCAGCTCCAGACATGCGGTGCTTGGCTCAGGGGTGGACTGCAGGTTAGTACCAATGAGAAGCACCGCAAATCCAATGCCAAGGGCTAGAGGAGCTTTTCCTGGGCCTTCCTGTGCATTATGTGCCTGGGAATGCAGGGAGATAATGGAAAATGAGAGAAAAATGAACTACACATCATATTTTTTTCTTAGCACTTTTCATATTTGAAGCTAAATTTCATTTTTTTCTCAATGTTGTGATTTTCTGTCTTCTCCCTCTAGAATGTGAGCTCCATGAGGGCAAGGACCACATCTGCCTTGAAATTCTCTTACCACGAAAACTTGGCACAGAGTGGATTATCAGTAAATACTCCTCAAATGAATGGATGCTCCAACAGATGTTTCAGAGAATGAACCGTCAGCCTCTGGGACAAGCACAGCTCCCCCTGGTGGAGCTGAATGTTAAATCATGCTGGGAATCAGCCTGCCCAGGTTAGTATTCAAGTACTGCCTTTTGCCAGATGTTGCAACTGGGCTTACTTTCTTAATCACACTGAACCTATTTCCTTACCCATAAAGAGGAAGCAATAATTATATTCTCCACTGTATTGCATATAACACCAGTTTCTAAGTTCGCACTTATGTTTGCTCCAAAATCTGCGTTGAGAAGGTTCTGAGAAGGAAGTATCCAGGATCAATTTACAATGTGCAGTGTTAGAGATTCACGTCTATGTGTCAAGCATTGACCACTTCTAATTAGTCTAATTATTTAATATGGCGTATCTATACTAAGTGCTGTCTTAGGTTTCTTTGACCTTCAGCATTCCATACAAGGTGACCAAGTGTGTGGTTCTGAGGGACTTACCCGCACTCCTCCTTTCTCCTTTCCCCAGTGAAGTGCTTCCTGGACTGCTTTATTCTGCACGCCCATCGGAAGCCTACTATGTCTCCTGAAACTAAGAGGACCAAGCACAGAGCACGTGGCTTGTCTTTATCCCGACGTTGCAGCATCCTGAGGTGAGTAGAATGGGTTTGGCATACCCACCTAATCCCTGCAGGGAAAGGCAAGACCAAAAAAAAAAATGTTGTTCACCTCTCCCATGTCAGTATCTTTTTGGGGATTTCAAAGAAGAGGATGCATTGTGGTTTTATGGGTTTCAGAAGAGACTGAAGCCTGGCAAGGAGGATCACAGAGGCTAATTTAACACAGAACAGTCCTGAACAGCGACTGAGCCATTGAGAACATATTAATGTGTCTGGCTGGCTGGGCACACAGACTCATATGGCTCCATGAAAGAAGGGCAAGCAGCAATTTCTCAGAATTTTTGAAGGGAAGTGCTCCTAATAGAAGAAAATGTTCTTGTAAAACCAGAGGGCAGTGAAATTATAAATCCATTCTTCTCCCATATTTGCCTATGTTCTGATACTCAGAAAGGAAAACTTTTATTCCATAATTAAATGCCTAATGTTATTCATTGAAACACCATCAGCTGCTTCTGAGGTGACATTTAGTGGGAGAGTTTTATAGTTCCTGGTTCTAGAAAGGGCTCCAGAGTCTCAGTTCCCTTTATTACTAACCATGTGATCATATTACCTTGTTCAACTAATGACCCCCATGGAATCACCACTTCTAGCTTCAATGCTTGTATATATCTCTCCTCTATACTGAATTTTACTTTGGTCAATGGAACATGGGCAAATACGGCTCAAATAGAAACTTGGTAAGCACTGGTACAACGGGGCACTTGTACTTCGTGTAATGCTGTCTTTGCCCTGTGAGGAAACCCAGCCCGAAGCTTACTTCTTTGAGATGGAAAGACCCTAGTGAGAGACAGGGGCCGCCATCCTAAGTCATCCCAACTCTACCAGCTGAGCCCTGCTTCCGGCCCACTCTCCAACTGTATTTAGTCACCTGAGGGAACCCAGGGAACCCAGGAAACCCAGTGGAAAAACCAGCCAGCCAACACACAGAACTATGAGAAGAAATAAATTGAAGTGATAAATTGTTGTTTTAAGTCTCTAGGTTTTGAGGTTGTTGATTGCATATGAATAAGTAACTGGTACTCTAATTCTGGGCTAGTTTGAAAAGTGCTAGAAGGCTGAGTTTCTCCCCCTTCTATAAAATGAGAATGATGTTGTTTACGAGAATAGTGTAAAGATTAAGTAGAGTGATGAATTTGATTGTCCCTAACTCTGAGCCTGGCCCATAGAAGACACTAGGCTTTTAAAAATTTTGTGTATTTATAACTATTTTTGCTGCCTGTGTACGAATAGGGTAAAAATTTTAATTTGATTTCTGTCAAGAAAATTTAATGAATTTTCTGTGAGAGATATTTTATAGGTACATCAGGGATGATTAATCAAGATGAGAAAAGTTTTTCTACTCATAAGATACTTTTGAAATTTGTTTCATAAAAGAAAAAAATGACTTTTGTCAGAACAGTGACATTGGCCTAGCTAATGTTGATTTGTCTTCAAATAATTCAATGGACTGTGCATTTTGACTAGAGAGTAACTACAAAGAGAGACTGTGTGATGATACTAGTTTTAAAAGGCATATAACAAACTGAGAACATAATTGGGGAAAACAACTTATTCATTTTTGAGACAAAAAACATGCCCTTTCCATACCTTGATGCTGACTCAAGCCAAAGTACGGCACAGATGATTCGCTACGAATATGTATTTGTAGAAAATGAAGTCTAATGGTGTAATTATGGAGAAAATCACAGCCCTGTTTACCAGGCATTCTAAACAAAAATTTTTCTAAAGAAATGTAATGGTAGAGCAGGATATTTAAAAAGATGATACACTTTGAAGTAGCTGAAGGATCCAGAGTGGTTCAGTGTATTGAAAATAGGTTTATTGCCATAGAGAACATCATTATATCCTGCGAACATTCAAGATGAAATAAACAAAACAGGAAGAATATAGGATGATGAAATTACCTTAGCCCTATTCAATATATTGCAATAGGATTCTCAGGCTATTATTGACTGAGTTGGTGAAGGCTAGAAAACGTGCATGGCATTATTGGAGAAATCAGTATAAAAATACAAAGCAATCCAGAAGCTAATTTAGGTCAGACTTCCAGAGGGGTCTCCCTGTGTGTCTATAGTGAGCTAATTAACTTTATTTTTTTCTATAATAGTACCTACCTAATAGGGTTATTGACATCTTTTAATGAGACAATCCATATAAAGCATTTATAATAGAGTCTGCAAGTATTAGGTTTCCACCACGTGTTTGCTTTTGTGATTTCCACCTTGGTTTAGCTTTTTCCATTCCCAGTAGCCCTCAGTTGATGTTCTGCTTAATATAGGGGAGGACTGAATGTGGGAGGTGGGGATGGTAGGGCGGGGGAAAGTAATGCGGGAAAATGGGGACAACTGTAATTGAACAATAATAAATAAATAAATAAACAAACAAATAAATAATGTGTTCTGTTCCAACAACCAAGCTGGTATGAATATATAGATGCAAGCTTTTCTTTGGATAATTATGCTGACATTAAACTCTGCTTGGCAAACAGGAACTTACTTTCTAATAATAGATGTGTTTGTAAGTAAAGAACAGAAGGAGTGTGAATTACTTAATGCAAGAGCCTCTTACATGTCACGATCTAACTCTATCCACTGTGGACTGCTATAACAAAATAATGTAGACTAGGTGACTTAGACAACAGGTGTTTATTTCTCACAGTTCTGGAGGCTGGGAAGCCCAAAGTCAGGGATCCAGCATGGTCAGGTCCTGATGAGAGTCCTTTTTCTGGTGCGCAGATGGCTGCCTCGTGACATGGTAGAGAGAGAAACAATAAGGCCTCTGGTCTCTTCTTCTAAAATCTCTAATCCTGCCACGCGGACCTCACCCTCATGATTTCCTCTAAATCCAATGACCCCCCACAGGTCCCACCTTCTATTGTCATCATAGGGAATTAGACCTTCAAAATACGAATTGGAAGGCGGGAACATAACGGTCAATGACAAGATGACTGGGTGAAGTATAGGGGAGGGGGGTAAAAGAAGGAACACCACAATATAGTGGTGAATGAGCTTACCCTTCCAGTGTGGTATGTGAATCAGTCCTCTGGATTTCCTAAATAGATGCAAAATTGGTAGAGTGGGCATAGTATTATGGAAAGGGAGTTTTAACTTGTAGACAAAATCGGAAGTTTTAATTGCTATGTCAATTGCAAGGTTGTCTCATATCTCTGAGCCTCAGTTTCATACCTCTAAATTAAAGACATTGAATTAGTTAATTTCCAATGTTGCTTCGGTCTTCCTTTCATGAAATGAATCAGTAATGATCTTAGCAAAATGTTGTTAAACTGAACTTTGCATCTCTGTCATTGCTATCCATTTACCATTATTTTAATTAAATGCGGTATATTAACTATGTGCCGGAGGCTGACAGGACACATTTTGGGGAGGAAACTTTCTAGGAAATATTGAGAATAGTTTATTCGTAAAAGTCAGGTTAGGCCCCTAATGACACTATGCCTTAAAGAAAAATGTATCTTTTTTTTTCCAGTCGAAGGCAAGTGCTTTAGACAGCAATTCCAGAAGTTGCATAA
Organism: Trachops cirrhosus; assembly: GCA_028533065.1. Taxonomy (NCBI): domain Eukaryota; kingdom Metazoa; phylum Chordata; class Mammalia; order Chiroptera; family Phyllostomidae; genus Trachops; species Trachops cirrhosus. The sequence continues at coordinate 144,197,879 of CM052542.1, read as the reverse complement.
AGAACTGGACTGGTGCCTTCCCCTGGGGCCGGCTGGGGGAATGGTTTTGCCCTGATTTCTGTGCCCTCTCTTCCTTGTCTGTGCCCCACTTCTGTTCCGTTAAGGAAGCTCTGCGAATCCCTGTAAACTCTGAAGAGACGCGACTTCAGTCTGTGTCTTTGTAAACACTTTCTCTTCTGACAGTGACTTAGTCTTTAAAATTTAATTGATAAAATTATGCGCACTCATTCTCAACATTATCAGAAACACTGAAAAGATTAAAGCAGCAGGGAAAAAAAAGTCCATAATCTCCTGGCCCAGTAGTAACTGTGGTTAAAGTTTAACCATTTTTAATATTTTTTTTGATGTAGGTGACTACAAATGTGGTAGCTTCAAAGTGTGGTTTCTTGTTTTAATCATTATTATGATGCCACAAGCATTTTCCCATCCCATTAAAAATTCCACGGCAACCTTTGATTTAATGGAAGTATATTATTCCACTTATACGTCATATGTTTTTAACCCATATTCCACTGTTAGATATTTCCCTTTTCTCCCCACTATTGTAAGTCCTTCATGAGTATCTTTGAAAATAAATGTGTATCTGTATTTCTGATTATTTTTTCAAGTTATACTCCTAGTATGTCTCAATTTCTCCACCAAAGAGCATGAGGACTTTTAAGGCTGGCCAAATTGGTTTTCTACTTGCATTAATTGATAATCCCACTAGCATGTAAGAGAATGCCTAGTTTTGTAAGTTTCCCCAGATCAAAAGAAGCAGATTCTCTAAAGAAATATCTAAGTCGAGTATAATGGTATATACCAGAGTTTTTAAATCAGAGAATAGAGCCCTAAGGGGAAGAAAGAATTCTTAAGAAATAGATAATTAGCAGCTAGCTTGGGGAGTTTAAATGCAGATGTCCACCTTTCTGTCTTTATCACACAGCCGAAGGGGCAACCATTGGCTCCTCATGTTCCCTCACTAGTCCGCCAGCTCCATGTCTGAAAATATTTGTTGATTACAAATCAGAAGTTTATTTCCTCCAGGTGGAATTTTCCAAACACTGTATTCCTATTATTATCTCACTCCTTGTGCTGGGTCAGGGGCAAGCTAAGTTCACAGGGAGAATTAGCTGGGTCAAGCCAAAGGCATTAAGTGATAGAACTTATTATTCACAAAGCAGACATCATTCTGATTGGTAGTATCTATAAATTATACTTTCTTCATTGTCTTTCACTAATGGGCCTATTGCTGGGGAATGAGGGAGTTCCTTGAGGCCATAGAAGTGCTTAATAAACCACTGGGGAATGGATGACTATTGCCAAATGGAAAACCATCTGGCCACAGTTTCGTGTCAGATGGAAAGACGGAGACCACTGCAGGGGAGAAGGGGAAGGGAACATTGACCTTGAGAGGCTGTGGTACCTGGGAAAGCTGAGCATCGCTTTGAATTTGAAAAGAAAATTAAAGGACACTATTGTATATTAGGTCTCCCTAAGGGTAATCCCTGGAGGACTAGACTGAACGGTGGAAAAGGAACAAAATAGGAAAAAGAATATCAGGGAGCAAGGTAACGAAGAGGCAAATGTCAACTCTGTTGATTTTATTTGATTTGAGATTATATCCAACCTCCTTCTGAAAAGACAAGGTAGTTATACATTAAAACCCTAATGCAAAGTAAGTAATGTAAGGTCTTTGACCCAAAATAAAAAAGAACTTGCATTTTTAGGCCACAGGGCATGACACAGTCCAGATGGTGGGGTCCCAATAGAACTTCTCTTTGCTATTACCACCCCTATGACCAGTGTTTAGACGACTTCTTCGTCTTTGCAACAAGACATGTCTTACTCAAGGTTAGTACTCATAGATCTCATGAGTTCATAGGAGTGTCACAGGCTAGCACAGTCTATAATTAGGAAAAAATGGCATTATTGTTCAATATGCTGTTATTGAATATTATGTGCTGTTAGTCAATATTGCTCATGCAGTTATCTCTATTTACAAGCTTTTGTGCTGTAGATACTTCACAAGACAATGTGATTCACAAGAGAAAGTGAGAGGTAATAGATACTCTGGTTCCCCAACCCAAGTTCCCTTTAACTAACTAGGTCACTGCCCCCATCTGTTAGCTGCCCTGAGTATTATTGGGTAAGGGCTTATGACTGTCTGTCTTTCCCTCAAATTGGCCTCTGTTAAGTGAAGACTCTTAACGTGAGAGAAGAGACCCACCACCCACTTGAGACCACCCATATCCAATGACTAACTGATAAGATAGTTAAAATGTCAGCCTGCCTTGCCTCCAGAAGGGGCACACCTGTGTTGGAGGTTATGCTTGAGAGCCCACTGATCTACCCTTGCCCGGAGTAGCTCAGACCAGGACAAGTCTTTACCTGAGCCACAGCCTTGCTTGGCTCTGTTTTCTAATCCTCTTTTTCTCCTCTCCATAGGTTTTCCCCAGGAACACACCATCAATAACAGCATAGCTTCTACCCTGTCTTAGTCTCTACTTTTAATGTATGACAGAAGAAATCCTTTTATCATATTTATTTGTGTGTTTTTTAGTCTCTCAAAAGAGACTGTAAGTAGTTTGAAAGAGTTCTATCTCTTCCCATCCTTGTGACACCTCTAGAGTTTAAGATGTTTCCTTCTACTTCTAGGTCCTCAAATATTAAGTCGAAATGACAATTTCTATTGCAGAACTATGTAAACAATCAGATTTAAAAGAACCAAATACTATTAATAATTAATTCAATACATTGTGGTCCATCTTTGGAACAGTGGGAGACCCCAAATAACATATCCAAAGACCAAAATCCCTTTATCTCCCACCATTCCAAAATTTAATTATTTTTACAACTCTTGACATATATTCTTATTCTTTCACCACTACATCAGCCTCCACTCTACTCAGTCTTATACGTCTCTACTCAACAGATTTTCAACACCTTATAGGTTAATATACTAGTGAATTTTTTGTTGCTGATGAAAATAAAAAAAATTGAGCTAGCTTAAGTAACAAAGGAAAGTTTTAAAAGGATATAAGGGGGCGACTTATAGCATTGAAAGAAGAGTTAGACAATGGGTTATATCAGAATGGATAACAAAACAGGATAGTTTTGGAAACTCAGGTGCAGAAGTTTAGAGGTCTTCTCTTTAGAGAAACATTAACATGATTTAGTCACCCCCCAGCCTCAAATTCTTGTGTCTTTTGGTTAAAATTCCTAGGTACACAGGATTAAATACACAGTTTACATGTCAACTCTCAAACTAACCATTTATGGTCAAAAGACATTACAAGTGATCTGCATGGCTGTTGACCACCTGTCCTCGAGAAATGGGAATTTTTAAAAACAGGCAGCTCTCCTGAAGCTGCACCCTCCAGAAAAGGTAACATGCTAGACATTTTGGGTCATTTCAAGATTATTAGGAGAGCCCCCTAGGGGTAAAATTCTAGTAAAGAAGCTAAAACTCATGCTCAAACAGTTATTACCAACTAATGCAAATAAAAATTGACAAATATCAAGAGCATAAAAGCAAAACTCTTTAGAGGATTAAAAGAAGAAAATTATTTTTACCAGAAAAAATTATTTTTAACAGGCACGAGTATGGCAAAAGTTAGGATGGGAGAGGCTATTTTAGGAGCCAAAAAAGCACAGGCCGTTGTGTGGATAAGCCAGGTGTGGCGGTTGCAGACAGGCGGGCTCTGACGGGAGGCAGAGGGAATTTTGGAGAGTGGCTAGAGAACAGGCACAAAAGGTGAGACTTCTCTGGCTGGTGAAGCAACAGGGACGGGATTTATTAAGTAACATTACGGGAGGTGGAAGGTTTCTGAGCCGAGGAATGAAGTGATCAAGACTGTGCTTTTATAAAAGATCAATCTGCTTATACCCACGTTCGCCAAACACTGCTGTTGGGAGGAGTAAGGTCCCACTTTCCTGTACTTACTTGAAGTTTGATGAAACAGAAGCAGCCAACATAAACTATTTCACCCCCTTTAGGGGACCCACGTGTGGGAAGATGTGCATAGCAGAGGCGGCTCAGGTTTGGCATGTGCATGCAGAGTGAAGAACTAGGGCAATTAGCCAAAAAAAGTCTTAATTACAATGCTCACATTCACTCGATAAATCCCAAGTGTCAATAAAAGTGGTGCGTGTATGGTCTTCACCCTCAGTTTGGTTTGATTTGGGGTTGTTTACCTGAGTCATCCAGCTAATCGCTTTGTTTTCCCACTTTCCTGGTTTCTGCAGTCACGGTGCTCAGCGCGTGCGTCTGAATTCTGAGAGGGCACTGGAAGTGCCCGGGGTGTGTCCGGAGCTTCTCTCCCAAGCTGGACCCGTATCTCTGTTGAGTTGTCTACACACCATTGTCAGGAGAGGAACTTCAGACTGGAGCTCTGTTTAGATTGAGATTCAGCCTCCTCTCTCTCTCTTTTTCTGCCTGCTTTGGAGAGGTTTTGGAATTATTTCTCTCAGTAGGTAGAAAGCAAAAGTCAGCAGGAATCCATCGAATCCCAGCCAGGGAAGTTACCTCGATAATTGAACGCTGCTTTCTCAGAAGACAGCAGGCACTCCCTAAGGACTCCAATGCTCAAGGTTGTTCTCTCAAATGTTTCTAAGTTTGCCTTGAGAGGGAAAAACAGAGCGAAGGAGGTTGTTGGTGACTTCTGCCTTTCCACATGGTTAGAGGCATCATTGGTCTGTGCAGTGGATGTGAATTCTACCTCCAACACTTGAAAAACAAACATTATTTTTCCTAATAAAATAAAAGTTTGCCTGAGCGCCAATCTCAGCATTCAAGCTTTTCAATTTCTTCTGTGTTTTGGGTCTCTGTTGTTTTAGAAAGTCTGTCCCCAGGTCCTTGGGGTTATGCCAATTCTGAGGAGCCTACATACATAATGACCAGAAAAGAGGCGTTGGGCCTGGGCCTCAGTTTACAGTGGACATCGATGCAACATGGTCAGGTGACTCTATTACGTCCACACGCCTATTGTGAGGTCCTTGCCACATTCTCTCTTGCTATTGTTTTAGGACTTGACACTAAAAGTCCCTCATCCAAAGATATACCACATTTCTGCCCCATTTGAGAAACTGCTGGTTGGCTCTGGGTCTGCCATTCTCAGAAATAACCCAAACTGCCATTCCTTTCCAGTATTCTCTATTTTGTCTATTTTACATTTTATCGATTTCTCTTCTTTATTATTCCTTTTTTTCTACTTATCTCTACTTTTCTTCTTAAGGTAGAAACTTACAGAATTGACTCTAAGTCTTTCTTCTCTTCTAATTTAATGCTATAAGTTTCCCTGTAAGCATTTTGCAAAATTGTATATTCCACAATGTTTCATCATTGTTTAATTTGAAATTTTTTTAATTTATTATTTCTTCTTTGACCTATGTATTTCTTAGACCTATGTGTTAATTTCCCTTGAGGATTTTCTAGATATCTCATTGTTATTGGTGTCTAATTTAATTCTGTTGTGGTCAGAAAATACACTTTCCAAGATTTCTACCTTAAAATTATTGAGTCTTATTTTACGGCCCAACCATATGGTCTGTCGCGGTGACGTTCCACGTGCCTTTGAAGAGAGTGTGCATCCTGCAGTTATTGGGCAGGTTTCTTACCCCAATGTGACTCGAAGCAGAAATAGAAAGACCTTTCTAAGTCAGCTTAGGAAACTTGTCCTGAATACTTTTTCATTTTAATAAATATTAATTAAAATATTCGAAGTAGTTTATCGCAACTTATTTATCACAAACTCATTTTTGTTATTATTTATGTTGCTTCTTCTCCTCCTTCTTTCTTTCTTCTTACTTCTTTAAAAAATTATTATATTCATCCTCCACTTTTTTGAATAATTATAATAATTTTCTTAGGGTAAAAGTCTAGATTAGGTAAAAGTGTATGAAATAATCTAAGACATTTACTCCTTTTTGCAAATAACCTCTCAGAAACTTTTCTTCTATTTCCACCCACAGAATATATGTGTACATATTTCTGCACACTCTTACCAGTGAACATATTAATATTTTTTAAAATTAACAGTTTGAAAGGCTAAAATAGCTCTAATTTTTAAATTTTCATTTTTAGTTACTAATGAGTTTAAACACTTCTTATGAGTTTACTGGCTATTAATACTTTTGTAAATGATGTCATTTGCCCTATTTCTATATGTAGGCAGTTATATTTTTCTTATTTATTTATAATTTTTTTTCTGTTTTAGTGCCTTAAACATTTATTTATTTATTTATTTATTGTTGTTCAAGTACAGTTGTCTTCATTTTCCCCCATCACTCTACCCCACCCCAGCCATCCCCACTTCTCTCCCCTGATCCCCCCCACCCCCCCACCCCCCCACCCCCCGCTTTGGTTTTGTCCATGTGTCCTTTATACTTGTTCCTGAAAACCTTTCCTCCTTTGCCCCCATTATCCCCTTCTGGTTACTGTCAGTTTGTTCTTAAACATTTTTGTACACAATGCAAATATTTCCTTTCAATTGTTTTTCTGAGATTTTTTATGGCATAGAAAGTTTTACCCTTTAAGTGATCCAATCTATTCTCTTTTCTTTGTGATTTTTAGCTTACTTATTTTTATGTCTGGGGAATTTATCAATATCTCAAAATCAGATTTTATTTCTGTATATTTTCAACATGTAATATATTTTCATTAATTCATATAGAAAACATTGTCTTATTTGGCATAAATATCTAATTTTAGAAAAATGTTATTTATTGAATAATTTTTTCTCCATTGACTTCTGATGCTGCCTTCATAATTAACTAAATGTTGTTATATTTTGAGAAATCTTTTTCTGGACTATCTATTTTAATATATCAATTTTGTCATTATGTTTTTATACCAAAAGTTTCAAATGCTTCTTAATATCTGCTAGAGCTTGTCTTCATCCTTTTCCCTTTTAAAGAACTCGGTATTCATTACATGTGTACTTACATAAGGATGGCATGTTATTTATTTAATAAGCATTCTACTGAGGAAATATATTATTGTTTTATTCATTAAAAATTTAAATTTAAAAAGTTTTAGATTTTTCTAGTTACCACTTTTAATTCTACACCTCTTTACTATAGAGGCAATAACTTTTTAAACATAATTTGGCAAACATATATATAAATCCATGAACTACATATATTTTAGTACTTCCTAAATTTACATAAATAGTATCACCCTGTATAGCTCATCCTAGTTCTTGATTTATTATATTTTTTGAAATTTATATAAATCTAGGTGATTCTAATAACTGTATAGTTTCCTGTTTTATGAATAATACATTATTTTACTCAATCTTTCTATTATATGTAGTTATTTAGGGTGTTCTCAATTTGTTTACAGTTATAAATAACATTGAAATAAATGTCCATTCATATTTCTCTTTGGAATCACACTCAAATATTTTTCTCAGGATCTGTATCTAGAAGTGAATATGGGGCTACAGGGTGTTTCAACTGTATTTTCATAGATATTGCCAAATTGATCTTCAGTGCAACTCTACCAATTTGACCTTCGATTTGCAGGATATCAGAAAACCATCTCTCACATCCACATCAGCTTTTACTGTTGCTAGACTCAGATATTGTCATTCTGATGAGTGAAATATTATACATCATTATTCTTTTAATCTGCATTTCCCTAATTATTGGTGAAGTTCAGTGCCTTTTCATATGCTTTTCTGTTCATTGCTTGTTTATGTTCCCGACCATATTTATTCTGATTTATTTGATTTTGTTCTTATTAATTTCTAAGATTCCCTTAGCTATCCTGGCTATTTTTTTATTCTCATGTGTATTTGCAAAATTTTCTGTTGCTCTGTTGGTGGCTCTTAACCTGATTAGAGGTATTCTTTTACATACTGAGAATTTTGATTGTGAAGTAGTCACTTTTATCAATGTTTTCTGGTGAATATTTGGTATCTTTAAAGATATTTCAAACTACCAGGAATTATACCAGTAGCCTATATTGTCCTCTCTGAGAGTTTTAAATAATTGTTTTTCATGTTTGTTTAATGTATGGGAATTATTTTTGTGTTTGCTTTAATGTGTGACTCATTTTTTTTCTAGTAGAAAGCCATTATTAAGTAGTCTATCCATTCCTCATTATCACCTTTGATTTGTGATAGTTTCTTTATTGTATACTAGGTCTTATATATGCAGAAATTTATTCTTGAGTTTCTGTTCTATTCCATTAATCTATTGTCTAATTTGGCATCAGCTTCACATACCTTTAATTATTATGGCATTTTAACAAGACAAAAATCTGGTAGGACAAAATCCTTCTTGTCATTTTTTGCAAAATTGTTTTAGCTAATTTATCCCTATATTTGTATGAAGTTTAGAATATACCTGTCATACTTTGTATTGTACCATCTTCAAAACTTATTGGGAACTAAAAGACATATTTAGCATATAGAATCTTCATTTCAAGTAATGGAATCTATTTCCCATTTTATTAAAGATTTTTTCCTGTCCTTCAAAAAAGTTCAGTAAATTTCTGCATAAGGTTTTTAATAATTTATTAGATTTTTCCTAATAACTTCATAGTTTTTAAAGGACATGAAATACTAAATATTATATAATTTGATCATTTTTGTATATTATAATACTGATCATTTTAATTTGATTATTTTGAATATTAAAATATTATGCCAAATTATAATATATAAATAACTCTACCTTTTTTATGATCTTGAGTTTTCCAATTGGGCCCATACCTATTTTGAGGAGCATGATTGACATAAAAATTAGCTATGTCAGAGCGGAACTAGCTCTTCACTAATATTAGTATCCCCTCCTACATACATATCTCACCTTAATTTGCACTTTGGTTGAAGCCATGTGAAGCCTCTGCCCAATAGAATGTAAGCAGTTGAAATTGATATAGAACATTTCCAGGCTAGACTATAAAACCACCTGCAAGAGTTTCCTCACTCCCTTTTTCTTGCTTATTGACTGAAGACAAAAATCCGGCCAAGGACTTTGAGGAAGTCCTAAGGGAATGGCAGAGTCACAGAGGGTAGAAAATTAGTTTTCTTTCTATTTTTCAGAGGAGAACCACCAAGGAGAATTGCCTGATCTGAATAGGATTATGACAATTTTCCTTTGTTAAACCACTGAGATTCTGAGAATGTTTCAGCATCTGGTGATAATTGTATTAGCCAATATACTAGCCTTTGACAAACAATTTATCAGCAACTACTTGAAAAGATTCAGATTCAAGCTCTGTCCATGATTAATGACTCAAACATGAAGAAGGGACACAAAGCAGAACATTGAACTTGGATTTGGACCCTTGGATGAGAAGTGAACATGCGGACATACTAAAATCAGGGGAGCATTCTAAGCTGTCTGGTCTGGTGGGTCATCACAGCAGTGAGGAAGATCTTTGCTGTTAGTGGTTCCTTCTCCCAAAAAACCTGGGACTTGGAGGGAGATGGAATGACCTTTGAACCATCAAACTCCTCTGTGACAAGCAGGAAAAAATCCTTTATCTAAATATTAATGTATTCCATTTCATTCAGCAAACATGCACTGAGCCCCTCTTCCTGTATCATGGCTTCTGCGTGCAATACCGCCTCCCTCCCCCCACCAGAGTTATCTTCTTCTCAGTGCCCCAGTGAAATCTTCCTAAAACCCTGGGGAAGATATTCCCAGAGTATGGTTATCATGAAATTGATTTTCTAGACTCCAGTTGTATAATAAAGAATACATCAGGCCCTGGGACATTCTTGTCTATATCAGCCAGTATCAAAGCTAATTAATACACAGGAGAACCTTTCTTCTTTAGGAAAATGCCAGCTTGTTAGTGAAGATAAGAATAACTATCTCAGTTTATTGTGTCTATAAATTCTAGCCTATAAGTTCAACTTGTCCTGGAAGTACTTAACCTTTAGTGGTCAAAATTGTTACAAGGAACATTAAAAGGATTGTGTTTTCCTCTATCTAAATTCTGTAAGTATAAGTTTGAGTAGGAGAGAAATGGAGAATAGGGTAAGACCTGAGCTAGACAATGAAGTCATGCCCCATGCGGGAAAAATGTACTTTTTCATGCTAATTATCCTATTTTTGAAACTCTTGCATCACAAACTAAAGGCCAAATGAATGCCGTGTGTCCTATAACATTCAAGATTGGCAAAAAAGCAAACTTTTGGCCTCCCAAGCATTCCGGTCCATGCCTTAGAGGTCATTAGGGAGCACACGTTACAGAGACATCATTGAATCGATAATGTATATGTGCCTCAGGGATGAAAAGAAGCAAAATCGTAACCATTTGTCAAAAATTCACAGCATACCTAATACATGTACTAATCTATTAACCTGCTCTGTGTATTGCGCATTTTTTCTGGAAAATAATATTGCAAAGTATATAATAAGAGGCTTAAGTCATTCATACCTTGAACTGAGCAATCCAACTTATCCTGAAGAAATTATCCAGAAACAAAAACTTCATACACAATTATCATACATTTAATTTAATTTATTTATTCTACCAATTTTTATATAGTGTCTCTTCCATACCACACACTGTACTAGTGTACTAGGGGATATAATTTAATAGTGAATAAGAAAGTCAATTCTAATGGCTTCTATTCTGGAAATATGACAGTTATGGAGAGCCAGAAACTCTCATTGTACAAAACAACTAAAATGCCATTTAAATAAAATTTTAAAAAGCTGTTTAAATGAGTGTGCTTGGCAGAAAAGTCTCAGAAAGAATGGGACAATCACTCAGTGACTTCTGGCTTCCCTGAAGATGTGTACTGATCATGTGATTGACTTATATTTTTGATTTTAACAATCTCATCAGCAAGAGACAGGTGGCAAAAACTTGGCCCACTGAAGGACATTGAGTCAGATTGGATATTCTCCTCCATAAATAAAGTATGAAACCACAAAGAATGCATGGAAGAACCTAATACAAAATACATGCTCCACAGAGGCAGAAAGGAGAAACAGAGCATTTTCAGTTTCAGCACTGGCGTTGGTTGAAAGTGGAGAATAAGAATCTTTGAGAATCTATGGCCTAAGGTCAACCCTGATAAGAGACTGGAGACTGAATTCAAACATTTGGGATCTGAAAAGCCATATCTGCAGACCTTTACTTTAAAATGGATAGTACTGTTTCCCAGGCATCTGGTAGAAATAAATGCAAATGTTCTCTAAAGGAACTAAGAATCCTTGAGATTCTTAAAGAATTCTAGTAAGATCCAAGAATATAAACTAATAATTCCTTTACAAAAGGAAAACAAGTTATAATAAGTGCAAGGCTATGGAAGGAAGGAAGAAAAGAGGGAAGGAAGGAAGGGAAGGAAGGAAGGAAGGAAGGAAGAGGGGAACCAGCAATGAATAAATTTAATTACCTGGTACAGAATACAAAATATGTGTGTTTAACCTACATTTAGAAAAGTAAAAGAGTAAAAAGAAAAAATATAATTAAGAAGTAGAAATTATTTTTAAATGACCAGAAAGACTAGGCCAAAAGAACTAAATAGAACTTCTAAAAATAAAATACATGACAACTAAAGTAGAATAGTTAAACATCGAATTATACAAAGATGAAAGGAAAATTAATCACCCAAAGATACCAAAAAGTCCTATAGACTGGAACAGAAAGAAACAAAGACACACAAACTAAGAAAATGATATTAAGAAATAAGGAGGGTAGAGGGAATAGCTTCAAAATACATCTGCTAATGATTCTAGAACAAGATTATAGAGAGAATAAAAAGCAATATTTGAAGATATTATGGCCAATAATTTCCTGAATTATTTAAGATCTAAATACTCAGATTCAGGAAAACTCAATGGATCCCAAGTAGAATAATTAAAACTATGCCCAAATGGAAGCACATTGCCTTTGTGGTTTTTGCAATTTCATTATATCATAAGCAAAATTAGTATGATAGTAGGGTTTGTGTGACATGCTAGTATTTAAGTAATCTAAGATTCTTTCATTGTTCAAGAGCAAGGTGAAGACATTCAATTTTAAACCTACATTCTTGTCCTTAAAAATTACAGGACAAGAATGTCATCTCTCAAAGAAAAGCAAACCATCAAATTTACAAGCACAGCAAAGGAGAGCAAGGAAGACGAAATGAAACTGCATAAAAACAGGCAAAAAACACAAACTAAGATGTCAGAAAAAAACTTAAATGTAGTACTAACTGCCATAAGTGAATATAAATTGGACATAGACATGATCAGAGAAGATAAAAAACAGAAATCGATTATAGGTTGTTTATAAAAGACACACATTGATTGAACTTAAGGACATACAAAGGTTGAACACCAGATGATGTAAAGAACGCTAACAGACAAAAACTACTGAAATGTTGCTGGTGTCTGTTACTAACAGACAAAATGGACTTCGAAGAAAATAGCACTACTACAAAAAAAACAGTCACTATTTACCAGGAAGTAATGCAAACTACCAACATAGCGGCAAAATACATAAACCAAAAATTGCTAGAACTCCAAAGATTTTAATGTTCTTTCTCCTCCCCCTCCATCCTACCTCTCTGTAACTGACGTATTAAACACAAAAAATTAGGAAAAATATGGGAGAAATTTTATATAAAATTTCTCAGTCTAATAATGGTGAAACTTTAAAAGCATTTCCTTTACAATAAGAAAAAAGAAAAGGTTACTTGCTTTCTCTGTTTCTATTCAAAATAGCTATATATATATATATCCTAATCAATGCAGAAAGACAGGGCTAAACTAGATCGTGGGTACATAGCTGCTCATTTTATTATATTTTATCATTTACATTATGTTGCACAGCCTATTTTGAATGTATAGAATATTTAATTAAAAAATAAATGCAAGAGCTTTATATACAAAGGAAAGGACAGAAAGGAAGAAAAAAGGAATGGAAAGAAAGACATCTCTCACAGAATTTATAGTCTAGGAGGAGACATAGGAGAGTCATTTAGGCATTTGGACCATTACATACCAAGGCCATGTGTTCCTGAGTCGGTAACAGCAGATACTCCCACCACCGAGCCTCCGATTTGAGGGTTCCAAAAAGTTGGGTGGAGGAAATATCTAAATTGAGGCTCAGAAGCTGAGGAAGAGTTTGCTTGGCAAAGATTATAGGGGATTGAGAAACCACAGGCTAGTGCACGGAAGTGAAAATCTGCAAAGGGTTTGAGAATGGGCAACACATAGGTGTTCCGGGTCCTCCAAGTGTTAGCGTGACCTGAGTAGACTTCTAGCATAGGAGAGGCAAGACAAGGGGCTGAAGAGCAAGCAAGGGCCAGGTTCCCAGGAGCCAGATTCACTCATTTTTTGGTGTTATCTATACTATAAAGTACAAAGAAAAACATCTGAAAATAATCTAAATACCCAGGAATCAGAGCACAAATAAAGAATGGGGTATATTGCTGACTATAGGCAAGCATTAAAAAGTGATCATTATGAAGACTGTGTGGAAACCTGGGAAAAGATATGAGTCCAGTGAAAAATTTCAGAACACAAAATCATACTTTTCATGTAAACTGTAATTATAAGTCTATAGAACATGTACACTGAAGACAAAGACAGAAGGAATATATACCAAAAGGAACATTATGGTAGGTAATGGTGGAAAATGATTGAGTTTCATTTTCTCCTTTTCAATAATATCTTCTCATTTAAAGTAAAACAGTTAAATAGAAGGAAATCCCTAGTGACTTCAATGAGTATAGGGACTGAAGTTTTGCTCATTATTGAATCTCCTGGCATGTAGTAAGGACTGAATAAAGATTTAGCAATGAATAAAAGATGGGCATTGTTCAGTGGTGTTCTGCAAGAACCGGTGATTGATGGCAAACAGTTTCATGTAGGTCAGAACCGGACGTTAGTGCCAGGTCAGAGACAGGTAGTACAAACCGATTGAACTTGAGCATCTTCAGGACGGGAAGGTATCTGACCTTGCATACCTAAGGCTGACCTACCAGAAAAAGAAGCAACACTCTCCCAACACAGAGACTAGAAGCAAATAAAGAAAGAATTGGAAGTGATTTTTTTTTGGGGGGGGGGTGGAGAGCAGATGACAGAGTATTGTTTAAGTTGGCTATGTTTTGTAAATTTTAAAATATTCCTAAATATAAAACATGTAGAGAATATATATTTAAATAAAGGGAGAAATCTCCCAAACTACAATGTTTATATTTTTGTGACTTCTATTTTTTTCACATGTGTGGTCATTGTGTATATATTATTTTCTATTCTACTTTTCCCATTTAATACTACTTCATTAAACTACTTTAATATTTAAAAATCCAATTTATGTTTAATAAATTTTATAGTATTTCAGCATTTTAACCCATAATTTACTGAACTTCTATACTTTGATATGATAGAGGTTTGTATTTTTGTTGTTTGAATTTTTCTTTTAAAAAACATTCCTAACTGTACATATTGATTTTTTTCCTCCCTTGAATGATTTTCTTGTGATAGATTTTTAGGAAGGGAGGAAATTCTAGTTCAGAATTAGAAATGTTGTGATTTGAACGTAGGTGTTCAAATTCTTCTGCAAAAGAATAATAGGGGGAAAGCTGTTTTCTTTTTTTTTTTACACTTTTTTTTATTTTAGATTATTCCGTACAGTTTCTATCTTTTAATCCCATTCCAGCCCACCCACCCATCCCTCCCCACCTCCCTTCCATTTCCCAGCCCCGTAGTTTTGTCCATGCGTCCTCTATATTTGTTCCTGTAAACCCTTCCCTTCTCCTCTGAAATTTCCTCCCCTCTCCCCTCTGGTCACTGACATCCTATCCTCTATTTCAGAGTCCTTTGTTATATTTTACTTGTTTCTTTGTTTTGTTGTTTAGGTTCCTGTTAAAGGCGAGATCATATGGTATATATCCTGTGAGAAGGGAATGAGCTTACTCAGTCTGGATTCTAAGACAAAGTTGTGGTTCTCAGCCCTTTGAGGTCTACATTTTATAGATAGATTCTAACAAACCATATCAGGGATGGTGAGCTCTACACTTTATAGATAGATTCTAATGAACTGTATCAGGGATGGTAAGGACTGGTAAAATAATAGCAGTAATAATTCTTCATATTGTTATCTCATTTACCACAAAATATGGTTCAGTAGTATTAACACCCACTTTTCTAGTAAAGAAACTGAGGCTTATTGAGATGAAACAACTTTTCCAATGTAACTTAGAAAGCTAACTGCAGGTCTCCATTGGAATTTAAGTCTCTTAATTTATGAACCACTAGTCAAGGGTAGTCGTATGTGAAAATTCCAATAACTATTTTGGAAAATTTCAATAAAGATTCTGGTCAATAGGAAGTTAGGGGCTAAGGGAGGCAGTATTGATTGCTGGGATCAAATATAGTCTAATCTCTATCTGTATGAGTTTAATCAAGTTCCATAAACTTTCTGACCTTCAGATTCTTGACCTAGAAAATAGTACTTGCTTGCTCAGGTGGTTGTGAACAGTAAATGAAGTCATGCAAATGAAGTATTTATCCAGTGCCCACATATAGCAACATTTATAGGCAATGTTACATATATGTAACTTTTATATGTAGCAACATTTATAATAAATATTTTGAAATACCCAAAGTCAAGATTCTTTAAAGTTGGCAAGGAACTTAACCTGAGTAACCATTAATTATCATCTGTCCTTTTCTTTAACGCAACTTTAGTACTCAGGATATACCTTAGAGATTTTTTTCAGTTTTGTAGTTTATATATTTAAAGCTTGTAAAATTTGCATGCAAACACTGTCTTCCTTTCGCCCTGGCAGTATTCTGATTTATTAGAGAACAAAGGGGGAGCTGCCGCTTTTATGCCATTGGTGAGGGTCGCTCTGATCCTGACCGCTGTTGGAGCTCCTATTTTAGATCCCAACAAGACCGCGTTGTTCCTTATGCCCCAGCATCCTGCCTTGTCTCCGCCTTCCAGCCCCTTTGTGGTGTTGTCATTCTGTGACTGTGTGCCAGACATGAGTCACAAAAGCAATATTGTACTGTGTATTCTTTAGCATTTCAAGTGTATTGCTCTGTTTTGGACCATAAAAGATTTTGTTTTACAGACTGCCAAACGAATGATTGTGGAAACAGACAATGTTGGTGAAGTGAACTTGTAATAACCATTAATTCTAGTTACATTGTGTGGTTGGGGAGAACAATAGTTTTAAAATAAAAGAAAACAGCCTTTCTGTGTATGATCTATGGTTATGAGGCTTTGTACCTACAATTCAGAAAAATCTCCCAGATGAAAAAGCTATGATCCTTTGTTTATTAACCTAACTGTATTTTTATTAACTTTAAGTATATTCAGGAACATAGTAGACTGGATACTTGAAGTATTTTCTCTTTGAGTTTAGAGGTTTAGAGTTAAAACCATATTTTTACCATTAACCAAGTATCCATTTACATTTTCATGTGTACTTGATTTCACTGGCTAATGTTTATATTTTTTCTTTTTTTATTATTGTTCAATTTCAGTTGCCCCCATTATCCCCCTTTACTCTCCTCTGTCCTACCCCCACCCCCAGTTGTCTTTGTCCATGAGTCGTTAATACATGTTCCTTGGTGACTATTCCCCTTCTTTCCCCAGTTATCCCCCTCCCCTCCCTCTGGTCACTGTCAGTTTGTCCTTTATTTCCATGTCTCTGGTTCTATTTTGCTTGCTTATTTGTTTTGTTGATTAGGTTCCACTTATAGGTGAGATCATATGGTATTTGTCTTTCACCACCTGGTTTACCTTACTTAGCACAATGCTCTCCAGTTCCATCTATGCTGTAGTGAAGGGTAGGAGCTCCTTCTTTCTTTCTGCTGCATAGTATTCCATTGTGTAAATGTACCACAGTTTTTTGATCCACTCATTTACTGATGGCACTTAGGTTGTTTCCAGCACTTGGCTATTGTAAATTGTGTTGCTATGAACATCGGGGTGCATAGGTTCTTTCGAATGATGTTTCAGGATTCTTAAGGTATAATCTCAGCAGTGGAATTGCCAGGTCAAAAAGCAGTTCCATTTTTAGTTTTTTGAGGAAATTCCATACTGTTCTCCACAGTGGCTCACCAGTCTGCATTCCCACCAAGAGAGTACTAGGGTTCCCCTTTCTCCATAAACTCACCAACACTTGTTGTCTGTTGATTTGTTTGTGCTGGTCATTCTGACTGGTGTGAAGTGGTATTTCATTGTTGTTTTAATTTGCATCTTCCTGATGACAAGTGATGCTGAGCATCTTTTCATATATCTCTGGGCCCTCTGCATGTCCTCCTTGGAGAAGTGTCTGTTCAGGTCCTTTGCCCATTTTTTAATTGGATTGTTTGTCTTCCTGGTGGGGAGTTGTACGAGTTGTTTATATATCTTGGAGATCAAACCCTTGTCCCAGGTATCATTGCAAATATATTTTCCCATATAGTTGCTTTCCCCATGTAGTTCCTTTTCATTTTGGTGATGTTGTCTTTAGCTGTGCAAAAGCTTTTTAATTTGATGAAGTCCCATTTGTTTATTCTTTCTTTTATGTCCCTTGCTCTAGGGAACACATCAGTGAAAATATTGCTACATGGAATATCTGAAATTTTCCTGTGTATGTTCTCCTCTAGGACTTTTATGGTGCCACAACTTATATCCACCTTGAATTTGTTTTCATGTATGGTGTAAGTTGGTGGCTGAGTTTCATTTTTTTGCATGTAGCTGTCCAGATCTCCCAAAACTATTTGTGGAAGAGGCTATTTTTACTACATTTTATACTTCTGTTCCCTTTGTCAAATATTAATTGACCATAGAGACATGGGTTTATTTCTGGTCTTTCTATTCTGTTCCATATTCTATGTGTCTGTTTTTATGCTAGTACCAGACTGTTTGATTACCTTGTAACATAGTTTGATGTCAGGTATTGTGATCCCTCCTACTTTGTTTTTCTTTCTCAAAATTGCTGAGGCTATTTGGGGTCATTTATTGTTCCATATACATTTTTGAAATGTTAGTTCTCTATCTGTGAATTATGTCATTGGTATTTTTAACAGGGATTACATTAAATCTATAAATTGCTTTGGTTAGTATGGATATTTTGATGATGTTAATTCTTTTAATCCGTAAATATGGTATATGCTTCCACTTATTTGTGTCTTCCTTAATTTCTTCCTTCAGTGTTATATAGTTTTCTGAGTACAGGTCTTTTGCCTCCTTTGTTAGGTTTATTCCTAGGTACTTTATTTTTCTTGTTGCTATAGCAAATGGGATTTTTTTCATGATTTCTGTTTTTGATATTTTCTTGTCGGTGTACAAAAATGCCTTCAATTTCTAAATGTTGATTTTGTATCCCACTGTTTTGCCAAATTCACTTATTAGGTTGAGTGTTTTTTTGGTGGAGTCTATAGGGTTTTCTGTGTACACTATCATGTCACGTGCAAACAATGACATGGGTTTTCCTTCTCCTTTCCAAATGGATGCCTTTTATTTCTTTTTCTTGCCTGATCACTGTGGCTAGGACTTCCAATACTATTTTGACTAGAAGTGGTGAAAGTGGACATCCTTGTCTTGATCCTGATCTTAGTGGGAAAGCTTTTAGTTTTTGCCCATTGAGTATGATGCTGGCTATACGACCTTGTATACGTATTCTTGTATACGACCTTTATTATGTTGAGTTATGCTCCCTCCATTCCCATTTTCTTGAGTGTTTTCATGCTAAATAGGTGCTGTACCTATTTTCTGCATCTATTGATATGATCATATGATTTTGGTCTTTCCTTTTGTTTATGCAATGTATTATGTTTATTGATTTGTGAATATTGTACCATCCTTGCATCCGTGTGATGAATTCCACTTGATCATTGTATGTGATCTTTTTAATGTATTGCTGGATGCAGTTTGCCAATATTTTGTTGAGGATTTTAGCATCTATGTTCATCAGTGATATTGGCCTATAGTTTTCTTTCTTTGTTTGATTTTTATCTGGTTTTGGAATTAGGAGGATGCTAGACTCATAAAAGAGTTTGGGAGTCCTCCCTCTTCTTGGATTTTTTGGAATACTTTGAGAAGGATAGGGGTTAGCTTTTCCTCACTGGCTACTTTTTTAAAACGTCATGTTAAGTTGGAATCCCAGAGAAAAATCAATAACCATTCATTCCTTCAATTATTCATTCTTTTCTTCCCATTTCCTTCACACCCACTCCAAGTACTTTTTACTGCTACCACTTCACTGAAATGTCTCCAGATCACCATCAACCATTTTCCAAATGTTGACAAAGTCAACAGTCAAGTCTCAGGTTTTATCTTTCTTGATCCCTCAGCAGCATTTCCCAGTACTGACCCCCTCACACTTCCTTTAAACAAGTTCTTTCCTAGATTTCAGGACACCATTATCTGTGTTTTCACTTATTTTTCACTGCCTTCCTTCAGTCTACTTTGCCGACTACAAAGTCTTTTCTGGCTACAAGACTTCCAGATGGTGGTGCCCAGGGACTTGCTGTGGTTGTCTTCTCTATTTATATCCACTCCCAAGGTCTCAAATTGTCTCTCCGCTTTAAGTACCCTATCTTCTGCTGCTAAGCTGAGGACTGGGAGATTCCGGGCCTAGATCACCTTCTGTTACTGAATGGGCATTTGTGAGACCCTGCAATGTCGCCTTCTTTCTCCAGTTCTGGGGTGCCTACACAGTCTGGTACCTTTTCCCATCTGCTTACATCTTCCTATTATTGTGTGTTTTATTTTTTTTGTAGGTTTAGGGTGTATTTAGTGGTGCACTAGGTGGTGTATTTCTTTCTCCTATGAAACGGAATCCATAGGAGAGATAATGGATATGGTATGAATATGAATAAATATAAATATAGATCTAGGAACTAGGGGTGTCAGTGGGGTAAGTCCCAGTCCAGGGGCAGAAGAGAATGAGATGAAATGTCCCAGCAATAGAAGTCAAGTTTACATACAATATTAACTATCATATATGAGAAGGAGCAGGGAGAGTCAAATCTATACTCTTTTCCATACCAGAAGTCATGTATTTATTCTTTTAAATATGTATATATTTTTCTGTTATTTCTATGAATTTCGAGTGATATTTGAAACATGCTCATGCACTCAGTATTGTTTTCCATACCACATTCTTAAGTTGGAGACAGACACTTGAGATCTTTTCTAATGCATTTTTTTCCACACTGGAGTTGCTTGAGAACAAGTATTTGTGTATTTGCATGATCTTTTAAAGGATGTTTGTTGCTATCGTAGGGTGTAAGTGGAGGGGGCACTCTGTGAGCATCCAATTGCGCACTATTGAACGGCTGAAGTGTGGGAAAACATAATTAAAGGAGGGAGTTTGTAAAGCAAAAGAGAATAAGGATTTCTCAGGTATTAATAAGTTAATGTCATACCTTCTTTGTGGGGTTATTTTTTCCACCTCTGAATAGCTCTAGACAAATGTACCTGCTGCTTCACTGATAGGAATGTTGCTCATGTCTTTCTCTTCCCTAGGTATGAAATACTTTAATCATTTTATCAATAGATAGAAAGTTTTCTGGATCAGCCAATGATGATAATAGTTATTTCTTATTATTTTAGAGATGTTTGATTTTGCTAAATGATATAGAATTACCAATAAATTCCTGTTAACAAAAATCAATGTAAAAAATGTCAAATCGCTCATTGGACATTAATTAAAGATAAAATAACTTACCTGACAACCACCAACACAAATATAGCTCTTGTTTTTAATTACCATATTATGGGATTGCCTCATCTGTCACTGGAATCTGTCTGATCAGGGAGAAAGGAATTTCAAAGGTTAATAATATCACTTACAACTTTTTGAGATAAATAGTTACTTAGGTTTTATTTGGAAAAGTAGCATGCTTTTCAAGTGGTAAACTTTAATTAGCAGAAATAAAATTTTATGCAAATCAATAAACAAACATGTCAGTGCTGTTATGTGTCCTGCATTCTGGCAATCTGTGGAACATGAGCATAAGACAAGGTACATTCCGTTGCTCACAGCCTAGCTTTGGAGATAAAGAATACGCAAGTGAAATGATTAACTGGGAATCTGGGACACTAATTATCAGTGAAGAATGAGTCCAGGGAAGGAAATACCAAATAACTGTTGACTAGAGTAGTCATGAAAGGCTTTTAAGAGGAAGAGAAATGTGAGCTGAGATTTGAAAGAATCTCATAAGACAGACATGAAACACACTAAGAAGAGATGACAGACTGAGCTCAGAAGTGAGAAGGAATTTGGTCAATGTTTCCTAAATGAAGGAGACTGGCATGCTCAGGGAAGAGGTGAAGGTTCAGGGAGGAGAGGTAGGGGTGGATCATCAAGGCAAGACAGGTGGGGAAACTCCTAATGTCCTAAAACAAAGCAATGATCATGTTTATTAGCGGGTATGTGAGTTTGGGGAGGACAAGAATTGGCATTCTGGTTCTGTATTCCTAACACCCAGTCCTCAAAACTTTTACTGAATAAATGAATGAAGAGTAATGGAAAATCTAAGCTTAGTCAGTTTTATCAGCTCGTAGATAGAACTTCCGCGGTTCTCCTTCTCCAATTCCTTTCCCTCCTCTTCCTCCTCTTTCTCCTCTTCTTTGTCACATGTTCTATTTCCTGCTACCCTGAACCCAGCTTTCCCCACACTTACATTGTTCTGAATGTGCAAATCTACTTTTAAGTGAGACAAGCTCACTTGTGTTAAGCTTTTAAGTCAAAATTCTATAATTCTAAATGAATTCCTATTTTCTCTTCTAAAATGAGTCCCTATTTTTCTTCTGTATGACTCATTTTCAGGACAATTTTTATTTTATCTCAACATTACATAGTAAATCCTTGCTCTGAAGACCCAATTCTGAAATAATTTTTTTAATTATAAGATTTTTACTTGGAGTTTTAAATTCACAGTAAAGTTTGGCAGAAAGTAGAGAGAGTTCCTATATACTTTTTTCCAACACTCAAAGCCTCTCCACCATTAATATTTCACACCTGAGTGGTACATTTGTTACAACTGATGAACATACATTGATGTATCTTCACTACCCGAAGTCCACAGTTTGCATTAGGTTGACTATTGTTATTGTACATTCTCTGTGTTTGGCATATGAATGGTGGCATGTATCCATCATTATGGTATCATACAGAATTGTTTCCCTGTCCTACAAATTCCCTGTGCTCCACCAACTCGTCCCTCTCTCCCATCAACCCTTGGCAACCACTGATATTTTTACTGTCTCTCTAGTTTTGCCTTTTCCAGAAAGTCATATAGTTAGAATTATATAGTATGTAGCCTTTTCAAATTGGCTTCTTTCACTTGGTAATAGGCCCTCAAGTTTCCTCCCTGTCTTTTTGTGGTTTGGTAGCTCATTTCATTTTAGTGCTGAATATTACTCCATTGTAGATGTATTACATCTATTATCTAGTCACCTATTGAAATAAATCTTGGTTACTTCCATGTTTTGGCAGTTATGAATAAAGCTACTATGAATACCCATGTGCAGGTTTTTGTGTGGACATAAGTTTTCAGCTCCTTTGGGTAAAACCAAAAAGCGTGATGATTGGATTGTATAGTAAGAGTATGTTCCATGAGAGTTCACATTCATGTGAAGTATCATTTTCATTTGAGAATGGAAAACTTGTCCAATTGGAGGACTAAAATTCTCCCACATATTTAAGTGTCATAATCTTGGTACCACATAATCCATCTATCATTATTTTTAGATAGTTGGGAATTTTAGCCTTGATTCATTAACATACAGTCAGAGCTATGCATAATACATTGGTATTTTGTTTTCTTTCTCTTGAATCTCATGGTAATCAGAAGTCTGCTCTATGCGGGGTCAATTTTTCAAGTACTAAACGTGCAGGAAAAACAAGTAGGGGCTCTCAGCAAAATTACAAGGAATCCCCAACATTACTGCTAAAGCTGTTCAAATTGACTTAGTAGCATTAATAAATACTTCTCTAAGATTTAAGTAAAAATTCAAGTCAAAGGACTTGCAGAGCTACTTCTAACATATACGCATAGATAGAGGAGGGTGCCACAATCTGGCCCCTGCTTTGTGAGTTTTGTAATCAAGTTGAGTAGAGTAGCTCAGGCTTGGAAGCAAGAATAATTGCCTGAGGCTATGAAAACCTTCAGGAAGTCTTGACCTGTTTTCAGAGGCATCAAGTTGGGGGGAGATAAGGAAGAGCAATATTCAGGTTATTATTAATATTATGTAAAAATTAAATGGACTTACTCATTAAACATCTTCAAGACCAGAAACTTCATATGGAGGCAGTAAAAGTGCAGAGTCATAGGTCTTGTGCCTGAATTTGCATCCCAGGTTTACCCCTGATAGCTGTGGGAACTGGACAAGTTACTTGGCCTCTCCAGATCTCAACTACCTCTTTTAAAAAGTGGGGTATTTCCTAGATTAGTGTAATTAAATGTAAGTGAAATGCATAGAAGATGTGTATCATCATGTCTGACCTATAGCAAGTATCCAAACTGTGTTAGTGATTGTTTAAACAGACTGTCACATTTGTCTGTTGTTCACTGACATTCCATCAATTTTATGTGATGACACTCATTGTGATCAGCAGCTGCACCAAGCAATTAAAGATAGCTTTAATTAAAATGGGGGAATTAATTCATATCTTAATAATGCTGTGCATTTGATGAGATGTGTCAAAACGAAATATTCAATTGTAAAAGACAAAAGGAACAGAAACAAAAAAAAGAGAAGGTTGGAATGCTTAGTGGTAAGAAGGTTGAGAATTGCAGACTCTGAGTGTAGGAGAGAGTATGAAAAAAGGCAGAAGGGCAGAGGCAGCAGGAAAGGGACAGTCATGATCGTGGTCTCAACATTCATCCCACTTCCCCTTAGTCTCTGCCTTCCGGCCACAATGGCTGCCTTTCAGTTTTTCTAACCCATCATCTTCTCCACTTTGGTCCTTTATACTTACTTTTCCCATGTCTGGAACATTACCCCCACCTCTCTTCAACTAACTAATGCTTCTATTTTTCAGGTATCAATTAAAACATTACTTCCTTCCAGAAACCTTCCTGATGCCCTGAACTGAGCTAGGTCCCACTGCTGGATTCTGACATAGCACTGAGCACTTGCTGTCATACCATGTTGTTGGACCTACTTGTTTAATATTTGATATTTGCCCTCCCTGATAGATTATAAGCTCCATAAAAATGGAGGCTGCTTCTGATGCCACATTCTTCAGGCAGAAGTCCTTCACCCATGGGTGATGCTCAGTAGTTACAGGTTGACCCTTGAAGGGGAAGGTCAGGTCCAGGTCTTTCCATGTCCTTTTCCATCCACCTGTGCCCATCTCCCTTGGTAGAAACAGTGCTTAGAAAAAAGCTTGCATTATGTAAAGTGGAAAGCAAAGAATAGTGCCTACCCAGAAGATAATGGAATAGATTTTCCCATCTAGCATCCTCCATGCTTCTCTTTTACTCATACCATAAGCCTATAAATGGCCTCCAGATTCCCCACAGGTGGTGTTAAGGATTTGTCCCCTTGGATTCCAACAGCACTGGAAGTTATGGTGGAGATCAGCTACTGAGAATGCCATGGTCAAGACAAAAAGTCTTGGGAAATCTCTAAGGATATTCACGTATTCATTCAACACTAACTTGGTAATAATAATAATAGCTGGCACCTGTAGAGTGTTTATTTTGAGTCATAGCACTTGATATTCACCATGATCTCTTGAAGTAGGCACTATTAATACACCCTCCTACAAATAAGAAAACCAAGGCACAGAGCAATGAAGCAACTTTGCCAAAGTCACGTGTATAGCAAGTCATAAAGCCAGGATTGAATGTGAATTCATCTGTGAGATGCAGTTTTGCATCTCATGGATCTTGGTATAGGCAGCTCTCTGCCAAGCATAAGACTTGATGCTGGGGTGCCCAAAACAACCAAGTCTCAGATTCTGGTTTTGGAGATTCTGCGGGTGGGCAAGGAATTCAGGTAAAAATTTTAAACAAGTGCTATGCTAAAGACTAGGCCAGCAAGATGTATTGCATAATGGGATACACAGGAAGCCACCAGGAGGTTACATGGCTTGCTGTGTGGGAGGACATCACTTGGTGAATATTTTAATCCAATTTGCTCCTACACAGCCATAGGCATTAAAATATGGATTTGTGGTAGTTGGACAATTTATGTTTTTGAGACAACAGGAGGCAAATTAATCCCCGCTACTCCTGGAATCTTTTTCCCTTTGGTCAATGACAGCCTGTCCTTGGACAAGGATGTGTTTCTTGCACTTAGAAGGGGAAAAATTAGGCTTCAGCTTTGGAAGCATACAGTGTAATTTTAAGTAATTAGACCATTATTGATATTCAAGGAAACATTTCCAAAATATTCCTCTAGGCATTTGAGTCAAAGAAAAACTATTATATTAACCTGCTTAGTATTTTCTACCTAAAAAGTGACTAATTTGTGCATTTTATGGTTTGACATTTTCTAAGACTCTAGAAAAGAGGAAACTTATTAACCACATTTTACTAAATATATTTAGTACTGTTCTTCTCTGTTCCTTGTTTGTGATTCCAGAAAGGTTTTCTACTTAACTCTGTGGCATGTCTTGGTGTTATCAGCAGAACAATTTTAGTTCTTTTGCTTCCCCTTTAGGCTCGCTAAACACATATGTGTTAATGGATATCTGTGGTAACTACAGATTTTATAATTTAGAAATTAAAAAATTAATTGGATGTTAGTTGACTAAGTAATGTGGCATAATGAATAGAGAATGGGAAGATATGAATCTGAGCTCCTGATTGTCATTTATTAGCTACTAAACAAATATTTATGCATCATCTACTATGCACCGAGCACTGTGCTAAGCTCTGGAATTACAAAAGTGCACAAAACAGTAATGTCCCTGCCTTTTATGAAACTTGCATTTCATGGTATGGGAAATAACTCAATATTTTGAGGAACTAAAATAAATTAAACTGGCCAGAGTATGAAGAAACGGTTGGAGAGTAGCACAAGATGAAGTCATTGTGGGAGTCTGGGGTAAGAGATACTTTCAAACTGTGGTCAAGACTTTGGGATTCTATGTACAGTTAGGAAGACACTGTTCGTATAATGAATTGTTCCAATTCAAATTCTGTTGATTGCAAGTTAGTAATCCATAAGAACTCATTCAAGGAGAGAGGATTTAGTATTGGGCAAAAATAGGTGTCTGATGGAAATCCAAAGTCATAAAACAAAGAACGGCCTACAGGAACTGAAAATGAACAGTAGAAAACATTACCGCTGAGATTGTTCTGTCTCATGCTTTCTCCTTTTTGTTCCCTCTGTTCTTTACAAACTGCCTTCCTCTGTTTATTTATTTGCGCCTAGTCCATAATGGGTGCCTCAACTCTCAAGTCTAGGTGACCTTTCAGTTTAGCCACCCAAAGCTTAGTGTATTGGTTTCCGATTCTAACTTCACTGGAATGAAATTGAATAAGCTTCAGCTCATTTCCTTTTGAGGAGAGTCCTTTGTACAAGGCTTTTTCATGGGGCTTGTCATAGACTGCCTAGGTTACTTGTCCATTTCTGACCCAAGCCGCTAAGGCTGACAAGGATCATGACACAATGGTACAGCCATAGCTTTTGCCCCTCAATAGTTGGGGGGAAATAAGGCATAGAAAGCTATCTTATTAGTAAGTTTTTGTAGGTATATGAGGGCTTCACCTTGTCAATTCTACATCATTTAGATAAAGATAAAATGAGTTAAAGTTTTTTGAAAATTTTTCTGTAAACTGTGAAGGTCTTCTAGAAGTTAGTGATTCTTTTTTCTTTTTTTTTTTTTTGCCCACTGTCAGACTGCTCTATACACCAATATACACAAGGAAATGCATTAAGGTACACAAAAGTCTAGGGAATCATGTAGAGAGAAAATTATTCCAATTATTTACCAGTCATCTCTGCTAACACAAGCCCTCTTGATGATTCTGAATGCAGGTGGTTAAAGTGATAATGAACTCTCCAAGCTCTAGTTAAAACTAATTTTCAACCGTACATTATTATCCTTTCAAAACTCTGTACTGTCATTTGGGACAACACGATAAGCAGAGGAATATCTAAAATGTGGAGAGAAGTCGATGTCATTAAAAAGATACAGGTACTTTTTCTTTTGTTAATAGAGCCTATCACTCGCAACAAGAAGATGGTGGTAGTTATTATTCTGTTGAGGCAAGCAGTTTTAGGGATTGAATTACCTGTTCACTCTGAGACATCACCAGAGCACATCCTTTGCAAGAATGTTTCAAAGATCTGTTTTTAATGATCTCACCAAAGCAAAGAAACTGGGAGCTCAGTTGATGCAACACAGAGCGGCCTAGGTGTTCAGGGTTCTTCTTAGAAAGCTGAGGTAGGCACAAGAGGTAGTTTAATAGGTGTTTTTCCTTTATTCTTATTTATTTATTTATTTTTGGTTTATTTACTTGTTTGTTTGTGTGACAGTCTAAAGATTCCAGTATGGTCCAATAAAAGAAACCTTGTACAAGAACACTAGGTCTAGATCCCCATGACCTCTTATCTGAGACCTTGATTAAATGACCGTCAGTCTCTTCAATGTATCTCCCAGGACATGGAGTAATCCTTTTACTAGGGTCAAGGAATTTTGACTGAGGTCCAGGAGCTGAGCAATAAAGGAGATGACATGCTCCTGCACATTAAAGAAAAATGAAGCCAGGCCATGCATATAGAATTTGCTAAGAAGTGATTTTTAAAAAGCACAGTTCATTAACTTCTTTCAAGGTACATATGAGGATATACAAGGGAAACAGAGAATTCTTTTGAAAAAGAGGATATGCTTCTGTCACCTCAAGTCCACTGCTGGTAGAAGAAGATGGGCTTCCAAGAGGAAGGTTAATCCTTTACCCCTCCTGGAAGTTGTGGAGTCAGGGTCTATTGCCACTAAGAAATGCATCTGAGATGTAGGGAGATGTTAGTCCAACAGGCAGATGCCCTCCAAGTCTCCCGGGCGCCATCTTCCCTGACCATGCAATACTGCAATTCCCTGTCCACAGTCCCCCTCTCCCGCCCCTGCTTCATGTTTCTCCATAGCATCAATCATCGTATAACTCATGTAATGTATTAGTTCTGTAGTTCGTTCTCTCACTACTCTAGAATGTAAATTCCCTGAGGACCGTCGTTAGTTATGTCCATTGCTGTAATCTGAGTACCTTGAACAGTGCCTGGCCAGTGGTAGGGACTCAGTAAATCCTTGAGGTGAATTAAATTGTGAGGACTCATGAGGGTCCTTTGGAGTTTGGGTGACACATGGTGCCTAAGTCTCTCAAGGGGACAAGCTGGCTGAAGAGGCCCTGAGGATGGGGGCTAAGGCGAACTGTAAGGGACCAGGCAGGACAACCATGTGTTGCTGAGGTGGTCACAGAAGGGGACCCACTGAGAGGGCAACCTGTGTGGGGAGCATGTGGTCAGAGCAAGGCCCAAGGAGGGGTAGTCAGCGACCAGGAAGAAGGGGCAGCCAGTCCTCAGAACACAAAGTGGTGCCACACGGAGGACTCTCCCAGTCAGCGCCTGCCACAATCGGTGGGCCCCAAACACACCTGAAAATAGCACAGTCCAGTGATCCCTCCCCTGTCTCTCCCCCTCCTCATCTTGCTCCAACCGTGGAGGAGAGGGAACCAGTTAGTGACCCAGAAGCAGGGGTGGAAGAGAAGGCAGGACACAGCGAGGGCTCTGAGCTCACCACTGCTTTCCCCTGTAGGTGTCCAAGCTTGAGTCCACCTCGAGGTCAGTGTGGGACTTTTAAATCTGTTGAGAAAGTAATAGTTTGATATTAGAAAACACTGGACTTGTAAAAAAGCCTCTAACAAATGAAACCCATTCTATGTGAAAATAACACGAGACAATGGGGAATTCACTTGAAATTTTATTGAGGTTTAATTCTAAAGGGCAGGTTTAAAGGGCAATGATTAAAGAAAAATATTTTGTTCTTATTTGCACCGTATTGAGTCAGCACCTCCAATAAGCCTAGTATGTGACAACTAAGTGATGTGTGTAAATTAGCCAGCACACTGCCAGGTACACAGTAGACCCTCAACGCCTGCCTGTAGTCAGTGCTAATGCTCCACACAGTCTTCTAAAAGCACCCCAACTGGGCTGCCAGCCTCTGCCTCGTTTCCCTATTCAGTTAGCTTATTTCTGTATTTACTTGTGTTTTCCTCGGAAGTTTCTCTGGTGTCTCCATTCATCCAAAGTACAAACGATAGATTTATCCTTCCTCATACTCTCATGATTCCCAGTGATTATAATGATGGTTTTTAAGACAGCCAAAATTATTGAGAACTTATGAAAATACCAGGCACTGTTCTAAGCACTTGGCATACATTATTTCATTTAATCCTCTCCACAACCCTAAGAGGTGGTTATAAACTGAAAATGAGGCTTTTCGAGGCTATGGATCTTGCCTAAAATCGGACAGCTGTATTAGTTGTGGTGTTTGAACACAGAACGAACAGCACGGGAGCCTAGCTGGGCCTGCCCCATCCCCGGAGGTGAGTCACACATGCTGTTGACACACACACTTACCCTCTATACACCTTGCTCAAAGATTCTTTTTCATTGTGAAATCAGGAGGGGTAACGTAGTTCCCTTCACTGGGTTCCTTGCATGCAAAGTATATTGTGTAATCACATCCCAGGTCTGCAAGATGGAAACCAGCTTTCTTGGTTCAGTAGGTAAAATCAATGCTTCAGATAAAAAGCCTTGAGCCTCAGTTATTGAATGCAATGGTCCAAACAGAAACTCTGGTTGTCCAGGAAAAAATATTAGCAGGAATGCCTTTGTCTGTCTCTAATTAAGCATATCTCCAGATCCTCTGCCTTATTCATCCCTCGTGGATGAGTGCTTATGTAATGAATCAGCAAGCAGGACCCAGTTGCTTTTGCTTTGTATTTAAACTTTCCATGGTCCTATGTTTCCAGAGGCAGACTGGAGCTTTGGGGCTGACGACCACCAGGTTGCTAAGTCCTAGAGTTGAGCAGATCGCATGGTTGAACTGTTGGTGATGCAGTACTTGGTGAGCTCTACACACCTCAGCTCTTATGTTGTACGTCTCCTCCTACTACATCCTCACTGCTGCAACTTCCCAATTAGTGCCGTCTGAATTGATGAGGTGTTACCCAAACACATGTACTCTCCCAGAAAATGAAAAAGTACTTCTGGAGAAATATTTGCATGGCTCTAACTAGGGTTTTCCTAGTTAGCATTTTCCTGCTTAGCATGACGCATCCTGCCTAGCTGATAGAAAGCCTTCTGTATGTCTTGGCCAGTTGTGGGTATGTGGAATTTTATTAGCTCTTCATTTGTGAGTGATTTCCTGGAACACAGGTGCACCGATACTTCTAATGGGCATATCCTTGGGGCGAATAGAAATAACAATTCAGAGTGTTATTTGCTTATTATTTATAGAACTGTTCATGCTGTTAGGAGATACTGGATTGCAAACTGATTTGAAACTGCCTCTGTATGGAACTCTTATCTTTGCAAATCCTCCCTTTGGCTCAGGTGGTAGAGACCACAGTTGCTTTCATGAACAGTTGTTTTCATGCTTTCATGTGTTGCCTGCAGAAGCACATCCCTTCCTGCCTGAAATCAGAGTACTCATAAGGTGGCAGATGAGACCTAGCAATACATATCCATAGATTTGGCTGCAAAATGGGGACGGGGTGAGGTAGTCTTTGCCTTTCTTGGCTTTTGTATAGACTGCTGTGGGAATTAGGAAGAAGAAACAGCTAATCCTCTGGAAATGACCTCTGCCATGTTTTCTACCCCCAAGTAACTATGCTCAGAACACAGGTGCATATTGGGGAAAACACATGAGGGCTTGGTCTCCGGATTTCAGCAAGCATCACATCCTAATCCCTTTGAAATTTGTTTTCAAATCTAGCTGTTCTGAAAATTTCAAAGTGGTGCATGTTTAATTAATTTGCATTGCCTTTCTGGCATCCTTCTTAATGCATTCATGGTATTTACTCTGTTGGCTACTCTTGGTTAAGAATGTTAGGGCAGACTCCAGGCATGCTGGAAGGCCACACTGGATTTGGCCAATAATGACAGCTTTTCTTTGCTGAGTTTCCTACTCCATCAGGCACAGAGCTAAGCCCTTAAGTGCATTACATCTGTTCCTGACCACAATCAGGCCAGTTATGAATGATTATCCACACCTTATTGAGGAAGACACTGTGACTCAAGCTGAGCAAACTGCTTTAGCAAACTCATCCCCTACTGGCCTGGCAGAGCTAGGATTCCGACCCACATTTTCCCCTCCACCTCTTATCATAGGGTTATCACCTATTAAACCCCAGGAAGGTTTAAAAATCTCTGAGCCTCTTTTTTCATCCTTACAAATGGGAAAATAGTGCCTGTGCTATTCATTTTCCTGAGACAACATAGAAAACAATTAAAATAATGTATGAGAGCTGCTTTGCGAGCTCTATGGTATATTAGGTTTGAGGAGCATTACTATAAAGGAAGCATAAGAGGCCCATGTAATCCCCAGGCGGGGTAGATTTCAGAATCTTTATGACTGACCAAAACAGGTAGCCCAACAGGGTAACTAAACATTGTTTTCGTCCACATAGAGTCTTGCCTACATCCTGGATTAAAATAAAACTTTTCTTGCCTCTGTGTCATGCAAAGCATAGGGGTTAAAAATTTTAGGGTTAAAAATTTAATTGTTGCCAATTGTGTTGGTGACTTTCTTTTTTCTTTTTTTTAAATCAAAGAAGAAAACATCAAGTTTAACTTAAATTGAAAACATCACAAATTATCTGAAAACAATCAATGGAGCAAATCATCTCCTAAAAAAGAGGGCTGCATCTTGGTGATCACATTTATCAGAAGGGTTGGAGAAAAATAAAAATGCCATTTAGCTTAGGAATTTATGAGTTATGTGTTATGGGTTATGAAATTTATGAGTTATAAAATTCTTCCACTCACTTCAGGAGTGGAAAAATCCTTGGTCATTTCTTTTATTTTTTATTGTTGTTCAAGTTCAGTTGTCTCCATTTTTACCCCATCACTCCCACCATCCCCACTTTACCCATCCCTGACTGCCACCCTCGATCCTACCCTCTTTGGCTTTGTCCATTTGTCCTTTATACATGTTCCTGGACGATCCCTCCCCTTCTTTCCCCTGTCATCCCCTCTGCCCTCCCCTCTGGTCACTGTCAGTTTATTCTTCATGTCAATGTCTCTGCTTCTATTTTGCTTGCTCGTTTGTTTTGTTGACTAGGTTCCACTTATAGGTGAGATCATATGGTAATTTTCTTTCACTGCCTGGCTTATTTCACTTAGCATAATGCTATCCAGCTCCATCCATGCTGTTGCAAAGGGTATTAGCTCCTCCTTTCTTTCTGCTGCATAGTATTCCTTTGTGTAAATATACCTTGGTCATTTCTTTACATCAAAATTTATTCAGGTTTCTTTCTTGAATATCTTCAAAAGATGCAGTCATATAGAGTGTCTTGATTTCCATTCAAGATTAAGTATTTCTTTTACCCAACCCTGAATGGAAGGGCAACTAGTACAATACCATCTCCCTGGACTAAGAGCTTTGAGATATTTTGTTTGTTGACTATATAGCTCTTCATTTGTTTCTTTATCAATATCTGTATTAGTCACAGTTTCTTCCATATTTCCCAATATCATAATTAGATGTTGATCATAAACATGTCATCTACCTCAAAGTTCTCTGTAATTTCCCATTTTCACATAAATTTACTCATCCAGGCCGGTCCTGATAAAATCAGAGTGTCTTCTATGATGTTGGTTATTTGTTGCTGGTTCATGTCATCCACCGTGTTTCAAATCCTATGTTGGTGACCTTCTGATTGATTCTCTCCAGGCGTCTTTCTTTCCACATATACAAATAAGAGTCCTTAATATTTCATGTGTGCAAATGGACCAATTTCTCCTTGAATTTTTATAACAAAAGAGAAAATTTTGTTGAAAGTATTATCCACATGCACACCACAGGTTAGGGACACTTTAACACACACACACACACACACACACAGAGGCCCCACCTACCCTCACCACCACTACCAAAAACAGCCATAAGCTGCTGGTGATTTTCAGACTATTATCATTCAGAGGAGTGCTTACTGCATATCCTCCCACTCTACCAGAATCCATAAAACATGAGCAGTCTGCATAATTCCCTGCTTAACTCTATCACTTCTCTAAACACATTTCTTTTTAACACATTCATCAGGACACTGAGCAGAGCTCTGGATATTTCTTTGGCCTTTGATTTGCACGTGAAACTTTGCAGATTTTGAATTTTTGAAATAAAGGCTAATGCTGGGGGAAGGATTGAGGAGGAGGAACTGGGCTTCACACAGACGCTCCTTATTGGGTTTCTGTATCAGTTTGCTGCTGCTTGTAACCCCTCAGACTTGCAACTGGCGACAATAAATACCTAGTGTAGGCATGAGGTGTAGTTGATCCGAGAATAGCCTGTCCCTGGGAGCAAATGGGATTCATCTCTGAACTTCTTCCTCCCTCTACCAGCCTGTGTTGACCTTGTGCTATGGCCATGACATGGCTTATCAACAGAAAAATAAACTCAACAAAGAAACAAAATGCATAATGAAAAGGAAGGTATAATTCTAATGCAGAAGAAATTTTAGAGTAATAATATTGGAAAAATATATGCAATACATTTGAAAATTATGATGAAATGGACAATTTCTGAAAGAAACTAATTACTAATGTAGTGAAGAGAAAAAGAAACCTGAGTAGACCTATAAATATTAACAAAATTTATACAGAGGGTGACTCTAAAACTTATTTCTTGCATTTATATGCAGTGCTTTATTCAAAAAGCTTGGGCACAAAAAAAAAAATAACTTACATAGGGTGGCCCCTGTTTTCCAAGGATTGTCAGATCTGATTCTAAGGATCAGAGTAGATGGCATACACGTCTGACATGAAAGTCATGGCAATTGGAATAGTCTCCACCTCACCCTGGACTGAATATCTACATCAATGATAACTGTAGCAGTAATGACCATTATGATCATAATAAATATCAGTTATTGAACACTTGCCCTGACTCGGGCAATTTGCATACAATGTTGTATTTCATTTCTTATGCACAGAAGGCCTAGGAAATAGGTAGCATTATCCCTATTTTATAGCTGAGAACTAATGCTAAAAGAGATTAAGAAATTTGCCCCAAATCATCTTGCTAATGATTGATGGCTTTAGATCTGGGCCCTGGGCTAACCCCAACTTGGAGTTTGGAGCAGAGCAGTCTGAGTTGCAGGCAACGTTCTCTTCAACACACGGGAAGGCAGAGCAGAGCACAGCACATACAGGCCATGATTTGGGGCATCTGAAATGAAATGCATTTAATCAGTTTTTGTGACTGAGAAATTTTTCTATTAGTTTCACTGAGGATGGTTACATATTATATTGCGGTTACACCTGGAATGTAATTTCATTTAAATGTGATTACAGTGACCTTTTGCACAGGGCACTGGGTAAAATTATGCCTTTTTTTTCTCATTCTATTTTCAATGAATACGGACTTTAAAGCTTTACTCTAGGCTTTTGTTGCCAGGCTTTTACAGGACCTCGTCACCTGATTGCACATTCCCAACAGTCTGAAATGGCTCCTTTCTACTTTGAATAATATTTAATTATTACTGTGTATAACAGAAGCCCAGGGGCTATAAACTATCCCATCACAGCTTTTCCGGTGCTTGGCATCAAGCCCAACACACAGTAGGTATACAGTGTATGTGGAATGAATGCACGCAATGCGTGGCAAAATGCTGAGCTCAATTAATACCCGTTGACATGTTTTCTCATGCCTCAAAGAGACTGAAGTCCCAAACTCAAGAAAAGGCATGATTTTTTTTCATCCAGAGAGCTGTCCATCTCTCCGTGTCCCCATCACCTCTTTTGATTTCTCCAAAAAGCCATCTATGAGAACATAGCACTGTGAGGGAAGGAGTGAGGAAATTGGCTGGGGAGGAATCCTAATAGGAAATGAGGTTCAGTGTGCCCATAGCATGAAGACGAAAGAGGGTAGAGGGAGTGTTGATTGCTCCCAGCATATTGTAGCATACCGTTATGGCTTTGTGTCCCACTAGATTGTGAACTCCTTCAAGATAGGGATTATGTGGCTAGTGCGACACCTTGCCTATGTAAATGTCTGTTCAAATGACAAAAGAACATCCGCCCACTGTTCTGAGCACCCACTCTAGCACCATGGTCTCTGCCATGGTCACTGCCATCAAGGAGGTCGTTACTTAGTAAGGAACTAATTGACTAGTATGTATGGGAATTCATTGCAAATATTGAAATATAGAAATTTTGGATGGAAGGAAAATTCAAACCAAATGCTTCTAAACCAACAATGGCAGGGAGTTTTGGCAGACAGGTCAGATAAGAACTGCAAGATGCCTGGCTCCTGAATTCTGGAATGGCCACTTACCATGCTAGTCTCCCCTTCATCTATCTGAGTGTCATCTTCCTTATTTCCTCCAGGGTTAGTGAATCCTAACGAGTTGTTAAACATTTTGAGGTTCTTGGGAAAAGAATCTCAGCATTTTTAAGTGCCTTTCTTTCATTCCAAATGAATGACCAAATTGTAAATGAGCTTGTATAAGCAGCAAAATGAGATGCAAAAATAAAAGAGGGAAGGATGGAAGGCAGAAGAAACCAAGGGTTAGAAATCATTGCTTTCAGCAGAAGGGCCACCTCTTTCAAAACCAAAACTGATGGTACCTTTCAAAACACACCTGAACCACCTCAGCACTTAATAGGCATACCCTTCTCAGTCTCAGGATGTTGCCTGTCCCTGGTTACTAGGCAGTGTCAGCAAGTGCCCAGAAAGATCACCTGGCTTTCTCACACCCCCTCCCTGCTTCCATTGTGTGAGAGCAGCCCTCCCTCCTCTTATTGGTCATGACCAATTCCCCTGACAGTATTACCTCCCACACCTCTCTTTCCGCACCCTGGTTCCTAGGCACAAGGACTCTAAAGTACCCTGGTGGGGGCCCTAACTTGTAGTTAAATGGCACCTTTGTTGTGTCTACTTTGTACAGTATGTCTCCTTCCAGGACCAGGACCTCCAGTCATGCAGAGTCTAGAGTGCGCATTGTAATGGTGCATTTGGGACCATTCCTGCTTCTATTTCTTGGTTTCTGGATTGATGCATTCTTCCTGTTGGGTACAATGCCATAAAAAGTTCTGACTTAATAAATGAACCGTATCCTGAAGGATGTACCCATCCTTTTAGAATCTTTCCTCTGAGCTGACATTTTAGTTGCATGTAATATGTCTAGTGGATCCCACAGAAATGAGGTTATTTCTGCATCTCTTCCCATGTAAAATGGGTACTCTGGTCAGATGCTGTTTCCTGGATGGTCATGCTGGCTGAGGCTGTGCAGGCAGGAAAGGCAAACCTATAGCAGGAAGAGGTCTTTATCCCTGTGCTGAGGAATCACTGACTCTTTGATCTTCCATACAGGTTATGAGCACCTCTCTATGGGTACAACTGAGGCCCTCTGATTCTCACTTGGTCTATTAATTGCTTGTCAGCATCTCTTCATCTTTCATTATCCTTCTTGAGGGAAGCAACAGAATTTAGCAAACCCCAGCTAACTCCTGTCTTGAAAGCATCATTTTCTGAATATTCCAAATGTGTATACCACCACACCTGCCCCAGCATTCCTTTCCACCAGGTCATCCCAGGTACACTGTTTAGCAATTGTACCATCTGTGTGCCAAGAGTCATCCACGTCCCACTTACTGGTCAGGATGGCATCCTCTTGGCCTGCTGGGTGGAGGGTGAACCAGTACCAAATCCCATGTTACTGCTTGTTTTCTTAGACCACTCTTGAGGCCACCGTTATTAGCATGGATCCTGTGAGAAATGGATGCTAAGACGCAGGGGTTTTCTTGAGGGAAAGAGAGAGCCAGAGAGAACTGGGAGAGCCCTCAGACCACTGTTGAAAATAAATCCAGACATAGATAAGTTGAGACTTTATTCAATGGGGTAATGACAATAAGGAAAGAATAGTACCGGGAAGGAGGAAATTTTCCCCTCTATCCCTTTTGAGTTCTTATGTCTGGCCTAGTAATAAAATTGGCACAAGACCAGATTAACAGGAGGAAAAACAATTTAATACCTGTATACTATAGGTCATAAATTGTGCTTGGAGAAATGAGTGAATCAAACAGCTTTTTATACTTTTTAGACAAACAATAAAGTTGTAAAGAATGGACAGGACAAAGAAACTTTGATTTGGGTGCTTCTTAGTGAGAAACCTAAATAAGGTTTGGGCTTGGGCAATGTGCTGGTAAAAAAATAAATAAATAACAAGATTTGTTCATACATATTTCGCAGCCTTTGATTCCCTAACTGGTGATAAGGATGTCTCTCTTTTGTAAGCCATCGGGGAAAAGAGGGTGCCTTTCACATAGAAGATTTATCTCCTGCTTTCATGGGGACACAGAGAGATATCAGGGTGTTCCTTCTTGAACAGAAGTTTGTTAAGTAACTGTAATTCAAAGTAATTGGTATGCCTTTGTGGGGATATTTTGGGGCAGGCTGCCCTGGGCCCTGACAATAGGCAGAGGGAGAAGGCTCCAATCGCAAGATCTGTAAGTGTCTCATGGGCAGGCCAACGGGGACTTGTCTCTTGCAAAGAGAAATAAACAAGTCTAGAGAGAACGTGGTGTGGGGGAGTGGGATGAATGCGGGCTCGATGGGACAGTTGATCAGGGAATGTTCTTTCCTGAGGTCAGCAGATAATTGAGAGGGGCTCTTAAGGCAGGTGGTTCTGTTTCCCACTGCCGCAGAGTGGCCTGATTTCAGGAGAGAAACCTGACTCACATGTGCTCAAGTCAAGGAAGCAGACATTGTGTCCAGACTGGTTAGTGAGGACAGAGTTCAGCAGATCACTTATCAGACAAAGAATAGGTTGGGAGGGTCTGGGTGTCACCTTGTTATAGGTGAACAAGGGGATCATCCACGGGTTTTATCAAAGTCATAGCAGAAGGGTTATTCTTTGTAGCAAGCTGTTTCTCAGGACATAAAAGGGTGGGGAGTAGATCTCTTAGCAGTTGCTGGTTTCCAGGAGCACAGGGCTTAGGCGAAGTTCAACATTCTCTGTGTGATGCCATGTCTGACCCCGAGTGAAAGAGTGAGAGAAGGTAGGGTGGAAGCATCCTAGGATGCATGCAGACTACGAGAGCTTCAGCAAAGCCACCAGGGGGTCCTTGAGTCAAAACTGGCCAACAGTAGTGTTTACCTATCTCTTCCAGGAATGGCTCTGCCTCAGTATCCCCACTACAAATCAGTGATTAGAGGGGAGCAGCCTGTGGGAGGTGTGGCCTTGGTGCACAAGTGAGCTGGATTTCAAAATGCAGCAGCTGGAGCCCTTGATCATTTATGCTTCTTACAGAAGGAGGTCTGCCAGGTGCACGTTCATGGCTCTGGAGCTGGGATGCTGACTGCTGTTTGATAGGCACATATCTGCAAGCTTGGCTTTGCTCAGCCTTCATTAGAGGTGCGTCATGCTCCATGTGGCCATATATTTTCAGAAAATGGGAAACTATTTTGTGGCTGACGCATTCTTCTCTCATTCCTACAAAGTTCCTCATCCATAGGGCATGATTTTCCGAGCTCTTCTGCTTCCTCCACACCAATCAAACTCACTGAGATTGTATTGAAAACAATGAGTCATCACCAGCATGATATACATTACAAACAAGTAATTCTTTGCGGCAGAGAACTACTGCTCCTGGACGTGCAACTTAAATGTCTTACAATGATACTTCAGTAAAGCTGGAAAGATAAAACGTATTGCAGGAAACCCAGTGGGACATCCAGTCTACTGTTGTACATTAAAAAAAAAACCTACTGCTCATAGGCCAAATTCGCCCCCCACCTAAATTTGAAAATAATGTTTTATTAGAACACATCCGCACCTATTCATTTATGTATTGTCCATAGTTGCTTTTGTCTTAAATGGCAGAATTGAGTAATTGAGATGGCCACCATAAGGCTCACAGAGTCTGAAATACTCACTGTCTGGCCCTTTGTAGATAATATCTGCCTCTGCCTGCCTTCAAGCAAGATAAAAAAGAAATAGAACACCATCAAGTATTTCAATCATGCTTACTTATTTTCAAAGTGCATTGATGTATATTACTTGATTCTCATAATAATTATGAACCACTTTGGTATCCGTTGATGCTTTTTCATAAATCTTCAGTTTTGGCGTTTTATCAATCCCACTTCTCCCTCCAGCTCATCTGGAACTCTGCCTAAGTTTCAAAGGCGCCTCGGGAAATAGGTGTAGCACCGATGAGGTCTCATTCAGGAGACCTCATTGCCATCAGGTTCTAGTTAGGGCTTATTGGTTATCTCTTCTACTATACTAGTTATCTTGATTTGGGCTCCCTCAAAAGCAGATCCAGAGACAAAGTTTGGATTATAAGCTGTAATTGAGAGGTGAACTCAGGAAGCACTGGAGAGTGGGGAATAAATCAGGGAAGGCAATAATGCTAAAAATAATAATGCTAACTTTGATCTTGAGTGGTTACCATGCAGTAATGGAGACTCAGTATTGCCCCTCTGAAAGATTGTAGGAAATACGCAAAACTATCCCCCTGGGGGATGAGGAGCCTGAGATGTTTATCCTCTACATTCTCTCCCTTGTTGGTTTGAATAGCTCCTAAAAGCTTTAACTCCCTCTTCTGGCTTTCTGTAGGCAGAAAAAGGCATCGGGCAGAGTGAGACTGATGCTTGAGATAAGAAGCAGTCAGATGGCATGGGAACTGTCCATCAAAGATGCAGCTGACCTTTGGCGTGGACCAAGAGAGAAATATTGTACTGGCTTTTGACATTGCTGCTTCGTTTCTCAAGAATGTCTGCTAACTTCCAAGCATATCTCTGTAAAAAAGAGGAAAATTCATGATGTAGCTTTATATTGCTTGCCTTTTAAAAATATACTTTATTTTTCCAATTGGCATTCTGCTTGCCATCAGCTTCCAGCTCCTTCCAAACGGCTTTCTGTTGTCGGTGCTATAGAATTATAGCGCCATAGAATTTCAAAGCTAAAAAAGACTTTTAAGTTTTATTTTTTTATTAGCAGATGCAGACAACCTAAAGTTTTATAGCTTCTTTGTCACAGAAACTCCCTTAGAAAAGGGGAGTTCATTTAAAATTTAAAACGCATATATGAGTAGAATATAGTCCACTTTTGAAGCAGCTATACGGTGGCTGCATCCTGTGGGTCCTACTGCCTGCCTTCCCTGGGCTTTGGGGAGCAATACGTCATTCAAAGCATTTCTCTGTCTTATCAAAGGAAGGTGAAGCGTATAGGAAAATCAAAGGAAGGTGAAGTGTACAGGAAAAGGTGTCCCCAGTGATTACAGCATAGATAGAAGGACCTTTTCTCTTTTGCCAATACATGTTCCTGGGGATTTTCTCACACGGAGGCAAGAAATCAAGTGCCTAGTGATGCTTGGTCACGCACCAGGCGTGGCTGTCAGAGCGCATGACCTGGGAGAAAAGGGATCAGACCTCTGTGCTGTGGGGCTGCCAGCTGGTCCCTTTGCCCAGCCTGCAACTGAGCCGAGTCAGGAGGCTGGGCAAGCACACACACTTGAAAGGTCAGATGCCCTGTTGACTTGGTTTACCTCCCAAAGGAGAAAAGGGGTAACTTAAATGGCGATTTCCTTGTCTTATTCATGTATCACCGGTGATTTTAGATCCCTGTGGGATAGCTGATGAGTGCAGGCTCAGAAGATCTGAGGTTCTATTTTGCCTCAGTTAAGAAGCCCAGAAATTACTTACTAGATGAAATCAATAAAACGGAGGTGCTTCCAGCTCTCAGGTTTAAAGGAACCAGGCGACAAGATTCTCAATTCTGTTTTCAGGAGGTTTTTCTCTTTACGTACATTGAAAAACAGAGCAATGTTTCTTTTCCTGGCTGCAGAAATTGGATTCACATTCCCTCATATAAATGACAAATTATTTCTCAGTCTCTTTTTATGTCTGACTTATCAAGTCTAGCTACATGAGCACAGTCTCTGGATCGATCCCCCAGTGACTA
This sequence comes from Trachops cirrhosus, assembly GCA_028533065.1. NCBI lineage: Eukaryota > Metazoa > Chordata > Mammalia > Chiroptera > Phyllostomidae > Trachops > Trachops cirrhosus. The sequence goes on along the minus strand of CM052542.1, from coordinate 144,156,839 downwards.
AGAGTTGTTATTTAGAATGAGAAGTAAAATTATTAAAGACTTCCCACATTTACTTTTTTAATTTAATCTGCTACTTATTTTTGTAGATTATATGTTGTATGTTGATGATAACATATTATACTTACATTATTTATTAAGTGATGATAGATACATTTAGATAGATAGGTACATAGATAGATACACAGATAGAGAGATACATTTAATTATCAGAAAAACCTATGGGATACCATTTTGTTCCCAAGTACTGAGAAAAACAGAGACATGGAACAATTTGCATGAGGTCACGTGGCAATATGGTTGAGCAGCTGGGATGGGAATCAGGACACATCAGAGTCTGCACTCTTAAGCACTAAACCACACTGCCTTTTGTCTCTTAGAAAACCAGAAGGGAAACACATATGGCTACATGCTATATCATCAGCATTGATAATTTACCCATTATCCAGTCAGAGCAGAAGTTACCCACATTGACAAGTTAGTAAAGTGAGAATCACAAGGGCCAGCTGGTTTTGGTTTGCTCACTGAGTCCCACTGAGTGGTGGTGGCCACCTGGGGGGCCGGCAGAGGACTGCTTCTAGGCGTAGCGGGAAAGGACGCAGCCGCCAACCCTGTCTGTGGCCCTGCCCATATGCCCTTAGCACCACGTGGCTTAGTGCTCACAGGCTTGCAACTGCAAACAGCTTGCTTAGGACTTTCAATGGCCTCTGGAGCTTGGCACTTAGTGTGTGCCAGGCGGACAAGGCAGGCAGAGAATGCCTGACCCTTCGTGTCCCTGGAGATGGTCAGGGACTGGCTGAGGCTGACAGAAAACACCCTCAAGGAGGACAACACCAGGGTATGTTCAACAAGCCCTCCCAGAGGTCCCAAGTGGCCTGAGCCCCACCTGCCCAGCGAGCCAGCCTGACTATTAATGCACCGTGCAGCTCCTTGTCCTGACTCCCCATTCCCTCACCAGGGGATCAGCTCCCAAATCAACTTCCTGTACTCCCATCTCCATCACAGGGTCTATTTCTGGAGGAACCTAACCTAAGACAAACACCACGAGTGATCTTCAACAAGAGCACAAACCAGGGAAGTGGCTGCTTGCATACCAGGCATTTACAGTCCTGAATTCAGTGTTGAGGCAAGAAGACTGAAGTGCCTGGCCGGGCTGCTATCTGTAAAATCAGGTAACTACAGCTGTCTCACAGGTTTGGGGGCAGACACGCAGGGTTCTCTTCCATGTGCCCTTTTGCTCAACGATATCAGATTGCGTTTGTAACTGAAGTTGATGAGAAGCTGGATTGATGCATCTGTCCAAGGACTGGCCCACAGAACATCATTCCTTCCCACAAAACGGCCAGGAAGGGCCCTGCCACTCCTCGAAGCTCCTAGTCCCCAGCCCTCCAGGGACTGTCACTACCCTCATGAGACACAACAAAGGACATGAGATGAAATCATAACATGCGTGCCAAGTCATTCTAAAGTAAAAACGCTTTTCAAGACTTGAAGGATGTAGGGGGTATATGATTGGCAAAGCAATAAAGTCTTCTGAGTCAGCCTAGTGACAGAAGGAAAGCACTGTACAAAAGGTGTTGAAGGGTGCTGGGAAGGGGGGGGAGCTCTGAAAACAGAAATGGAAAGATGTGGTTATTTAGCCTTGCCATGCCTCAGTTTACCACCTGTGAAGCAGAGATAAGAGGGACTCCCAAGGATAAACGTTAATGCAGCACCAGACCCACGGTGTCCGCTCAGTGGCTTGGGATCTGTGTTGTTAATATTATTTCCATCTGGCTGAAGCAATGTAAACTAGCCTCCTGTCATCCACGAGGTTACAATGTAGTTTACATAATTATGTCGGTTAATTTACATGGACTGCTGTAGTCTTAATTATGCTTGGGAGCTCTAGAGGTCAATGGTCGGGGTCTCCCTGCTCTCAAGTTCCATTAGTTGTGGCTGCAGGATTTACTGGGCAGTAATGCTGTGTGTTTTCTTCAGGAACAGACTGCTGTGAACAGTCTATTTATTTCTTACCACCACTGCAAGACAACATCTTTTGAAGAGGAAGATGTGGGGTTCTGATTTAAAGGAAGTTGGCTGTGCAAATTCATCCTCAAAAGCTACTGGAAATCGGTTAAATTGGATCTTCACTGTGGAATCTGAGAAGGGCCTGTGGTTACAATGGCTGCTTTGAGCAAAGTAAAAAGGTTAATGTTTGTCCTGCTGCTTCCTGGAATTCATTGGCTTAAAATAGTTTTCTTGAAGCAAATGAGATGAAAGAAGCTGAGGAGGAGTCTGCAGTTTTTGATGCTCTGCAAAGGCCAACCAGCACCCTGCTTTCCTGGAGGAAGACAGCGCAGCTCACGAGATCACCAGGGAAAATGCCCACAAGACCCACGGCCAGTGCGAGTCCACTGCCCCGGGAGGGCTTAGTGTGTGCGTCCCAGAGGGGTGATGCTGCTCACAGCGCTGCCATTTATGGGAATTTCCTGCATAAAATATGTTACCGTGGCTCTCAGTGATTTTGTTTTATAATAATATTTCTATGAATGTAATTATTTTTGTTATACTTGAAGACTATAGAACAGCCATATGCCAGTTAACAACAGGGATCCATTCAGAAAAGAGTTCTTAGGTGATTTTCTTATTGTGCGAATAACATAGAAAGTACTTACACCAACCTGGATGGTATAGCCTAGTACATGTCAGGGTACCTGGGGTAGCCTATGGCCCCTAGGCTACAGGGCTGTACAGCATGTCACTGCACAAAACAACATGAGATTAAACCACACCCTAGAGAAAATGGTGCAATCAAGAGATGCAGTAAACACAAGATGCATGAGGCTGCTGCTAGCGAGACAGGGCATACTCTCTTACAGGAAGCTTCTTTAAATAAGTAGAAAGAATGTATGTGGAAATAATGATAAAAAGTATAGTATAGTAAATACATAAACCAGTACCTATTTATTGCCATTATCAAGTATTATGTACTACACACAATTGCATGTACTGTGCATTCATATGACAGGCAGCGCAGGTTTGTTTATCCCCGCATCACCACAGACCCGTGAGGAGTGCGTGGCACTATGGTGTTAGGACAGCTCCAACCCCACTAGATGATAGGAATTTCTCAACTCTATTATAACCTGTGGGACCACCTTCTAATGCAGTCTGTCATTGCCTGAAATGTTATACAGTATTTAACCTCTCTGTCTCTCTCTCTGTGTCCCTCTCCCTCTCTCCCACTCTCATTCACTCTCTCTCTCTCTCTCTGTCTCTCTCTGTCTCTCTCTCTCTCTCTCTCTCTCTCTCTCTCTCTCTCCCTCTCCCAGACAGATTGTATAGCTCTTACTGTGAGCGGCAGCATAATATTCCATGAAGTGGGCATTACCACAATTTTCTGCATCATTCCACTTCTGTTGGACACTTAAGTTGCTTCCAAATTTCTTGTTTTTGTAACTGCTATGGCAATGGGCATCTTTTTCTATGGGACTTTTTCTACCTGTGGGCTTTTTCCTTAGAAAAGATCCTATCAGTTAGATGATAAGAGCAGAATATATGACTGTTCAGAAGATGCTAAGGAGATGGGTCCAGCAGCATCCTGGAGTGGGGAGGGAATCCCCGAGTTGAGTTGTGATGCGTTTCATGGATGAAGGGGTCATTTGTGTCAGATGCTGCTGAAAGAGAAATAAAACTGAGGCAGAAAATTGATGGTTGAAAATTTCAGTCCCTGCAGCAGGCCCCTGGGTGAGCGACTGTGAGCTCAGGCAGCCACCAGTCCCACCCTCCTGGAACAGACTGGTGGGAGCACACGGTCCCGCAGCCATGTGGAGAGTGTTTAATTACAACATGAGATAATTGCTCTGATGGACAGAATGATAGTCCTATGAGAATATATTTTTAAAAAGAACATGACTTAGACTTGGCATGCAAAAACACATGCTGGAGAAAAGAGACAGTGTATCCAAAGTCCCTGAGCGGGGAGAGAGTGGGGCACGTTGGAGAACTGGAGGTCGGTGAGCCAGGAACCTGGCAGAGTGGAGCGCCACGCTAGCTGATACTGGAAGGGTAGAAGGGCCAGGTCCCGCAGTCTCACCATTAGGAGTTTGACCGTCACCCTAAGGAGAGACAAGAGCAGATGCGCATTTTAAAAACTGACAGCTTACAGCATGGGAGGTGAATGGAAGGACACTGGTATTCCAGTAGCAATCACAGAAAACCCTGAACAAAGCTGGAGGGCATGGAAGTTGCCATACATGTCTCCCCAAATATCTTCCACAAAATCTGAATCTAAGGGTCCCAGTCATTTGGCAATGCTACAGTTGCCATACAACTGGTGTTCCTGGGAGGCGGGTGCGAACTATATGCTGGGTGAATTCTTCCCAGAGGAAGAGTTCCATGGGCTAGAAAGCTTCTCCGGTTCCTCTCAAACACTGAAGCAGCCATCACAGCTCTGAACCCACTATTGGCATCATGTTGATTGGTAGACAGCACTTTTTTTTCTGTCTTTAAGCTTTCATTTAAGTTCCAGAAATTGAGGATTGCACATCTTAAGTAAACTTTCTCAGTTATGAGTCCCTGACTGCAGTGAAGTGGGCAGGCTGAAAGATGACAAGGAATGCTGGGGTGTTCCGGAGGCGACCGCTAGAGATGCTTGACAACTTGATATTTGCTTTTTTATTTTTACTTAATATTTCACTTTATATTCAGCAAGAGAAACCCCAGCTGAAATACTAGTATTTGAGGTGGAATAATAGGCAGAACTCTATCTGTTGCAAATAACTCAAATCGACTTAAATGAAAAGGGTGATTCATTGTCACATAACAGAAAAGTCCATAAGGGACAAGCTTTACTTTTTGGGAACATAAAGAATGTCATCCCCACTCAACCCTGTTCTCAGGTGTTCCTGCCCTGTGGTGTTCCTTAGATTTGCCTGGCTCATATCACTCCCACTGAACGACCCTCTCATAAAGGGGACCTCTCCCCAATAATTACACCTGGAATCTCAGGAGGGATCCACATCCCCCCAGTTAGTGTTACCAGTCACTGAGGCGAGAGATGGACAAAGTGTTCCTAGGCTGGGTCGAGTGCCTGGGGGCCAGGAGTGGTATCTATTCCACCGAAACCACGGGACCGGTGATTAGAAGGAAGGGTTTCCCAGAGGGAAACAGATGGGCTGATGCTGCGCCTACAAAATACAGATGTCCATTGTGGGAGACAGGGAAGCTCCACTTCAGCAAGCATGTGTTTGGAAGCTGTTCTATGTGCCCCTCCTCCTCACTTTTTTTAAAGGAATTCATTCATTCATTCATTCATTTATGTATTCATTTATTCACTCACATACTACTCTTTCTCCAGAAAGAATTGCAAAGAGCTTACAAGGGTGCATTCCACAGGCAGTGTAGTATGAGTTAAAGATGGGACAAAAGAAAAAAGATCACAAAGGTAAGAGCAAAAAAGAAGCCTGATGATACATAAATGTCCTAAACAAGCTACAAATTTAACTGTGGCTCTCTGTTGGTCTAACAAGGAAGATTTGTCAGATCCCCATTCACAGGGATTATAATTTTTTTTTCTTGTTTTAACGTGAATGTGTGGTTGCCTACTGGGGGCCTGGCCCACAACCCAAGTGTGTGTCCTGACTGGGAATCAAACCAGCGACCCTTTGGTTTACCGGCCAGTATTCAAACAGGAATTGTAATTTTTAAACAATGGTATTACTCTTCACCACTCCTGGAAGCCAGATGAGTCAGGAATGTTTCTTGCAAGATGCGGTGAGCAGCCCCCAGAGCGCACAGCTCAGAGAACAGTGGCCTGCGTCACAGGGCTCCTTTGCGCTGCAGCCTTTGGGGAATTCATGCTCCTCCTCCCGCAAGATTCAGTCAAAGCCATTCTGAAGGGAACACTTCTTTAAAAGAATTAGATTTTTTAAAATGATAGAGTTGCTCTGAAAGAGAATTTGGCCATCATTTTTGGAAAGATGAAGACTGGAGTATACAAGATTCAGGGTACTGGTAATAATAATAATAATAATAGCAGTAATAGCAGCAATAGTAACAAGATAATTACACTCACAATGATCATTTAGTGAGCATTGTGCCAAGTGCTAAGTGTTTATATGTACGGATTATGTCACTTATTCTTCAAAAATGCCAGAGTTATAGTACTATTATCATTGTAATTACCATTATCATTGGTTTTACTTTATGTAAATTTCAAATAGAAAGGCATAAAGAAATGCACAAATTTTGAAATAATGTGATCCCCACTTTACATGAATTATGCAAATTGTGAATGCTGAGAAATCATCAGGACCTCATCCCTAGTATAAAATGCTACCGTCCTGTGGTCTCATATCACAACAGTGAGCACTTAGGTTTAATGAAGTCCAATAACTGTCCAATTAATGAAAGGCTGAGCTCGTATTTGAACCCAGCATTCCATCAGGGTTGGTGCTTGTTTAGACAGGCTGTTCTCCAAATTCCCTTTTATAAACTTGGAGCAGCCAACTGTTCAGTACATCACAAATGATTTTTTTTAACTGAACTATTAAGCCAGTTGCATTGAGATACATGTGTTGTTTTCTCAGAAATGTGCATTTCTCAGAAAAGACAAATGGAACATGTAATGACTCCTGCTTAAAACTGTGCCCCCTTGCTTCTCCAAATTGCTTTGAAAGAGGAAAGAAGGGCCACCCACTGACCTTGCCTCAGATGGGATAAAGGAGGACTGGTCCTC
>CM052542.1:144136071-144149621 GCA_028533065.1 Trachops cirrhosus | reverse complement strand
CCAATTCATAGTTAGCTCCCGGACAGTGCTTTTAGATATCATTAGGTGGTCCTGGGTGGGTATATTGAAGGCTAAATACTTTCAAGACATAAAAATGTCTTCGAGGGCTTTATTTCATGGTGCTTTATTTTCGTTTTCTTTTTCTCTTTTATTTTTTCTTCCAAGATTAGATAAAGTAATAAAAAGTTATATTTTCATGCTATTTATCTGGTATCTCTTAAGCCAGCCCAAAGACATTAAAATGGCACTTCTTTTGAAAGCTCAGTCTGTAGAATTAAGCAGACTTGGTAGGAATCATTTTCTTTCTTTTAAATAGCGAGCAACTGATTTAACCACTTGGGAACTAATAACTCCTTCATCTAAGAGCTGTTCTCAAAAATAAATAAAGCAACAGACATAAAATCCACCTTAAGTGGTTGACTGACATTAATTTCTTGGGAAAGTTTTCTTGAGTTGAAGGTATTTAACTAAAATGATATCTGTAGCTTTTGAAGGGTTGATTAAGACGTGAAGATGATATTTTTAGGATTAGAATTTCCTCACCCTTTAATTTCATTTTTGGAAGAATTTGTTTTGCTTTTTAAAGAAAAGTCCCTTTAAAAAGCTCATATATCTTTAGCAGTGATTCTGAAAACCCTGTAATGAATTTTCTTTAAAATATACATGTGTTTAAAATTTGAGAAGAAGTGGAGAGTATTTTGCAATAATGTGTTTAGAGATTTGATCAAAACCCCAAATATTTTGAAACTTAATGCAGCCCATACCTAGATTATTTTTAGATCTTAAAAGTCCAGTTATTTAATCTCAGTCAAACTGCTTGGAGTTTCCATTTCTAAATAAATGAAATGATAATAAATAATGAGCCAAAATTTAAAATGTACCCATTTAAGGAAAAAAATGGAAATTTGATGGAAAATGAATGTGAGTCTGAATAAAATAAAAACATCAGTTGTCCCCTTTGATTCTCAGCTCCCAGTAAACAGAGGAATGAAGTGGAGCCAGCAAAGTGCCTTCAGTTGAGTTCTTCATCTGTGGCAAGCAGATTACAATCATCCAGGGACTGAAGGAGACCTGGGAAATGTAAGGGCCGTGAACTTGACCATGACTGTCTATGTTGGCATAGTCTCCCCTCCCAAGGACCATCCTATTTTATTTCATGCTGTCGTTATCTCTTCCTTATATGATCTGAGAAAGTGTAATCTGGATAAAATATGGAATAATTAATTACAGCGATTGAATCAGCTAACAGGTGATTAAGAAAAAGCTTTATGTGTGTGTCAGGCCCTGAGTCGGGTGAGGCATAACATTTGTCTTAAAGAAACTGCGTGTTGTAGGTGCATTTTAATAGGGAGCATGCACAGCAAATCACAGAAATTAAATAATGACTGTTACAAGATCACGGAGAAGCCCAGTGCTGTGGGAAGAGCACAGACTGGCAATCACAAGAATTGGATTTTAATTTGAGTTCTGTTACTAATTAGCTCTGTGAATTTGGATACATTATCTTCCTTTTTCCTTGTCTGTCACTGTGTCTTGAAAATGGATAGCCAGAGGAAAGAAACACGAGCAATCTCTAAAATTTTCCAAGTGTTTCTTTATGTCGCTTCATCTATTATCTCTAAATAATTTTTCTTGATGGAGAGAATTCTGCAGTCCATGGAGAGTCCATGAAAGTGGGACTGAAACGCCTGCAGGGATGGGCTGACTAGAAGGGGAAATTGTGCCGGTGCGTGTGGCTGAGACAGAGTCCGGGCTTATCAAGTTGCCAGTATTGATCCCAGCCATGGCAAAGGATGACTGCCCTCATACACATGGTACAAATGCACTGACACTAATGAAAGGATGCTTTTCTAAAAGGAAATACAGTACACTGCCTTTGATTTCATTCCAAGGAACTAATACATTCACTGAACTCACTAATCTGTGTACTTAGCGGTATTGGAGGCCTAGATGGAGATATAATGCAGTGTGCAGTATCTGCCCCTCGAGAGTCTTCATTTCTCCGAGACAAACAGAAACTTAGTCATACAGCCATTAATTCCTTCTTTATTACATTTTTTATTGAAGTATAATGAACATACTGAAAAGGGCACATATCGTAAGTGTATTCTTCAATGAATTTTCTTAAAGTGTGCACATCCATGCAACCAGCACCTAGATAAAACGCAAGACAGGATCAGCCCAAAAGTTCCCTCGGGCCAGTTTCCCCCAGCCACTTACCTTTGCCCAAGATCCTGACTTCTAACACCAGAGATGAGTTTACATAAACAGAATCATACAGTAGACACTGTCTGTATGTGCCATCTTTCCCTCATGGTTCTGACTGTGAAATTCATTGGTGGTGTTGCCTACGGCAATAGTTTGTTGTGGGCATATGCATGGTGTATAGTCTGAATGGTGTTGATGGGTCCTGGGTTCAGCTTTAGTAGTTACTGCAAGTGTTAGCACAAATATGGAACCACTAGAAAGTTTACATGCTGTTGATGGGAGGTAAACGAGTTGCTCCCTGAATGTGCTAACACTGGTCTGTTTCAGTTTGGCTACTTAAGCAGGTATGTGGTGATATACACCGTGATGTTAATTTACACTTCTCTGATAACTAAAGACACGGAGCACTTTTTCATATGTGCATTGGGGTTTCAGGATCCTCTTTCCTGAAGCATGTAGATGTTTTTTTAAAGGTCCTCTCCCTGCTTTGGGTTAGCTATATTTTCTTGATTAATTTGTGGGCATTCTTGATATACTCTCCTTCATTAGAAAAATGCATTGTAAATATTTTCTCTCACTCTGTCACCTGCCTTTTTGTACTCATCGGTATCTTTTGATCAACAGAAATTCCGTTGATCAACATTTACAATTAGCGCTATTATGTCCAAATTAAAAATGTTTTACCAAGCCCAAGATCATGTCATACACTCTCATATTTAGATTGTCAGTCTATCTGGGATTAATTTTCGCATATCACGTAAGATAAAGGGCAGATTTACTTCTCCCTCATGTATAGCCAATTGACCTGTTGATCAAATACACGACATTCCCCTGGCATTTTGGCTTTGCCATAAATGTCTATTCACAAATTCTATTTCCAGTCTGTTGGCCTATTTATCTATGTCTGTACTAGTGCTTATTTATTGCATTAATTATTGTAGTTTTATAATAAACTTGATTTCTGATAATATAAGTTTTATAGCTTTGTGGTTCTTCATGATTTTCTTGAAACTTTCACTTCCCCATAAATTCTAGAATCACCATGTCAATTTTCATTTAAAAGAACCCAGCAATCTGGGGTTTGATTAGGATTGCATTGAATATATTAGGTTTGGAAAAACATATTTAAAGAGTAAATCTAATCCATAGATACAGTAAATCTCTCGATTTTGTTAGTCTTTAATTCTCTCAATATAAAAAAAAATTAATAGTCCTCCATATAATTCATTTCACTTACTCCTGTTTATTTCTGATAACATAAATATCTATTTTTTATTTGTTACTGGTATTCAGAAATTAAAATTATTTCATATCTAGAATCTTGCTAAATTTGTTTAGAATTATAATATTTACTATGAATTCATTAACAAACACGGGTGATTACATTGCTCAGAGATGTTATAGAAGCAGCATAAAGTGCTGACCCTTGAAGACAATGTGCTTTCTAGGCAGATAGATCTCAGCTTAAGCTCTGGCTTCTACCACTTGTAAGCTTGGGCAAACAACTTTATTGTCTCATCTGTAAAGCAGAGGTAACTATGGCACCTACCACGTAGGATGGCATTGGGATATAGTGACATAATTTATGTTGTGTTTACCTTAAGTCCTGGCAGTTTGGGTCTTTGACTCAATGAATATAAGCAATTAGATATAAGTATTAAAGACCATTTGACACCTCATCATTTTAGGGTCTTTTGCTTCTCCTGTTGTCTATAATGCTTTTTCAAAAGCATTTTTGATGTTGTAGGGTCAGTCAAGATATAAAATAATGTTAGATCATGAAAATTTTTCAAATATATATCCATTCTAAAACTAGGTCAGTTGCCTGAAAAGAAAAAAGAAAAGCTTCCCACAGCGCATTATTGCCTACCTTTCTTTGCTTCTGCCCTTCAAGTCTGTGAGGGAGAGAGCAAGGCGTTTTTTAATTTGACTTCTCCCATCTCCTTAGGTGTCAGTGAATCCTTGTCTCAGTCTGGTCCTATTTCCTTCAGTACAGGACTAAGACTTCTTGGATTTTAATTTCTTATTTAAATGGCAAATGTAAGAATTCCCATCAAGAGAGATGCCTGAGGTTCCCTAGGGCTGCCTTCTCTAGTTACGTAACTATTCTCAGCATCCAATGCCTTCATCCTTCAGCCTTTACTCCACTGGACAGTGTACATGAGTGCAATACATAAGCAGATCTGGAGTTCAGCACATCAGAGTTCATTTTTTTATGAACTATTACAAGTGCAATCCTATAATGTACACATTTCTGTGACTGGCTTTTCTCAGTTAGTGTAATGGTTTGAAGGCTCACCCAAGTTGTAGCCTCATCAGTACTTCATTCCTCTTTATTCTGAGTAATATTTTATTTTATGGAAATCACACATTTCATTTATCCATTCATCCTTTAATTGGTTGTTCCCATTTCTGGCTATTATAAATAATAATGTTATGAACATTTGGGTGCAAGTTTTTGTGTGGACATAGATGTATGTTTTAATTTCTCTTAGATATACAAGGTCTGGCACAAATAACACCCCTCTTTTATTAAAAAGTCTTTTATTACAAAATCGCAGGCATGTAATCCTGTAACATAATAATATCACACTCAAGCATACCATATGACATTTTAGGTGAAATGTTCAAATTAAAACTATAGATCATTACACACACATTGTTACCCTACTACCACACTCAAGCAGGCGTTACTTCCGGTGGACCCTGTACATCTAAGAGTGGAATTACTAGGTCATATGGTCACTCAGTGGTTAGTCATTTAAGGAATTGCCAGACTGGTTTCCAAACCAGCTGCAGTGTTTACATGTTTTCAGCAGGTTTGGCCTTAAAAAGATCTCAGGAAGCATTTTTCTTTCAAAACCTACAAGACACATAATTTATATTGTAGCTGAAGTACACTCTGAACCTTATAATCAATGAATCACTATTCATTGTACCTATATTGTACCTACTTAATATTGTACCTATAAGGAAAAATAAGCTCCGAGCCAAAGGGTTGCCATATGGACTTCTGGAATACAACCTGTCTTCAGCCGGGACTTCTGTATATAGTGATACAGTAATCCAAAAATCAGCATCTGAGGAAAACACTCGTGACTGAAATTAGATTAGAATGATCCAGAACTAATGAATTTTAGGACATGAACTCCCATTTCATATGGGCCTTAGTGGAAAGCTACCATCTGTTTCAGAGAAATAAACTTTCAACATGAACTGGAGAAACTTTGGGCAAAATGTTAGCTCCATGCCAAGATCCCACATCAGCTCAGCATTTTTTGAACCGTGCTTTAATTTCTCTTGTGTGTAAAGGAAGTAATTACATTTAAAAAGTGTGCAGTGGAAAGAGGGTCTGATACAGAACATTTCCAGCAGGAGGGAACATTACAATTCAGATTGAGGCTACAACACTTTCAAGAACCTACGTTCATTATGTTTGACTGGGATGAGGGTAGTGTCTTACTTTCTCCAGGCACAAAAAAAAGGGAAAGTTTTGAGATCAAAGGTATCTTCATGGGGCTTGTTTCTCTTTCTGTACTGTTTTTTCAGTAACAGTGATTTGTTCTTGATACTTTTATGTCCCACAAAAAAGAGAAATTAATTACTCTCTTTCTCCCACAAATCAGCATCTCATGTGATATGAAAAGATGGTTTCCCTCCTGTTTCGTGTTTGGGTTAGAGATATAAATGTAGTAAATTATTCTAGTCTTTTTTCTCCTTTGCGTGAAGAGTGAATTATGCCCCGGATAAATGTCTCTTTACTATTACTTAAGACTGATTGGAAGTGCAATGCTGCTGAGAAGAGATGTGTTCTCATTGCTGACTGAAGTATAATTTCACTGTTCTCTAAAGCAATTGTTTCTGTTATATTTCTTCAGGAAGCCAGTTAGACTGGGTGCTGTAAAAATGATGGAAACCTTTCCAGATGTCAAAATTGAGATTTTTCTGTCTCCTAAAATATATAAATTTTAGTGGATATATTTTATCATTGTCTAACACCTTCAAGTTATCCAATGCAGAAATATGCATTTTTTCAGACAATGTTGTGCTAAGACTAAACATTCTTTAAAAAACAGAGACGTTCATACTCCGGGGTGCTAGGAGAAGGGTATGGGGGGAATGGGAGTTTATGCTGAATTGTCTCATGCTGCGCAGTCAGCAGGAAGAGTTTAACACCCGGCATGTGAAGACACGCTGACTTCCCAGGCACCTGTAGAGGCCGCATACCCTGACAAAGTCACGGAACAGAGGCCAGAATATGGGAGTGGGGGCGGGGGAAACCCAGGAAACTTTTACCTTTCTACTACTAACACCTTGTGAAAGAGGCCCTACTCCAGAAAGATCTCTTCTTTCATTCTCATGTAATAATTATTTTTTTAATTTATAAAAATTAAAAAGTTAATATGTTAACTTGCTTATACAGTAGAAAAAAGAAAGGAATGTGAAGATGACCACCCCCACCTCCCACGTACACTTACCCTAGGTTTTGTATTTTTAAGCAATATTTGAAGCACATCAAACAATAGGGCTGCTGGCTTTAGAAGAGTTTATCTTTCATTACTTCTTTGGGGACTTTTATAAAATTATAAGTCAGTTGTGACAATTTGTATAACTTATGATGTGAGTTAAACTCTATGTGTATAACCTTATTTAGTCCTTAAAACAGCCCTGAGATATAAATACCTTTATTTCCCCCAATTTCTAGATTATGAAACAGATGATCAGGGAGGTTAGGGTCCTTGTGCAAGGTGGTGAAATACAGTGTGAGAATCCTGGATTACCTGACCCTGAAATGGACTATCTCAGTGATTCTGACATATTCTTTTTAAAGCAAGTAGCTACCAAACAACCAAAAATAATCCTGATCCTTTATTCTAACAATAAAAGTCCGGAGGTATACAGAGATGTGGTCCAGACTATAGTCCAGAGATGAGAAACGTTGCATAGCTAGTAAGGGGCAGAATTCAGACCAGACTGAGGTTTTCTGATCTAAGACCCATGCCCTTCCCGTCCTCAAGTCACTTTCTTATCTTTTTCCTTTGCATAGAGATATTTCATGTTGACTCTCACTTTAAATCTATAATTAGTATGGAGGAAACTATGCCAAAACTTTGGGAGCCTTTTCTTATTGAGCAAAATTATTTCTGAAAACTGTCTTTGGATTTAATCAGCAGGGAGATAATAAGTTGATTCTAAGGGCTCCTTGGTATAGTTCTGGGGCAAGCTGAGCCAGCTCATTCCCAGCATGGGCCCCAAGGTCCGATGATTACTTTCCTCAGAGGTTAGAAGGGCTCCAGCCTCTTCACCCAGATTTCATAATTAAGCAAAAGAAGGGGCAGAGCTGGGTGTGTCTGGTGGTTCAAGCCGGAGCTTTCCAAAGAAGTGGAGGGAGAATGGAAAACTTGGTTTGAAATAAAAGACTGCTTGCGGTTCTCCTAATGCCTTCAGACTCCATACAACCAGTGCACCTCACCTTCATGAGGGTCCTCTGGCTTTCATAGCTGAGGGGCAGTGGAAAGGTTAACGAGGTGTTAAGCAGAACCCTTTCAGTTGCAAGAGAACACAATACAAACTGGTTTATGCAAAAGAGAAATTTGAGGGCCATTTAGGTGACACCTTCTTGGACGGGGCTTTTTGTCAGGCATGGCTTGACAACTGGCTCATACCATGACCCCAAGGGTTGATTTCTTTCTGCGTTTGTCTTTATCTCAAGCTGTGTTAGCTCCCTTTTTGGGTGAATTCTTCTCTTTAAAGAGTAAGATGATGGTAGCTCAAGTTCAAATAGAGTGGAGAAAGGGAGTATGCTTCCCCAAGACCTCAGTCAAAATTCTGGAATTGAGTCTGATTTTTCCATGTGTTCATAATCTGAACCAATCACTATGGCCAAGTTTTATCTGCAGGAAGGTCAATGCCAAGATACAGCGAGGAAAGAGGACCTTTACTGAACGGCAGATAAGAGTCCTAGACTGCAGTTACCTGATCTGCTTTTCCATTGTGTGCCCTTGGGTAAGTTCATGTCCCTGTCTAGGCCTAAATTTTTCTCCCTGGGAAATGGGAGACTAAATCACATATAAGGAATGTTCTACTTGTCATATATGATCATTTTTGATTTGTAGAATGTTCTGTTATTTGAGATTTAAAGAGATCCAATTATATCATTCACAAAAAAATCTAAGAAGAATTTTAGATAAAAGGTACATGGTTAACCAAAGGGACTATGGGACCTAGAAAAAGGAAAGGGGACAGGATGGCTTGACCATAACCAAGGGGATTTAAAATTAGAGAGCTCTCTAGTCAAGTGAAATTACAGACTGTTAACAGAAGTTTGATGAACAAATCATGGAGAGCTTAAAAATAATAAATATTCATTAAAAAATGAGATAATATGTAGCAGCAACCTTCATTAAAATAGATGTTACACTATTATACATTGTCATAATGGGTTTGAGATCCCAAAATATTTGAGACTTAATATTCAACATAAACCTTTGTTCATTTATCTGGACAACAAATATTAATCAAAAATTAACTCATACTCCACTTCTTCTGGAAAAACAAAATACTTCTTTGCAACTTTTAACTGGATCATGTTCTGCATTTTATCACTATTGGTGCTTCCTCTACTATTTAATTTCCTTTTTTACATCAAGTTTTTCTCACCTCCTTTCTGTGAAAAAAATTTTTTGTATACTTGGAGATAGAGTCATTCTGAACTTGATCTCACAGCATTATCACCTTATTCCTTTCATCTAAAAATATTGGGTTGGGCAAAAAAATCTTTTTTTTTTCCATAAAATAAAAGATATATTTTTCATTTTTACCAATAACTTTATTGACTATTTTGAGTATGTCTGTTATCTCCCATATAGTATAATGCTGATTGTTCTCAATTAATGTCTCGATCTGATCACTATCAACTTCAACTGGTCTACCCAACCATGGAGCATCGTCCAGTAAGAAATCTCTAGCACAAAATTTCACAAACCATCTTGATGCATTTGATCAGTCACAGTACCTTCTCCATACACTGCACAATTCTTTTCTTTTGCATTTCATTGTGTTTTTACCTTTCTTGAAATAATAAAGCATAATATGCCAAAAATGTTGCATATTTTCTTCCATCTTCAATATTAAAATGGCTACACAAAAATTTACCAATTTTGATGTTTTTTTAAAATGCTGCTGATAAGACAACTGTCACAATACAATCTAACAAAATTGTTTTGAATGAAATTAAAGACAACTAAACACTACTAGAGCCATCATACAGAAAAAAATGAACGAACTTTTTGGCCAACCCAATACTCTCTTAACTACCTTATTCTCCTCATGGTCCTTTACCTCTCTGGATGTTTTTTTCTGTCCCTTTTCTATACTCTTCTTCATCTGCTTATCCTTTAAATATTGCTGTTTCCAGGCTTCTGTCCTAGACCCACTTTTTATCTTGGTTTTCTCACTGTCCCTATATAACTATAGTTTTAATTATCATTCATTTTCTGGAGATGCCTAAAGCTTTGTTTCTGATCCTAGTCAGATATTTTCCTTAAGTTCTAGGTGTATTCATATACCAAATTTCTCTACTTGAGTCTTTTTGTACCACTTCAAGCTCTAAACATGCAAAATTAAATTAATAAATTCTCCCCATCTCTTCTTAATCACACGAATCTGATTATCTTCCTTCAGGCTTTCCTATCTAAGTAAGTGCCATCACCACCCAATTGCCCAAGTCAAAGGCCTAGAAGTCATTCCTATTGCTTCTTCCTCCATCCAATCAACTACCAAGGTTTGTGAATTCTGCCTCTAATATCTTTTAAAGTTGTACATGACTACATTTCTTCTATCACCACGTTAATCCAAACCCACCATCTTCTCTCACCTGCAGCCCTTCAGGAACCTACCAACTGTTACCATTCCTCCTCTGTATTATTACTCCTTCCCACCCCCATCCCTCAACTATTCTCTTTCCTGTCCCAGAGCTTTCACAAATGCTAGAAGAAAAAGTGGACTCTTTCTTGTCTCTGCTTAAATATGATCATTGAATGCCCATTAGTATGAAAAAATATTCTTTTTTTAATTATATTTTATTGATTATGCTATTATGATTGTGCCAAAATTTCCCCCTTGGTCCCCTTCACCCAGCTCCCCCCACTCCCCCAGGCAATCCCCCAACCATTGCTCATTTCCATGGATCATGTGTATAAGTTCTTTGGCTGCTCCATTTTCTACACTGTGCTTTACATCCCCATGGCTATTCTGTAACTACCTGTTTGTACTTCTTAATCCTTCACCTCTTCACTCATTCCCCAACACACTCCTCCCACCTGGCACCCATAAAAATGTCCTCCATATCCATGATTCTGACTCTGCTTTTCTTCTTTGCTTAATTTTTTAGATGCATTGTTGATAGATATGTATTTATTGCCATCTTATTGTTCATAGTTTTGATCCTCTTCTGTTTCCTGAATGAGTCCCTGTAACATTTCATGTAATAATGGTTTGGTGATGATGAACTCCTTCAGTTTTGTGCTTGTCTGGGAAGCTCTTTATCTGCCCTTCGATTCTAAATGATAGCTTTCCTGGGTGGAGCAATCTTGGCTGTAGGTCCCTGCTCTTCATGACTTTGAATATTTCTTGCCAGTTCCTTCTAGCCTGCAAAGTTTCTTTTGAGAAGTCAGCTGACAGTCTTATGGGAACTCCCCTTTAGATAACTAACTTCTTTTCTCTTGCTGCTTTTAGGATTTTCTCTTTAACTTTAACCTTTGGCATTTTAATTATGATGTGTCCTGAAGTTGGCCTCTTTGCATCCATCTTGTTTGGGACTCGCTGTGCTTCCTAGACTTGCCTGTCTCTTTCCTTCACCAAATTAGGGAAGTTTTCTTTCATTATTTTTCAAAAAGGTTTCCAATTTCTTGCTCTTTCTCTTCTTCTTCTGGCACCCTTATGATGTGAATGTTGGAACTCAAAGTTTTCCCAGAGGCTGCTTACACTATTCTTGGGTTTGTTTGTTTGTTTGTTTGTTTGTTTGTTTTAGGGGGGGATTCCTTTTTCTTCTCATTCTGATTGGTTGTTGTTTTCTTCCTTATATTCCAAATCATTGATTTGAGTCTCAGCTTCATCAACTCTACTACTGTTTCCCAGTAAATTGTTCTTTATCTCAGTGGGTGTATCCTGTGTTTCTGACTGGATCTTTTTTGTGCTATTGAGGTCTTCACTAAGTTCCTTGAGCATCCTTATAACCAGTGTTTTCAGCTCTGCATCTGATAGATTGTTTATCTCCATTTGGTTTAGTTCTTTTTTCTGGAGTTTTAATCTATTTTTTTATTTGGGCCATGTTTCTTTGCCTCTTCATTTTGGCAGCCTCCCTGTGTTTGTTTCTATGTATCAGGTTGAACTGCTATGACTCCTTGTCTTGGTAGTGTGGCCTAATGTAGTAGGAGTCCTGTAGGGTCCAGTGGCACAGCCTCCCCTATCACCCAAGCTGGGTACTCAAGGTGCATCCTTCAGATGGCTGAGCACACCCTGTTCTTGTAGTTGAACCTTGATTGCTGTTGGCAGGTCCATGGGAGGGATTTACCCTGGCCAGTCAGTTGCAGGGATTGACTGTGACCACTGACCACCAATCTCCACCCTCTCTGGAAGACCAGCTGTGCAGGAATAGGGTGGTGGTGCTCCAACATGGTCTATAGCTGTCTGTTGGGTGCACAGGCTCTGGGGTTTCCCGGGTGGTGCAGGCCCTGGTTAGCCTCCACCTGTGTTCTCCCCAGGGCCATCCTACATAAGCTATAAAGCAATCAGAGATGACTGCTACTTGTGCTACTTTGGAGATTCCCAGGTGAGGCTAAGCTATGAATCTAGGCTGGCTGCTACTAGTGCCAGGCCTGGGGCCACTTAGCAAGAGTTTGGGGAGCTGAGGGCTCACTGAGGCTGGCTTTTGTTTGTTTGAGTGAATTTAGGAAGTTGTGAAACATGAGCCAAGATCAGTCATTCATATGGAAGAGCAGCTTGTGTGGGCCTGTAAGTTGGGTGGGACAGAGTCTCTGGGGATCTCCAGGGTAGAGCAAACAGTGTTAGCCAGGGGATGAGATGGAGTCTCATATATGGCACCAGCCTGCCAGCTCTGACTCTGTGGGAGGAGGGTTCAGAAAAGGGACAATAACTCCTGCCTTTCTGTCTGGGAAAAAGTTGTCCCTCAGCTCTCACCTTCATGCCAGACACCCTAGCTTCTCCCTATATGCCTTTTAAGCTGCTACCCCAGTGCTGGACCTCAGAGGAAGTGAGTCTGAGTAAGTCTGTATGTGGGTTCTTTAAGAGGAACTGCTAGGGATTTCAGAAGTTTCTTCCACCAACTCAATCCCCACTGGTTTTTGTACTCAGGAGTTATGAGGACTTAACTTCCTGGCACTGGAACTCTGGTCTGGGGTCCCAGTGTGGGGCTAGGACTCCTTACTCCCAAGATATCTTTTCTGAATTTTTATCCATCGCACACATGGGTGGGGGACCAGCCTGTTTCGCATCTCTACCCCTCGCACCAGTCTGGATGAATGTGGTTTCTTTAATTCCATAGTTGCCAGACTTCCATTCAACTTAATTACTCATGGTTCTGGGTGATAATGCTCTATATTTTAGTTGTAATTTTGATGTGGTTGTGCAAGGAGCTGAGCTGAATTTATCTATGCTGCCATCTTGACAGGAAGTTGAAAAATATTCTTAAAATAACTTTGCATGATTTATTTCCCATCTATCTCTCTTACATCCTTCACATTTTTCTTCTTTCACTCCCTGATGTCCTCTTTCCAGATGTGGGAACCATTTTATAAAAAATGAAAATACCAGAATAAGCCAGCACTCAATTTAAAAATACCAAGGAGGTTGAGAAAGTATTTTACATTTTTGATCAAAGTCATTGGCAAATTTTCAAATCATATTTTAATCCAATTTATTAAATATGGCATTTTAGGGCTTGCTCTATCAAGCCATTTTATTAAGACAGGTTACCCTTCTTGACTTGGCCAAGATTCCCAAAATTTAATGTATGAAAGAATCAGCCAGGAAGTCAAATAACCTCTGGAATCCAGCCTATAAATTCGTGTTCTGTAGGTCTTACGTAGGGCCTAGTATTCTGCATTTTAATAAGTCCCCAAAGTGACTCTCATGCTGGAGGTGCAAAGATCACAATTTTAGTCAGTTTCAAGAGGACTAATATTATCCTGCTGCATCTAGGTGGGTGTCCACTTCCTGATAGCTCGGGGAGGGAGTCACTGAAGAAAAGAACATGTGCTTTAAGTTTCTTTTTATTCAGTCTTTTCATGAATGTCCTAACCAATCTTTCTGGATACGGAGTA